>CM076578.1:1000783371-1000895438 GCA_034641835.2 Pinus albicaulis
TTCATAGCAGAGAGGCTTTATAAAGGAAATCAGAAGAGGGGATACTATCAAAGGGAAAAGACACATGGAGGCTTCAAGGAGACTGTGTTTTCAGAGGAAATGCATTCCTTGAAGACTCAACAATGATTTAGCCCCCTATTTGCTTGTCAAAATTTTCATAGGGGGGCTAACAGGTACCCAATTCCTAGGATCAATGAGTTGATGGATGAGCTAAGGGGATCAAAGTACTTCTCAAAGATTTATTTGAGGCCGAGATACCATCAAATCAGGGTGAGGGATCAAGATATCCCCAAGACTGCATTTCGATGTCATTATGGCAATTTTGAGTTCTTGATGATGCCCTATGAGTTAGCCAATGCTCCGACTACTTTTTATTCTTGCATGAACCACATATTCCGTGGTCAATTGAGGAAGTTTGTGCTAGTTTTCTTTGATGACATTATTATTTACATCCACACATGGGAGGAGCATCTACAACATATTGAGACAGTATTACACATTCTTGAAGAGAAACAATTCTATGCTAAGCTCTCCAAGAGTGAATTTGGGCTCACTGAGATGCTTTAATTAGGCCACATCATTGGAGTGGATGGAGTGAGATTTCATGAGGAGAAGATATTTGCTATTTGGGATTTGTCTGAGCTAAAGAATGTAACATAACTTCAGGGGTTTGTAGGCATCTACACCTACTACCAGAATTTTTCCAAAGGGTTCTCCCAAATAGAAAAACCACTCATAGATTTTACCAAGAAGGGGGATTTTGGTTGGACATACACTACATAGAGGGCGTTTGATAGGCTCAAGGAGGTGATGAGAATTTTCTCGGTGTTGGTATTGCCTGATTTTACCTAGCCCTTTGTGTTGGAATGTGATGCTTTAGGGGAGGGCATTGGATCAGTCTTGATGTAAGGGGCCACCCCATAGATTTTGAGAGTTGGAAGTTGATACCTCATGAGATTTTTTATTCTATATATGATAAAGAAATGTTGTCTATTATGCATGCATTAGACAAGTTTCGACAGTATTTGGTGGGAAACAGATTATGAGTGAAGACTGATCACAATAGTCTTCAATTTTTCCTTGAGCAGAAGCAGTTGCAAGAGAGGTAGCAGAAATGGGTTAGTAGAATCCAGGCATATGACTTTGACATCAAATATGTCAAGGGGAAGATTAATGTAGTAGCAAATGCCTTATCATTGAAGCTAGTATCATTATCATTGATGAGAGTGGATACAGATTGGAAGGCCCAGATGTTGGTAGAGTATTCCAAAGAGTGCTTTGCATGTGAGATCCTAGATGGACAAGTGACCAATGAGAGGTATAGAGTGATGGATGAGATCATATATTTCCAAGACCATATCTTCTTGACTAGAGATTCTAGGCTCAAGGAGAATATTTTTCATGCAGCACATGATTCCCCACTTTCAGGCTGTCAAGGATTCACCAAGACACATCGAGATATTTAGGAGAGGTTCTCATGGAATGGTCTCAATGAGGATGTGTTCCAGTACATCAAGGAGTGCGTAATTTTCCAGTAGAAAAAATTAGAGAACAACCATCCTGCAGGGTTGTTACAACCACTCCCTATTTCGGAAGGAAAATGGGAGAGTATTTCCATGGATTTCATTACCATTTTACTAGCAGTGCAGGGTAAGGATTGTATTTTTGTAGTTGTTGATCGACTAACAAAGTACTCACATTTATTTTCTATTTCTGCATGATATAGTACTTCATAGGTGGATGAGATATTCTTTAGATATGTTTTCAGACTTCATGGTCTTCCTAAGACCATAGTCAGTGATAGAGATAGCCGCTTCATGGGTGGATTTTGGCAGGAGAATTTTCAGTTGGTGGGTACCGAGTTGACACTGAGTACCAGTTATCACCCCTAGATTGATGGGTAGATAGAGATAGTAAACAAGTGGCTGGAAGGCTACTTGGGAAACTATGTTTTACGGAGCAAAGAGCATGTCTACGCTGGCTCCACTTGGGAGAGTGTTGCTACAACATGATATTTCACATGTTGATCGATATGTCTCCATTTCAGGCTCTATATGTGTATGATGATTTATCATTTGTTGATGTGATGTTTGGAGCAACAAAGGCTCCTAGAGCCAAGGAGTGGATCCAAGAGAGTCGTGATATACTTCGTGCTCTCAAAGACAACATTGCTACAACCCAGAATTAGCAGAAGTTGTATGCATACCATGGTCGAATAGAAAAGGAAGTTTGAGGTGGATGATCTGGTATATCTTTGTCTTCAGTCGTTCAAACAGTCTAAACTAAAGGAGAAGAGGGATGAGGATCTTAATCCCCGTTTCTATGGGCCATATAGGATGGTATTTTGTGTTGGGGAAGTAGCATATGAGTTGGAGCTCCCCATTGGGAGTAAGATCCACAAAATTTTTCATGTTTCATGCCTTAAGAAGGCCATTGGACAACATGCAATTGTCACTATGTATCTCCCACCTATTTATGACGAGGTACATCTAGTTTTACAATCAGAAGCCATCTTGGATACTCAGGAGAGGCAACTACAAAACATAGTGATTAAAGAATATCTAATTTGATGGAGGAATATACTGGATGAAGATGCCACTTGGGAAGGAGAGAATATTTTGAAACATCAATATTTGTAATTGCTTAAGGACAAGCAACATTTGGGAGGGGAGGACTGTAATATTCCTAATTAGCTTTTAGCTAGTTGAAATATTAAATTTTGCTTTTTTTCATAAACTAGATGAATAAGTGGGTAGAGAGACCCTTAAATCTCTTTAGTAGGAATAAAACCACTTCTAGTGTGAAAGTGGATTAGTGTAGCTATTTGAAATAAAGAAACCCTTGGTGTGAATGGGGTCAATGCATGTGGATGGGGTCAAGGTTGACCAAATCAACAACATTGTCATGGAGGGAGTGGAGATAGTGGAGGAAAACACAGTTATGATGGAGGAATGTATGCATGAGAGCAGAATCTTTAATGAGTGGGGCCAAGGGTGAGGAATATCACAAATAATATAAGGAAGGGGATGGTAGCCATAGAAGGCATTCTAAATATTGTTTATGTTTTTTCTTTTATGAATTTATGCATGCTTCAACTGTTTAGCAGAGTCTGTTGTGCTGTTTAGCACAAGGGTGTTTTCGAGTGGAAATCCTAACCTCATCCTTGGGGGACTTCGAGTGCCCACTCAGGAGAGGTTCCTTTTGTTGGAAATACTAAGAGGGGGGTGAATCAATATTCCTTTCAATTAGAGCATTAATTAATCTTCAATTATTATCAGTGTTTGTACAATGATAGCAGTAAACAAAAGGAACACAAAAGCACACAATTTTTAAGGTGGAAACCCACTCCGGGACAAAAACCACCTAATTATTTTCTAATAATTCTTTAATATTCAAATCCAATTGAAAATAAAGCTCCAACTTCCTAGAATATAGAAAAGCATTCTTCTGTAGGTCCCACTGGATGGACACTCCAACGCCCGAGATTCTTCAGTAGTCAACTTAAAGAATTCCCAAACACCCAATGAGCTACACCTCACCCTAGCACCACCCTACTACCCTAAAGTTTTCACAGGCTTGAACCTATTGGTGACTTCATGCACCAACCTAGCACCACCCTACCGCCCTATAGAAGAATAAAAGAAGAATGGACTCCCGTACCAGGGAAAATGGTGCAATTTAAAATGATATAGAATGATGTAGAATAAGAAGACACACTAGAACATAACCCAAACTATGACACAACCACCTAATGATGATCCTAGACCTCCCGAAACTGCCTCTTCAACTTTTGGCAGATAGACACTAGTACAATTTTTACAATAATGCATTTACAATGACTTAGTACAATGATACCTTTACAGTGACTGTATGCAGTGTTGCCCACTTGAAGACTTCATGTGATGAAATTCTTGTTGTTTTTATGCACCTTGATTGCTTCTCTTGTCATGCTACCCTCTGTTGCACCTTGTTTTGCTTTTCTACCGTAGAAAGTCTGGTCCTTTGCAGCCGTTAACAACACATGATCTAGCTTTTTCTTTGCTTATAGGAGCTTGATATTGAATCTGGTGTATCTATGTTATTTAATATCCCCAATATGTGATTTTTGGCCCTATAGTAGTCCTCTAAGTCTTCTTTCAATGCCATAGGTATGACCCAATTTGGATTCTTTAAGGGAGAGTTATGTCCAATCTCTCACAATGCCCTAATTATGGACTGTTTTAGTAGAGAAAACTTTTACAGCGTGCCACGTGTCACTGTTTCTTCATTCAGATCTAAAATTAATACAACGCAAACTAAAGTCTGTGAAATATCTATCATTTTTTACAGAATTCCAATCCAATACTCAGAGAGAGAGTTATGACAATTTTCCCAAGGTCACTTCTTTGAGATGAATTTCAAGAGCCTGCAAAAACACTAACTTCCACAGATCATATCTCTGAACATATTGTGCATCTTGATCTAAAATTTATATAGGAGCTGTCTCAGGATTGTGGCTTCACCTCATAAAAATTTCTGCTTCTGAACCTGTTAGTGCTCAAATCTGCCACAGACTGAAGAAGGCGAAACTTGAGGCAACATCAAACCAAGCTCAGCCTCGTAGCTAGCCCTACGAGGACAGGAGAGGGCTCTCTCCAGGTCAAACTCAGCGAAAGATGTCCAATAGGATCTGAGATGACCTAAATGAAACACTGATATTGATTTTAGGCTAGTAAAAAGATATGCAAGAGATTTTTGATAAATGTCGGGGTTTTCTGGGCTGTGTGGGGCAAAGACAGCAGGAGCAGGGAAATTAAATGAAAGACGCAGATTATTACATGAGGCAAGATAGGCAAAAGCTTAAGCATTCATTTCGAAATTATATGGAGTGCAAAGAATGTCTAAGAAGCTGAAAAGGGCATGAATTCATGAATCCTTTTCAGACGGAAGAAAACATAGAACTTGAACAGTTTCCCAAGGCAGAGCAACAAGCTGAATTCTGCCCTTCTACTTAAAAGCGTTCAAAGAAAACGATTTATGAATGAAACGTAAACATTACAAGATACATATGAAAACAGAGAAAAACATAATGCTAAGTTGTTGCCACAGGGATCTCCTGAAACAGAGCTACCTCATTTCATTAATCTCCAGCCAGAACTGTACAATGAAACTCTGATTTATCTTCCACACACCTCTCAGAACTCTCTCCTCCCTTACAAATGATTTTCAATACATTAAATAAACTATGAGAAATGATAACTGATTGATGAAAATAAGGAGCAGTTTCACCTAAAATCCTAAAAATAGGAAAAGTCTGCTCTTAAAAGGAGCAGCGTTACAATTTATTCGCTGATAACAAATGAATTGATAGAACCTGTAGCTAGACTTTCCGAACTGCAGCTTAAAGACCCAAAATAGACCAACCAATTCGATTTCTTTGCTGGGATAGTTACCTGTATTTAAATTTGGCTTTTGACTTTTTATTTGCTTCCATTCACCGTTATACCACCCATGAAATATGGTTTTTTGGCTCTGTCTGAATAGCGCTGTCAATTTCTTTATTATTATGACATGGCACTCCTTGGACCTCGACATGCCCTGAATCTCGCTTCCTCATGAAGATAACGATGAAAGCGCTGTAACAACAACGAATCCTCCGCCATGGATGCTCCTATTCGATGCCTCCTTTTACATTTTCCATTTGAAACTGTCTTTTAATAGAAATAGGAATTGGAATTTCTCCTTTACCCATTCAAAACATTATTTAATTGTCATTGCAAAAGAAATAATCCATAGCCATCATGCACCCTCATGAAAATGCCACCTGTCATTTGAATAAAAACTAAATTTAAATAAAAATAGCTTTTGAAATTTTCCTTTGACAACGTTCCGCCATTTTCAACTGCGTTTCTCCCTTTCGTTGCTAACTTCTTCAATGCAGCTGAAAGTTGGTAGTTGCTCTTTTCTATCTCGGCAGACTCTTTCATGAGAAGCCAAGGTGTCAACATGGGTTATGCAGTTGTCGAGGATGCAAAAGAAGTTGCGGCATCTTTCATATTAAGTTATATAATTAATGCATTTGCGCTTATCCTATGACAGAGAGTTCTCGAGATTAGTTTGAAACAATTTCAAGTCAGTTTGCAGACTACTAACTTGCTGAACAATGCCAAGCGCTAACGCGGCTCATTCAAACTTACTTGTTTGGTCATTTTTGCAACTGAAATGCAGTCTTTCTCAGTGATAAAGTGCGGATTCTATCATCTTCCTTTAAAACAATAAGGTAACCAGAAATAAAACTAATTCGGAAGCAAAATCCTCTCGCACAAGATATGCAGAAGGAAAATGGACATCGCACAACTGAGACACGATGTTTATTGTTTGATGCGAAATGATTGACAGTCACTGTTCACCTGCTGCGAGGATTGCATACTCCGTCCCCATCTTCACTGGATATCTGTTGTAAGATTATCCCTTTCAGCTCTTTGCAAGTTGAAGGAGTCGCTTTGAAATGAAGCTGGGCACAAAAAATGAATTTCTGGACTCTGTTTTTAAGTGGGTAGCGCCCCTGCTCAAGTGGGTAGCACCCCTCAAGTGGGTAGCGCCCGTCTAATTTTGCACTGGCTGTAGCGCTCAAGTGGGTAGCGCCCCCCAAGTGGGTAGCGCGCACCTCAAGTGGGTAGCGCCCACTTCAAACTCTGTCAAGAACTCTGCTAAGCACGATTTCGGCCTCCAAAACACGATTTCGACTTCTGCCTTGGCGAATTTCTTGCAAATGATTATTATTGCCATGTTTATATATGATGGAAATATCTCATGCAATCAGATTTGATTTCAAATGTGTTTTGAGAACCCACTTTATAATGTTTTTGGCACTTTGACATTTGGTCTCTTATTACAATGCTTTCTCCTTTGGCTTTTCTGAATTTTTGAACTGATAACTTTGCTGTCTTTTGCAGGGATGCGACACTTTAGCTTAGGAAAAGATCAGAGGCTTGCAGTGAAGCTTCTCATGGTGAAATGGATATAATTATTACAAAAATGGAATTAAACAATTTCTAGTTCCAAAACAGAGTTTTGTACTAGAAATGTTTTCAAATGCTTATGATAATAAAAACATGAAATCAAAACTTGCGAAACCAACCTCATGGCCTGCGGGCTTTATGACATATATGCAAAAGACTCGAAAACCCTAGACTCTAGGACTAACAACTCTTTTTAACGAAACTGACATTTATTGACCATGAATGAAATGACGATGAACTTCAGTAATTTTTGAAGAATTTCTAAATAGCCCTGCAGGTATAAACATGAGGAAACACATGACAACCAGACCCCCTCGTCAGTCAGTGGCATGCTCCTAGCGAAATGCAACGAAGTGGAACAAGTGAGACACCTAAGAATGAATATGCAAAAGCGAAACGATCTTTGACGGAGGGCTGTAAGGACCGAATCTAACATTGGCTCCAATGGGAATGGTGGCTCCATGGAGATGCCAAGAACGGTAGATCTTTGGGAGAGCAGACCAGTGCCTTCATCCATTGGGCGATGGAATCATTATTTGAACGGATAACACAAAACCTTTGACACATTTATTGAATGAAAACTTGAATGAAAACTGACTGAAACTTGACTGAAACTTGACTTTGACAAATGACTCAACATGACTAAGACCTGAACTTACAACTTAAAACTTGATGGCAGTATATAACCGCCTGTGTTTCTTACAAGACAATATACCATCAAACTATATCAAAATTCCAATGCAACCAATCAAGAAGATGCCTTCTTGATTGATTCTCCCGATCAGATCTAATGGTCAACAATACAAACTGATAACTGGGCATGCAAAAACATAGCTGACCATGATCTCCTTCATCACTGAATGCAACAATAATCACCTTCACTGCTGACTGCAACAAATCTGCCATTGGATCCTGAAAAACACGAAGATTTACCTCCTGCTGAAGAAACAAGGTGTCTTTCTCTCCTGATTCCGATCTGTCTTCATCATGTACTTCAGTAAAAGTATGCTCCTGGGCTTCAAAAAACTCTGAACAGGTAGATGAGCAGATCTCCTCTTGTAAAAACATTTCAACACATGAAACATATGAAGAAGAAACTGAAAGGGAATCTTGAATGATCTGATCTTCTGTAGCTTGAATATAATGTAGGTCATCTTCATATGATATCACAACCAGATTATCATGTTCCTTATTACGTTCATCAAGCATAAGAAAAGAAACTTCAGCTGATTCCTGATGCTCAAACATGATATCTCTATCATCTACCATAAATTCATCCAAAGGAACTGTTTCACTTACTTGAATGAAGATCCCATCTTGTTTTTCATGAACTGACTGAATGGCTTCTTTCTGAAGGTTGTGTTCTAATGAACTGAAAACATTTGAATCCATACCTTTGTTTTCTTCTTTCCAGATGATCTCAACAGCAGAATTCTCCTTGATGGGTTTCAACACAAGATATGCTTTGTCATCACAATCTGAATGTAGATCTGAAATAGCTGGCTGGTCATTATCACAATCTGAAATTGAAACTTGAGTTCCCGGCATGTTGTCTTCTTCTGTGGGCAGATCTGAAACAAGCTCTTCTCTTTCATTATTTTCCACCATATAGACATCTTCAACCTGCTGATCTATAAAGCTGCTTACAGGACTGTCATCCATTTCAGAAAAGGAAGAAGTTCCACCATCACCTTCTTGACCATGTGCACACTGCAGATCTGCGTTACCTTGAGCTGGAACATGACCTTTCAATAGCTGATCTATCTCATCTTCAGATAGAGGAGATAATACCTTTTGTTTTCTTTTTCTCAAACAGTGATTGTCTTCATTGATTTCAAGTGAAGGAGTATACAAACTTTCCTCATACTGCTGATCCATTTCATATAATTCCTGTTCACTGTCAAGATGAAAAATTCCTTCATCTTCCACCACACTAAAATCTTGATCCTGCTGCAAATTTTCATGATCGTCTTTATGCTGCTGAAATGAATTTTCATATAGGGCTTCCATGATCTCATCATCCATGAAATTATCATCTTCATAATATTTCTCAAGGCTCTCAATAAAATTAGAAGCATGTTTGCAACAGTCATGAAATAAATTTAATGATGAATAAGATACTTGATATCTTTCAATGAACAGGGCATGAAAATCCTTTAAACAGTAAATACAGGCCAGCGGAAAATTTTCATACCAATATTGGGCTTCACCTTTCAGAGTGGCCAGGAATATCTTCATCAAGCAATCTTCAGGAAATTCCACCTTCAACTTGCGAATATGCATGTGAAATCTAACCAGATGTAAAGCAGCATCTTTCTTACCATCATCGTTAAACGTAGGCAGATTCCTTGACCAATCTACCTTGGGCATCTTATTCGGAAAACCTGGAATGTGATCTCGGCTCATGGGAGCATATCTTCTCGTGATTCGGTCCATCTTGAAAATCTCACAGCTACTGATCTCCCTGCAGTGAAGTCACCATGAAGCATCGATTTCTGGATTGTTCAGTGAATGAAGTCACCAGGTGAATGATTTCAACCTTGCGGTGTCTGACTGCTATCCACCATCAGCATCAGATCTGAACTTGATACACGTACTGGGGAAATTTATAAGTTAAGTGTTACGATTACAAGCTAGACCGGAGATCGACTGAAGCAGCGTTTATCTACTATGCACTCGCAGAGCAAGAGCAGTTCGAAGGCTACCTGGCGTGACTTCAGACTCCGTCTGTAGCTTATAGAACACATAACGCCCACAAGTGAACCATGTTTTTCCCCAGTATGTTTGCCACTATGTTAGCGCTCAAATCTACCTTAGGCTGAAATAAGGTAAAACTCAAGGCTACATCAAACCACGCTCAGCCTCGTAGCTAGCCCTACGAGGACAGGAGAGGGCTCTCTCCGGGTCAAACTCAGTGAAAGATGTCCAATAGGATCTGAGATGACCTAAATGAAACACTGATATTGATTTTAGGCTAGTAAAAAGATATGCAAGAGATTTTTGATAAATGTCGGGGTTTTCTGGGCTGTGTGGGGCAAAGACAGCAGGAGCAGGGAAATTAAATGAAAGATGCAGATTATTACATGAGGCAAGATAGGCAAAAGCTTAAGCATTCATTTCGAAATTATATGGAGTGCAAAGAATGTCTAAGAAGCTGAAAAGGGCATGAATTCATGAATCCTTTTCAGACGGAAGAAAACATAGAACTTGAACAGTTTCCCAAGGCAGAGCAACAAGCTGAATTCTGCCCTTCTACTTAAAAGCGTTCAAAGAAAACGATTTATGAATGAAACGTAAACATTACAAGATACATATGAAAACAGAGAAAAACATAATGCTAAGTTGTTGCCACAGGGATCTCCTGAAACAGAGCTACCTCATTTCATTAATCTCCAGCCAGAACTGTACAATGAAACTCTGATTTATCTTCCACACACCTCTCAGAACTCTCTCCTCCCTTACAAATGATTTTCAATACATTAAATAAACTATGAGAAATGATAACTGATTGATGAAAATAAGGAGCAGTTTCACCTAAAATCCTAAAAATAGGAAAAGTCTGCTCTTAAAAGGAGCAGCGTTACAATTTATTCGCTGATAACAAATGAATTGATAGAACCTGTAGCTAGACTTTCCGAACTGCAGCTTAAAGACCCAAAATAGACCAACCAATTCGATTTCTTTGCTGGGATAGTTACCTGTATTTAAATTTGGCTTTTGACTTTTTATTTGCTTCCATTCACCGTTATACCACCCATGAAATATGGTTTTTTGGCTCTGTCTGAATAGCGCTGTCAATTTCTTTATTATTATGACATGGCACTCCTTGGACCTCGACATGCCCTGAATCTCGCTTCCTCATGAAGATAACGATGAAAGCGCTGTAACAACAGCGAATCCTCCGCCATGGATGCTCCTATTCGATGCCTCCTCTTACATTTTCCGTTTGAAACTGTCTTTTAATAGAAATAGGAATTGGAATTTCTCCTTTACCCATTCAAAACATTATTTAATTGTCATTGCAAAAGAAATAATCCATAGCCATCATGCGCCCTCATGAAAATGCCACCTGTCATTTGAATAAAAACTAAATTTAAATAAAAATAGCTTTTGAATTTTGCCTTTGACAACGTTCCGCCATTTTCAACTGCGTTTCTCCCTTTCGTTGCTAACTTCTTCAATGCAGCTGAAAGTTGGTAGTTTCTCTTTTCTATCTCGGCAGACTCTTTCATGAGAAGCCAAGGTGTCAACATGGGTTATGCAGTTGTCGAGGATGCAAAAGAAGTTGCGGCATCTTTCATATTAAGTTATATAATTAATGCATTTGCGCTTATCCTCTGACAGAGAGTTCTCGAGATCAGTTTGAAACAATTTCAAGTCAGTTTGCAGACTACTAACTTGCTAAACAATGCCAAGTGCTAACGCGGCTCATTCAAACTTACCTGTTTGGTCATTTCTGCAACTGAAGTGCAGTCTTTCTCAGTGATAAAGTGCGGATTCTATCATCTTCCTTTAAAACAATAAGGTAACCAGAAATAAAACTAATTCGGAAGCAAAATCCTCTCGCACAAGATATGCAGAAGGAAAATGGACATCGCACAACTGAGACACGATGTTTATTGTTTGATGCGAAATGATTGACAGTCACTGTTCACCTGCTGCGAGGATTGCATACTCCGTCCCCATCTTCACTGGATATCTGTTGTAAGATTATCCCTTTCAACTCTTTGCAAGTTGAAGGAGTCGCTTTGAAACGAAGCTGGGCACAAAAAACGAATTTCTGGACTCTGTTTTTAAGTGGGTAGCGCCCCTGCTCAAGTGGGTAGCGCCCCTCAAGTGGGTAGCGCCTGTGTAATTTTGCACTGGCTGTAGCGCTCAAGTGGGTAGCGCCCCCCAAGTGGGTAGCGCGCACCTCAAGTGGGTAGCGCCCACTTCAAACTCTGTCCAGAACTCTGCTAAGCACGATTTCGGCCTCCAAAACATTATTTCGACTTCTGCCTTGGCGAATTTCTTGCAAATGATTATGATTGCCATGCTCTATATGATGTAATTTCTCAATCATTTTCATAGGTTGGAGAGGTTGGACTCTTGGGAGACTTTTGGCACCATTGTACATATTTTTTTATATTTTGGTTAAGGAAAGATCAGAGGTTTTGCGGCACCTATTGGGATTCTTGTGGTGTTCTGTTCTTGATGGTGTTTCTTCTCTGTTTATTGTAAGTTCTTCATGTTTAATGTATGTCATTCCTTTCATATGCTTCTGAAACTAAAATGAATGAGTAGATGAGGTTGAAACAATTGTTTACAGTGCTCTGCCTTTGAATTCATTTAGTTTTACATGTTTTCGACTGTTTGGAGAGGATCCAAGTTCTTCTTTGCCCTCTTCAGCTCCTTATTGTTCTAATCTATCCATATATCCAATCAAAAGCATCAAGACAATCACCTACCTCGCCCCAACTCGAAATCTGCAGAGATCTGACCTTATCCCCGGACCCAAAATTTGTTTTTTCCATTTCTCCAACGAAAACCCAAAAAATCAAAAACAAACATTCCTATCTCTTTACTAGCCAAAAATCAGTATTCACTTTTCATTATAAGTCATCTCAGCCCCTTTGAAGATCCTTTGCCGAGATAGACTCGGAGAGAGCCCTCTCCTGTCCTCGTAGGGCTAGCTACGAGGCTGAGCGTGGTTTGATGTAGCCTTGAACTTGAGTTTACCTCATTTCACCGAGGTAAATTTGAGCTACCAACAATAACCTTCATAGAAAAAAAGTTGTATAAAATTCAATATTAATTATTTTTGATGACAAAACTTCAAGAAATTGCAGGAAATGAAGATCACAATTTATATAAATGCTTAAGTTGAGAGGGGCTTCAACAAGTGAACATGAGAGGGATTTTAGGAGCTTAAAAAATATTAATTATGACTTTTCAATGACCCATGCCCCAACCCCATGGGGTTTTAGCCCACTAACTGGGGGTACAAACTTCAAACATGAATATCTCTCAAACTGTGAAGAATTACATGGCGTTCCATATATCAATGGAAACATCTCAACAAGTAGAAACCATAAAAATAATTCTTGACCCAGAATATAGTAATTTGGTAGGTCAAAATTCCCATGCAATATTGGGGTAGCCCCTGGTGCTGCTTGGGTTGACATCAATGAAAACCGCTGATCAACAATCTCCCCCTTTGGCATTGATGCCAACACAAGTACTCCCCCTATGATCATAACACCTCTTACTATGACATTCTCTCCCCCTTTGACATCAATGGAAAAGTGTAACTCCCCCTGACAAAAGACCATCCTGTGGACATGTACACACTTCCACTCCCCCCTTATATTATGAATAAAGAAAATCTAATGAGAACTTGGGAGAATCCCAATCTTCTGGGGAAGATATTGAAATGATTCACGAGTACTCTTACGATCATCAATGCTTCCTTCCCAATCTCCATCTGTAAAGGCTTGAATAATGAGATTGTTACCCATGGGATACCACAAGCCATATTCTGATGTTCCCTTTAGATATCAAAGAATTATTTTGATGGCAATAATATGTGATTATTTTGGTGCTGCTTGGAATCTTTCTACTTGTCCAACTACTTGCATAACATCTGGCCGGGAGGCTGTTACATATAGACGAATACCAATCATAGATATGTACAACCTTTGATCCACATCCTTAGATGAGTTGTCTATGCGCAAGTTGCATCTTCTTACCATCGGAGTAAGGATGGTTTTGAAATCTTCCATTTTTAATTTCTTAAGATTTTCCTTGATGTACTTGGCTTGAAATATAAATATTCCTTTCTCTTGCTGAGATATTTGAAGCCCTAAGAAGTACGTCAGCTCACCAAGTAAAGACATCTTGAAATCACTTTGCATCTTTGTAGCAAACTTCTTACTTAGTCGATCATCATTGCTACCCAATATTATATCATCCTATTTAGCTATTAGATGTGCTTTAGTTGCTTCATCCAGAACATATATGTCATTTGGAGATCGACTTGCTGTAGCCACAATTTCACCATAATTTCCTTTCCTGATTTCACATTTTGTGGAATTGAATAGTATTGTGTGTCCTTGATCACACATTTTTCCAACACTGAGCAAATTGCGATTCATGTTTTCAACCAATAGAACATTCTTGGCTAGAGCATCTTCGCTTCTGCAAGTGACGTTACCTGATCCTATAACATTTGAGGATCCATCATTTCCAAAGGACACGGTTCCATCCTTCTTCTCTTTAAGAGATACAAATTTATTTCTATCTCTAGTCATATGCATTGAGCATCCGCTATCAACATACTCACATATTTATTATTTTGAGTCTTGAGAGAGAGAACACAATTATCAGTCTTCTTCTTCTTCAATGTCTGCTCGTTCTGTGGCTTCGAATATTCTTTTGGAGGATTTTCAAGTCTGCAGTCTTTGGCTATGTGTCCAAATTTTCGACATTTGTAACATTCAATATTATTTCTTAAATGTTCAAATCTATTGATGTTTCGCTGAGCCCTGGGAGGTTCATATTTGAAAGATCTCCTAGAATTGTATTAGGTCCTAGAGTACGTTCGACATTCTACAACTTTATGACCAAATTTTCCACATGAATAACAATAGCCGTAAAAAATATGTTGGTACTTGGATGTAAATCTTCATCGAGGAATTGTCTTCCAAGGATGTTCTTGTGAATCTTGTCCAATGAAGTCTACATGCATGTAAGATCTCATAGGTTCATTATATTTTGTTGTAGAAGATCCCACTTCTTCTTCTTTGTAACCGAGGCCATTTTTGTCATTGTAAGATCATTGATTTTTGATGAGTTCTTCCAATTCCCTTGAGCTACTGGCATAGTTTTGAATAGCTTTTCCCTTCTTCACTTCCTTATGCAATGAGACTACTTTAGCTTCAAATTCTTCCATTTCTTGGTTGCTTTCTTCCAAATTCTTTTGAAGTGACTCTTCCATGCATTTGTGTTCTTCAATTTCAATTTTGAGACCTTGAACTTGTTCTTTAAGAGTATTGGAATGGATCTTCTCAACCTTGAGCTCTTTTATAAGCTTGATTTCATCCTTAGAAAATTATTCTATGGTCAACCCTTCTGCTTCGTTGTTTGATACCTCTTGTTTATTGTGCTTGGCCATAAACAATACTCTCTCATTTGCTTCTTCTTCACTATTATTGTCTTCATCAGATGATGAGCTATCTTCTTTAGAGAGAAAGTTCCTTTTGGATCCTTGCTTGTTGAATTTATTAAAGCCTTTCTTTCCTTTTGAGTTGCCATCAGCTCTATTTGGAAATTTTGATGCGAAATGCCTAACCTCATCACAACCGAAACATATCAATGGAAGTTTACCTTTGAATTTTCCCTTACCAATTTTTAGTTTTCTCGTAAAGTAAGCATAATCTTCATCTGAAAGACCTTCTTCATCATCTCCCTTTTCTTCACACTTTTAGGTGCATGTCTTTTCAATTGAAGGATATTTGTCCTTATTGGTTTTCTTAGATGCAATGAATGCAGTTTCTAGATGTGAAGTACCCTCTTCTTCATGAAGTCTCATTTCATATGCTATGAGAACTCCATGTAATTCCTCTTTTTTGAGTTTGTCCATATTTTAACTATATTCTAAGGCCGATACCTTTGGTTTGAATCTCCCTGGTAACGTTCTAAGAATATTTCGTATAATAGTCTTCTCATCAATTGGCTCTCCCAATCCTTCTAGAGTATTGGTTATTTCATCAACGTATTGGAAGTATGCAACAATGTTGCAATCTTCTTTCATTATGAGTTGCTCAAATTTTTCTCTATAGATTTGAAGCTTTGCTTCTTTGACATTTGAGTCACCTGCATATATATTCTCAAGCTTGTCCCATACATTTTTTGCGGTTTTACAACCCAAAACCTTATGATAAGCAGATTCAATAAGTCCACTGATAATAATGTTCTTTGCTTTTGCATCATTTACCAAATTCTTCTTACCTTGTTCATCTGCAGTTGATGTAAATCCATTTTTAACAGTGTCCCATACTTCGTAACATTGCGCCAAGAGACAGACCTCCATTCTTCCTTTCTAGTGTGCATAATTATTTTCATTGAACATAGGTACACCATTATTGGTATGCTCCATAACCTCCTTCCAGCTATTAAACTGCTATTGAAGGAACCAAGGTCTGATTCCAATTGTTGGAAATACTGAGAGGGGGGGTGAATCACTATTCCTTTCAATTAGAGCATTAGTTAATCGTCAATTATTAGTAGTGTTTGTACAATGATAGTGGTAAACAAAAGGAACAAAAATGCACATAGTTTTTAAGGTGGAAACTCACTTTGGGACAAAAACCACCTAGTTCTTTTCTAATAATTCTTTAATATTCAACTCCAATTGGAAATAAAGTTCCAACTTCCTATAATCTAGAAAATAATTCTTCTCCAACTCCCACTCAATGTACACTCCAACACCCGAGATTCTTCAGTAGTCAAATAAACGGATGCCCCAACACCCAATGAGCTACAACTCACCCTAGCACCACCCTACCACCCTGAAGTTTTCACAGGCTTGAACCTATTAGTGACTTCATGCACCAGCCTAACACGACCCTACCACCCTATAGAAAAATAAAAGAAGAATGGACTCCCGTACCAGGGAAAATGGTCCACTTTACAATGATATAGAATGATGTAGAAGAAGACGACACACTAGACCATAACCCCAACTATGAAACAACCAAGTAATGATGATCCTAGACCTCCCGACACTGCCTCTTCAAATATTGGCCGATAGACACAAGTACAATTTTTACAATAATTTATTTACAATGACTTAGTACAATGATACCTTTACAGTGACTGTATACAGTGCTGCCCACTTGAAGACTTCATGTGATGAAATTATTGCTGTTGCTCTACACTTTGATTATTTCTCTTATCATGCTACCCTCTACTGCACCTTGCTTTGCTTTGCTACCCTAGAAATTCTGGTCCTTTGCAGCCCTTAACAACACATGATCTAGCTTTTTCTTGCCTTCTAGGAGCTTGATATTGAATTTGGTATATCTCTGTTATTTCAGATCCCCAATATGTGATTTTTGGCCCTGTAGTATTCCTCTGAGTCTTATTTCCAATGCCATAGGTATGACCTAATTTTGATTCTTCAAGGGAGATTTATGCCCAATCTCTCACAATTCCCTAATTATGGACTGTTTCAGTAGAGAAAACCTATACAACGTGCCACGTGTCACTGTTCATTCGACTCTAAAATTTATATAGAGAAAATTACAGTCCATGCACTATCTGCAAGTTTTATAGAATTCCAATCCAATACTCATAGAAAGAGTTATGATGATTTTCCCAAGGTCACTTCTTTTAGATGAATTTCAGGAGCCTGCAAAAACACTGACTTCCACAAATCATATCTCCAAAAATATTATGCACCATGATCTAAAATGTTTACAGGAGCTTCCTCAGGATTTCAAATTTTCCTCATAAACATTTAAGCTTCTTAACCTTTGTAGAAAAAAATTTAGAGCGAAAATTCCATGATGACCTGTTTCAGATAGTGAAATCCCTGCATAAGGAGGATATGAGAATCACAATTTATATAAATGCTTATGTTGAGAGGGGCTTCAACAAGTGAAAGTGGGAGGGATTTTAGGAGCTTAAAAATTATTAATTATTGAATTTTCAATGACCCATGCCACAACCCTATGGGGTTTTAGCCCACTAACTTGGGTTACAAACTTAAAACATGAATATCTCTCAAACCGTGAAGAATTACGTGGTGTGCCATATATCAACGGAAACATCTCGACAAGTAGAAACCATAAAAATCATTCTTGACCCAGAATATAATAATTTGGTAGGTAAAAATTCCCATGCAATATTGGGGTAGCCCCTAGTGTTGCTTGGGTTGACATCAATGACAACCATTGATCAACACCTTTGAGTTTCATTCGACCATCTGGCATTAGGCCAAGCTTCATCCATCTTCAACAGTGTAGTCTCCTTTAGGAATTATGTTATTTTTCAGGGAAGCTGCAGTGGAGGGTTAATAAACCCAGTTTGTGAGCTTGTTTTCCAGTGAGGGGAGCAACCCTTCATCCGGAAAGCTAGTAGGGAGAAGTATTAGCTATTTTCTTGTCATATTAGCCATATCCCAATAGTTATTTAGTGGAAAAGTGTAATTCAGCCCTAGGGCTACATTTTTCATATTGTGTATTTTTGCAAACCCTTCCTGGGTTGTATTGGAATTGTGCTTGAGAGCCTAGATCTCTGATCCCAAAATTTTCTTAGCAGTATTCATATTTTCCAGCAACAATTATTCTCACTAGTACTATTTTTTCATGGCCTTCCAGCATTTTGTGTAGCAACAATATTTCATCTTTGGGTGTATTGGGTCATTGGAGGCTTGTGTGGCCTAGCATGAGTGTATTTTTCCTAAAGATATTGTACTCATTTCTTCTATTACACATAATGAAATGATCTATTATTTTCTCATGTTATGATGTATTGATATTTACTACAATTTCCAGTTTTATGTTCAATATTCTTGTTTTTCCTGTTTTGGAATATTACAACACCATAGATCATTTGTCTGATACCTGCACCACAAATCACTTATCCAGTACCTATACTGCAAATCACTCATCTGGTACCTACAATAGAAAACTAGGACATTCTAGTACTGATATTGATGGTGATCCAATACTCGCACAAGGGGAATAGAGCCTGTGATTTTGATCAAGATTTCCCTTTTTCTAAAATTAGTGGTTTCCATGAATGTTATCATTACCTCAAAGACTTGTGAATTATTTAGAGTCAAAACAAATTTATAAAACAAATTAGAGGCAAATGTTTACACAATAAACTCTTTTTAAAAAAATTGGTTGATTAAAGTAGGAGCTTGAGTTATAGCTTCTGTAATAGATTTGAATTATTATTTTTCTTTCTCCTCTCACTTAAATAAAGTATCATTCTTAATCATATATTTAAGGGCTTACTATTTTAGTAAAGTTTGAAAAAATATCCTCACAAAGTTGATAATCACTAAAAATGATTGTATAAATTTTTTATTATGAGGGTAAAAAATATGTGAAATTTCTTTAGTCTTTTTAGGATATTTTATAATCCTTATTTTTGAAATAATAAAACCAAATAATTTTCCTCAAATAAAATAAAATATTGATTTATTTAAATTCAAATAAATTCCCATATTCTACATCTAACAAAAATGTGTCTCAAATGTTCTATGTGTTCATTTTTGTCTCATGAATAAATCATGATGTTATCTGTTATAACTTTGCCAGATTCCCATGTTTGAAGAAGTAATCCCAATAGAGGTAACAACAGACCAAGCTTTTAACTTGGTAGCTAGCCCTACCAATTCAAAGAGGGCTCTCTCCACATGAATCACAGCCAAGAGGGATGGATGAAATGTTTTTAGGTAGGTGTGAATTTAGGGGTTTTGATAATTGATATTGGTCAGGATGTTGGATGAAGGTATGGTCAAGGGAGCTAGGTCAGGGAAAATGAGATAGGGTTGCAGAGATTCAATGGGACAAGGTAGGCATAAGGCTTAACACTTTAACAGGATTGTGATGAGATGGTTCATAGATTGATGAGAATCTAGGAGGAACGTGGGATATGTATTCTTCCTGAATAAAGGAAGATGGACAAACTATGACATCTTTCCCTAAACATAGCATGAGAAAGCATGTGTTCTGCTTATAAAATTGAAAGAAATAATAAAATAGAGATGTAATGAACATAATAAAACACATTATTACATATGAAACTAAAGGAAAAAAAATGATAAACATCATACCACATGTATCCCAAAAAATAGCCGCAACTCTTCTTTTAAAACTAGCCAAACTAAGTACAATAGTTACTTTATCAATAAGCTATCATCAAAACTAATTCCAAACCATTCTAAGAGTGAATAAAAAGACTAAATAGACATCAAAACAACATTCACTCATCCTCAGGGGTCTAATCCATGAGGTGAGGAAGAGATCTAAAAATTACTGAACTGAAAGCTAAAGTGTAGGATGGTCCAAGTGACTCATTCCTAATTACATTCAAACTGATTCATTTTGACTCAATGACAACTTTTACCCATTGAATCTACCCCTAGGTAACTTATCCATAGCATAATTACATTTACCATCATTAATTACATAGTTATAAATATGATTTTCTAAAAAAAAAAGAGTCAAAATTTTAGAGATTTTTCAAAAATATCAGCAAATGGTCATTTGCACCCTCCTTGTGTCATTTGCGCCCTCAGAATGTCATTTTCGCCCTTCATGTTCATGGAAACTTTTGGCTGACTTGCAGGTGTCCAAATCATGTTCAGTATGGCTTTTTGGAAAGCCCTTCTAGTCCTCTTTCTGAATATACCTCCTTTTTTTAAAATGAAGCTGATTTGACCCCTCAAAATGTTATTCTCCCAAGACTATTATTTACACAATGCCTAGGCCAAAACATGGGCAAAAATGTGATTTTTAGGTATTTTTTTGGCCTTTTCACATGTCAAATCTACAAAACAAGGCTGGAAACATGGTTTTCTGGAATGGATGTGTCTTTTGGAATCCAATTATAGTCTTCTTTCCCTCAAAAAGTGCCCCAAATATTTGCGTAATGCCTAGGGCACTGTGCAAATGACCAAATTTATGATAAATGCCTGTTAAAAAAAACTCAGAAAATTCCAAATTTTGCAAAAAAGATTAAAAATGCCTCAAAATTAGTAGAATGGATGATGATGATGTGGCTAGGCTTGGAGGGAAGCCTCTACAAGTATTTCCAATTTCTTCTCCTCCTCCATGGTCAAATCTTCAATGTTTTGCATTGGCTCTTTTGAGCTTGGCCATTGCAATTTTCTCCTTTAGAGCACGGTGTTTGAATTTCCTCCTCAATAGGTCATTCTCTTTGTTAGCCTTTGCTAGGAGCTTCTCCAAATGCTGATTGGCTCTATGAAGCCAGGGCTCCCTGTTCTCACTGATCACTATGGCAAGTTGCTCATTTAGGGTTAGATGATCAGCAAGCTCAACCTCCTTTTGTCTCTCTAGACCTAGAGCTCTTTTCATCCCTCTAGTTCTAGGTCTAATTCTTGGTGCGTGTTCATCATGTTCATCAAGTAATCCATACCTTTCAAGTGTTTCATCTATCATAGCTTTGGATTTTTCTGCCTCCCTTTGAGCCGTGATATACTTGACCTCATCAATGACCTGTTTAGTCTTCAATTTCTCATTCTCCTAATAAAGGAATTTTATAGTGTACTTGGCCCTGTGAAGATTATTTTAGAGCTCCTTAATATTGACATCCTTTCCTTTGATGGATGCATTAGTAATTTTTTCATTTTTATCCTCATCTAGGTCAACAAGCTGAAATTCCTATTATGTTTCATGAAGGTTCTCCTCATCATGAATGATTGCCTCAATCACCTTTTATTTGCCTTTTTCCACCTATTTTGTTGTTGTAGAAGGCATGGCCCCTTCCACTCTATGTGGAGAAAAGACATGTCTATGACCTCTCTAATAGTTTTTTGGCAATTTCTCAACCTCAACCATAATAGAATACTTAGGCTCACTGTCCTCAATCTTGCTAGGTGACCCAATGTCATGATGAGATGGAGATGAAGGAGGTGAAGGGGATTGATCTTATGATGATGAATGTGTTATGGTCTGAGATGAAGGGATGGAAGTGGATGGTTGGGATGATGAAGGGACATTTGTGCATGCTGAGTAGATGGCTCTTTGAAAATATCATTGGCTATGAAGGTACTCCATGCAACGTTTAGTTGATTGAGATGGTAGAGGGCTATGATTTTAATGAGGGAATGATGGAATATAATTCTCATTTTTTGTTCATACTCCTTTTTCTGGGCAATGTATGCCATATTATCTATTCTTAAGAAAAGGTAGTAGGGTATGTTAAGCATCTCGACCCTAGTGAAATTCATTAAGAGCCGAATGCGATAGGAATAAAGCCTTGAAAATATACCTTCACATTAAAAGTATTTCATGATTATCTTCATCATAGGTGCATATCTGTCCATGAGGTGAGAAAAATGAAATAACATCTTTGTCTGATTTTGGTGTCTTGGTTTCAAGAAAAATTCAAAGTCTCGTTTCTTCAAATTACCTTTCTTGAATCACTTCTCCCCAACATTTGGGATCTTGGTGGCAGCTGAAATAATAACAATTGATATAGTAAAAGTGAATCCAGCTAAAGTAACTTGGTTTTCATGGAGTCCAGATATGAAAATTCTGGTTAGCATGGGATAGTGTTTGACTCTTTGAATTTTCTCACAAAACTCATAAGAGCCAACATGTTTGAAGCATGTCACAGTCAATGAAGAAGCCAAGAGTTCCCTAGTGATGGTAGGTTCAAGTCTGAGTACTCTTCCACCTTTATGTGGCCTCCTCTCCTCTGTTTCCTCTCCCTCATTGTATGACATGTTTTCTTCCCCTTTTTCCATGGTGTTTTTATCAAAACCCTAGGGAAGTGGATGGTGTGAAATATGTTTTAGGAATGGGGAATGGGAAATGGAAAATGAAGGAGATGGGGCTAGGGATGTATGAAATGGGGGAGGGGATAAGGAGTAGTATTATAATGAGATTTAGGATGGGGATTTGCAGATTGGGAGCCTAGGTAGATGTAACACCTAGGGGTTAGGGTTTGGGGAAAAAGGGTTAGGGAAAGGGAATTTTGTAAAACAGGGGTTTGGGAATGGGCATTTGTAATTTTGGGAAATTTATAAGGGTGTAAGAGAGTGTCATTTGGGAATCTCCACAAATGCAATGGGATACTAGGGTTTTTAAAACTATTTCAAGCACCAAATTCTACCCTAAAATTCACAATACCAACATATTCACTTGATGAAATGATATTTTAATGGCATGAGATCTTACTCATTTTTTGGAGGTCAATGAGTGGTTTGGTGAAGCTTTGGAAATGATTTTTCGCCACTTGAACAAGTTTCTAGGGTATCTTGGTCATTTGCGCCCTATGTTAAGAATTTGCAACCTCACCCAAAATTTTTCGCCCTCAACAGAGCATTTGTGCCCTCAAATCTTCATTTGTGCCCTCTTCTCTGCGTTTGCGCCCTCAACTCTGCATTCTCTCCCTCAAAAGAGCATTTCCACCCTCTGCTCAGTTTTTTTTACCAATTTCGCCCAGAAAATCAAAATTTTGGTCTCTTAGAATGCTTGCTTAGTGTTTGGAGGAGACAATTGAATTTGAAATGATGTCAAGGAGTCATGAATACTTAAATGAAATTGAATTTAGATTGGAAAACCCACTTTTCTAATGTTTCATTTCACCTTTTGAAAACATTGTTGATTACCCTTTTCATTTGATTTTTTATTCTTTGCAGGATGATGTTGCTGGAGTTTGGTACTTTTCACTTTGACTTTGTTTCTCTTTAGTTTGGCATATGAAGTTTGAGTTGCATCTTGGGATAGAACTTATTACATATTATCAGCATAAAATTACATAAAAATTAAAAATAAATTACATCTATGTTTTGAATAAAATTACATTTTGGTATGAAAATCATAATCTAAAATCAAAATTACAACTTTAAAAATCATATTTAAATGCTGATAAATCCTCTGTAGATGATTGAGAAAGTATTATTGATCAGAAGATCATGTGTTATGATCAAAATTGAAAGTGCTCGAAACAAGTCTGAACTTGAACGACCAGAAAGGTCTCGTCGTTGTGATTTTGGCATTGTGAACGGTTCCAAAAATCGATGTCATATGAGGAAGATATCGCGTTCTGTCCATTTTCCCAAACAAAAAAAATTGTGACTGGATGCCCAGTCAGCATGCAGGTACAGTCAGTAGGTATATTATGGGGAATATTCCATTTTTCTCCAACCAATCAAATTGTGCCATGTGGCATGATGAGGACCGTTGATTTCTAGTGGTACAGAGGTTTGGTCTGGTCATTGGATGGTTTTTTATGAACCCTCAGATAAGTGACATGTGGAAAGCTCGGAGGTCGCCACGTGTCCTCATGATGCAGTTTTAAAATTTTATGGAGTCGGGGGAGTGGCAACCCCATGACCATCGAACTACATGCCAAATCTCTTACCATCTCACCTAACCATTAGTTCTTACCATGTATACGTTCCACATTTTATTAAGGTGTTAAGGTTTATGTATTAGGGGGAGGGGACCACTAGCGGTCCCAACCCACCAGCGGCCCCGAAACAGTTTTCACATGGCATATGCCAACCGCAGTATAAAACTTTGAAGACCCGACGGCTAACCAACCCGTAACACCGATAGTTATCATAAATGTGTTCACATGCCAAGAGATAACATTTAAAGGTTGTAGTGATGGTTGTATGAAATGGTTTATTCGGTAGAGTTAATAAACTTAGTCACATGTATTATGTGGATAAGGTTAAGATGGAAGTTGTATGAATGGTTAATTCATCAAACGTTTGAAACCCTTATGCTTCATTGCTAGTTTTAGAAAGGCATGGTAAAATGGTGAAGAAACTTGGTCAATAATCGACACAAGTTCAAGGAAAATTCAACAAAAAGTCGCCATAAGAACATAGTTCAAGGTGAGAGAAACTCCAAGCTTCCTTTGATTATAGACCAATGTAGAAACAAGTTAGATTGTTGTACTACAAGATCAGAAAATGTGCAGCATGAAAATGTCAAAAATAACAATGGTTGGTCAACGGAATCAAGGAAAAAATTGTCAATTCATGAAAAGCTCCAATTAATGAAATTAGGGAAATTTTAGTGAATAAATATTGGAAGAGTGGAAACACAGTCTTCTCATCTTCATTTTCAGTAATCCACAGAGCTTTTGGGGTCCAAAAGCTTCCCAGTGGGGAGGTGTGATCAGGATATCATTTTTTATGCTAAAAATTGAAAGTGCTCGAAATAGGTCCAAGCCTGAGCGACCAGAAAGGTCTCGTCATTGCGATTCCGACGTCATGAACGATTCCAAAAAATGATGTCATATGAGGAAGATATTGCATTATGTTTTTTTTCCAAACAACAAAAATTTTGTGACTGGATGCCCAATCAGCATGCAGGTACAATCAGCAAGTATATTCTAGGGAATATTCCATTTTTCTCCAACCAACCATATTACGCCACGTGGCATGATGAGGACCATTGATTTTTGGTGGTACGAAGGTTTGTTCTGGCCGTTGGATGGTTTTGTGTGAACTGTTGGATGAGTGACACGTGGCAAGCTCGGAGGCTGCCACGTGTCCTCATGATGCAGTGTCAAAATTTTATGGAGTCGTGGGGGGCATTGACCCCGCGACCACCAGCCTACATGCCAAAGCTCTTACCGTCTTGCCTAACTGTTAGTTCTTGCCATGTATACGTTTTGCATTGTATTAAGGTGTTAAGGTTTATGTATTTGGGGGAGGTGACTGCCAGCGTTCCCAACCCGCTGGCGGCCCCAACCCACTGGCGACCCCAACCCGTTGGTGGCCCCGAAGCAGTGTTCACATGGAATATGCCAACTGTAGCATAAAACTTCGAAGACCCGGAGGCTAACCAACCCGTAACACCGGTAGTTATCGTAAGCATGTTCACATGCCAAACGTTAACATTTAAATATTACAGTGACAGTTGTATGAAACGGTTTATCTCGAGGAGTTAATAAACCCAGACATATGTATTCTATGGATAAGGTTAAGATGGTGGTTGTATGAATGGTTAATCCGGCAGAATTTTGAACCGTATTCACACGGGCGTGGATATGGCAACAAATTTCATGATCTGCGGAATGCTGCTCTTCTAGTTCTACCCACCTTAACGCGGAGTTTTTAAATCCCTCAACCGCATGGTTTAAGGCGGAGGTTCGTCTTGTGACCACTCCACCTAAACATTTCACGTTAATGCATGCAGTTTTATGTGGAAAGAACAGTAGTGCGCCCCTAATTTTTAGGGTTTTCATAAATTTTACTCCAACTAAGTGCCTATCTCCACTTTTAGTGGAATTTTTCTAGTTGACATTGGGAAAAATGCATGGAGAGGTCAATTTTCGACCAATTTTTGGTGAAACAAGAGTCTACCTAGACTAATTTGAGCATTCTGGAGCCATTGGTGCAGAGTAAACAGCCATTAGAGGACTGTAAACACATTTAATTTACAATTTTGAGCATAATAACAAAGAGGGACATGCCATTGGGAGCTGGACCAGCAGATGTAGCCTAAGAGGGGTGAACTAGTTCATCATGCCTACTATGTAAAACTTATGTGTGATTGTTTTTATCTGTTATAAACTATTGTTTAGTGTTCTTCAGGATTATTTTCATACTTAAAGTTCACTAATTCATCTATATTTCATGGTTAAAACACTCATTCCTTAAGAAAAATTATGGAGGCAATTTACACATGTTTATATTAATGAAAGGACACTTAGCATAGCATAACTAATACACTCCTTTCAGATCAATTATTTGAGTTACTCTTACACCTTTTCTAACCTTATTGGGATGCAATGATGTGTTTATGAACCTTGAAAACTAAAACCTAGTTGACCTAATGGGACCTTCGATGACTTGACTTCATGGTTGAAATTGAATGACATAATGACATAGTGACATGAGCTTTCAAGATTGTTATATGCTCGGCAAGACATGAAGGTGGGTTATAAAATGTGAAATTTTGAGGGGAGTGATATTTTATGAATAAGGTTACCATCAATGAATCAATTTTTTGCATGACCTAATGGAATGATAAAAAATTTCTGAGTGAGACCCCTAAAATGAATATGAAAAGAGAGATTTTGATCGCTAATGGCAGAATGCAAATTCTAACTCTAACATTATCCAAATAAACAACCATGGATTTGTTTAGTCTTTGAATGCAATATCCATTTCTGTTTGGAATGTAGCTCCTACATTAAGCAACCCCAAAGGCATTTTCCTATATGTATAGGTGGGCCACTTGGTTTTAAAAGTTGTTTTAATATTATTTGGTTGTGAAACTAAAATACGATTATACATAGAAAATTAATTTAAAAGAGAGGACATTTCATAACCAGATATACTTTCTAATATTTTTTCCACCAGTGGAACATGTTAATTATCTTTATTTGAAGTTGTGTTCATATTTTTAAATCAATGAAAATTCTAATATCCTTGTTCTATTTCCTAATTGGAACTAAATTAAAGACCCATTGGGAGTGCCTAATATGAAAGATACAAATTTCAACATTTTTTTAAAATTCTTTCTTGATTTGAGGCTCAAGATTTGGATGTATCTTTTCTTAAATTTTGTTGCATAGGCTTGAAATATTTTTTAATTGGAATTGAAAATATGTCACTGTGTCCTTTGAAAATATTGATAAAGGCCATGCATTTAGAAGGAGAACACTTGATTCCCAAATTTACATTTTTGAAACTTTTGATAAATTTCTAAATTAGTGACCTCATACTACATGGAGGAACTATTATTTTATAATTTTGCATTCCTTTGAAATTTCCTTGTAAATCATAGTACTTTTATAGACAAACTAATGATTTAAGAATAACACACATACACACACATATAGGTACAACACTATAATTCAATATGAGGAAATTATGTATACTACTCGATGGACCTCCAAATTAGCTACAATTTAAGGCCCATTTTCCCATATTTCAACACATTAAACCTCTCTCTTTGAATTTTATAACATATTTTTGAGCTACAATGTGTTGATTAAGAAGGTTTAGAAATAATTGCATATTATGTGCCTAATATTTTTTTTTAGAATATTGAGAGAATATTGAGTAAATTGGGAATGAGATGATTTAGGGGATTTTTCCCTACCACATGATGCTACAAGATGGACCAATAAATGAAAATCATTTACAAATTATAGAGCTCCATTAATTGAGAAAATCTAGGAATGTGTTCCCTGTAATTAAATGATGATTCCCCTTGTTGGGAACCAAATCCACTTTTTGAGAGATTTTGGAGGGGAAAGTTTCCTCCTTTAGAGAAGAATTCTCTCCCATAAATTTTCATAGTAACGATTCGACTTTGCCTCCAGGGGTGTGTATTTATTAGTTTTATTGTGGAGAAAACTTGTCATTTAGAAGCTCTATTTTTATTTCTAGCAAGGATGTACTTGGATTGATTAAAATGATGAAGTCTGGTCTTATTTTCAACTTCTAAGGCTTATTTTCCTTCATAGGACTCTGAGTATCCTTATGCTTGGCCATCCCAGTATCCTCAGAGCCCTATTGTACAACCTATTTATCTTCTTTGGATGTCTTGTTCACTTGCATTTCTTATTCTTGTATTTTTATGCACGTAGTATCCATGCTTCATTTGATGTAGGTTATATTGGTTGAATGATTGAAGTGATTTATTTTGTAGGTTAATTATGAAGTTACAAGCATGATGCATATTTATAACAACTTTTCGAAGTCATATCCATGATTGATATAATTGGATTGGTTTACTAGTTCACAATTTTGGAATTTCTAGAAGTATCATGTTGCAAAATAGTAGTATTTTTCTGTTAATTTTTAGCACGTGTGTTAATGATATTATTTCAAGTTTATTCCACCTGGATTGGAGTTTAAAAAATCCAACTTAATAAAAACATTCAGCCCACAACATTTTCACTTGATTATCCTAGGCATTTAGGCACTTAGATCATCCTACTAGTTCATTGCTCCGAAATTTCTGGTTTTTAGTAGTAAATTTATGCTATTTTTTAGCATAGGTTAATGAGGCTCTTTTGAGTTGATTCCACTTTTCTTGAGTCCTAAAAAAATTATTCTTAATAAAAAAAATTTCCCCACAATATTTTCACTATTGATCAGGTTAGGCATTTGATAGGTTTACTAGCTCACTAACTCTTGAATTTCTGATTTTTAGAGTAGTAATTTTATTCTATTTTTTAGCACATGTTAACAAGGGTATTTTTGAGTGATTCCACCTGGATTGGAGTCCTACAGAGTCCTAATTGATAAAAAAATATGTTCCATCCCATTTTAATTTTATTCACTTAGGCATTTGGCAAGTTAACTCAAGAAATAATAATTTGTAACAATGCTATATCATCATGTAACAATTTGTTTTTGAGATCTTGCTTTCCTCAAATCACTCCAAATTCATGGTAGAAGTATATTTATAGACTATTAATTCTATGAGACCAATTTAGCTAAGTTGAGGCTTGGTTAGGTCACCATTTATCTCTTACATTTTTTACTTCTTGAATGTTGATTTCTGCAACTACTCTAAATTTCCTTTCCACAATTTACTTTAAGAAAAGTGTATTTACTTTAAGAATAGAATATATCTCCTTTAATTTAATTTATTTTCTAGAAATATAGATTATATTTTCTTGGTTTTCACTGTGCTTTACATTTTTTCAAATATAATATATTTCCATTCTGTTATTTACTTTCCAGCAAAAGTATAATAGGTTTGATTATTGTTATTTACCTTTTGCAACTTAGGATTGGCAACATACCTAGATCTTTGCTCATTTGAATTTGTGTCATTGTCTTATTTCACTTGCATCAAATGGAGTCAGAATAGGAAGAGGAAGGTGTTTTTTGTACATATAGTGTTGGCCCCTCTTAACTTTGTATGAACCCCGAGTTGATAATTGAAGTTGGTAGTCTTGAGAGTTGTAACATTATTGTTGCAATACTGGGACTCATCACTTTTTGGCACTTTTCTTGGAGAGGGTGACAAAACAACGAATATCTTGTTACTGGAATGATTCCCTCTTTCTTTTCTGCAAAAAAACAAAAAAATGTATTATGAAACTTTCATTTCTTTGCATTAACATTCTCATTCAAAATTGTACACACACACACACACACATATGTGTGTGTGTGTGTGTGTGTATATATATATATTCTTCAATACCACATACACACCCACTTGATCATGTGTAGGTAGAAGAAGAAGATGTGACAAATAAGTTAGAAGGCATGGAGAAACTCTACTTTGTCAACCCATATCAACAAGGCTCTTATCCTCCCGAACCTTTTCAACCACATCAGGGGTCCTATGCCATTCCTTCTTATCACCCATATCATCACCCATGGGGTGATCCATATTTTCCTCCATATTCGTGGTCTTATCCTACCCAATATGCAATTCCTCCTTTTCATCTATATCAACACCAACCTCCTCAATGGGGTGATATATATTCCCTCAAACTCATCAATACCCTCCATACCAAACACAATGCTACACATACCATACATCTCCACCACAATCACATCCTTAACCACAACCATTTCAAAGACCTATTCCCACTCAACCACCTGCACAACCATTTCCCAACCCTAACAATAAAATGCCTCAACCCCCTTACAATGTTGAGATGAAAAATATTCAAAAATATCCTCTTGATATAAGTGGCATTCATCTTATATCAATAAGTGTATTCCAAAAACAAGACTCATATTCTGTCATTAAAGAAAAACATCAAGAAGAAGAATTTTAAAAGGAGAATAAAGAGTCATGAACCACCTTTGATGGAGAGAAACCATTGGAGCTTGATACTGAAGAATTTATACTATGTTTATCATGAGATCCTTTATGTGTTCAAGGGACCAATAAGAATAAAGTATATGGTTTGAATTGCATGGAAGAAGAAGGCATACAAAATGATCCAGATGAGCAAGTGAACCAAGGGCATCAAAACTATATTGAACTTTGGTTCTTGACAATCACTAAGAAGGAGCACCATTCCCTTCTTAAAAAATTATTGACATCATCAAAGCAGCTGGTATTTCATATTCAAGTACATGTCAAATGAACTTTATTTGAAAATTTGAAGGTTCGGTTAAATTTGCAAGTTAAATTTATGTACTTTTTGCAATTAGGAAAGTTGAAATAACACATAAATTAAGTTTTTAAACTAAGTTTTGAAGAATAAAATAAAGACAATAATACCATAAACATAAACACAATATAGAAAAATTATGAAGGATTTCACCCCTCTTGGGCTACATCACCTGGTCCAGCTTCCAATATTGGGCCTCTTTCATTATGTAATCAAATATGTGTTTACATAGATTTTTAGTGCTCAGAATGAAAAAATAATGTCTCTAATGACTCAAAAATAGTAAAAACCCCTAGCTAGGCTCTATCTGCACTCAATTTGGCCAAAAAATTAAGAAGTTATACTCTGGTGAAGTTTTCATGCTAACTAATCTACAAACCACACCCACCTGCAAACCATCCTAAAAATTTCGCAATTTTCAGCACCGCAGAACGAAAAATTCACCCTGCACTGACGAGATTCACGTCGAACTGGGTGAATTTTGTCACTTAGTTTAAATAACCAATGACCCCCTGTGAGCGAACATGATGGAGCCACATGGCACAAACCCCATCGTTGGATCCAGGGTCATTCAAACCACCACGCCAAAGCATAACTCCAACTAAACTATGGTTTTCACTATGGTGTTGTTAAATTATGTTGGGGTTCTATATATGTCTACAACCATGGTATGGTTCTTGTGTACCATGATAAAGTTTCCACTTGCGCGTCAAACCATTAAACTCAACCCCGAACTTTGGACTATGGTATTGTATGTGGTTTGGTCCCCGTAACCGCCAGTTCTAAATTTCACTGTAACTGTGGTATCGTTGTTTAATTATGGTGTTGGGGCAAGGGTTAATGTCACCCCCACTCTTGCGGTCTCGTGGGTATGTGTGGACCGGCGGCCAAGGGTTAACCCCGACCCCATCCCCCAACCATCCGATTAATAAATTTTAAATAGAATTTTGATATCATACATGTTAAGACCCATCGTAGGCAGAGTGGTAAGACTCTGTGTTGTTAGTCTGTAGGTTGTGTGTTGTAATCGGGTTAGGCTCATTTGGTCGATAAACATAAATTTATTAAACAATTGGGTGGCTACGTGGAAGCTAGCTGATGAGATCCATCATTGGAAATATTTGGAGGGGTTAATGGTCACCTTTTTCTTAGATCTCTTTCTCTTGCATTTTTATTATTTCTTTTATGATGCTAGTATAGGTGGTTATTAAGGCTAACCTACTTTGAGTGCCTAACATGAGGTTGAGTGCAGGAAATCATGAATTATTAAGCATTTTTATAAGGATTTTATCATAAAGACTTGGAGGAGATAGGAAGGAGAAGTTATAGGAGGATTTTTTACCCTCCTTAACTCTCAGAGGCAACCAAAGGATCCCAAATATTCTCCCTGGAAATTTGAATTCCAAAGCCAGCCAAAGGATCCCAAAGATTTTCTCCAGCAATTCGAATTCTAGAGGCAACCAAGCAACTCAATCTTTGTTTACTTGGAGTCAAGTGGACTCAATCACTACTTACTAGGCAGTTGTTGGTAGCTTCCTTGTAGAATAAATAGAGTAGAGATATAGCTAGGAAGGGGTCGATTCTAGTAAGAACTTTGTTGCAAGCTATTAATATTTTTATTATTCTACTCAGTGATCAAACTTTCAGAAATGTATGAGGCTATTATTTAATGAAATGATCAGACTGATTTCACTTTACTGATTTAAGTTTTATAGAGCTAGGCTCATGGGTTAGGGCCCAATCCATGTGCCTCAGCCTCTATGCTTTATTTGTTCTCTACTTTCTGTCATTTCATTAGTTTCGCTTCTGATAATTTCGTTTATGTTTCAAATTGTTGTTTAGTTTTTCTTCCAGTTTGTAGTTGTAGTTCATTTGCTTGTGAGTAATAAAATAGAGGAGAAAAACCAAAAATTTGTGGATCAAGACCCCCTTCTCATCTCTGTCAATAGAGCTAGAGGAGGGTAAACCTTCCCACAGACCCAAAAACTGCTTTCTATTCATTATTTTTTAGATTAAAAGTATAACAACAGTACCATTTTTAGTCTTCCTTTGCACTGTATTTTTATGCATTTTTCTGTTTTTTTGCACATAAGTTAGCAGGGGATTGCAAGAATTATTGCTAAAACTCTAGAGAAGCTCTATGGTGCCTCCCTGATTCATTCTCCATCTCTATCTCCACAATCTGAGCATTGTTTTCATGCCCTCCATTCCATATTTTTTTTCCCGCTTATTCTAACTGTTGCACCCACCTTTTATCCCTCAAAACACTTAAATTATCCACCCTGCATTATTCCTTTTTTCTTATTGGTCATGGTTGCCCTACCTTTTTTAACGCAAAATGATTGAAAACCATTGAAATTTGACCTCCGCCTTCCTCATCGAAACTCCCGCTATCTTACTTCGCAAATCGCAAATCGCACTTGGCAATCTTTTCCCTTTTGCTTTAAGACTTATCGCTCCTTTTTGTCAATTGCGATATTGTTATCGCACTCTTCCTTCCTCCTCAAAATTCCCACTATCACATTTCACACTTTGAATTTTTTGACACATCGCACATCACACTTCACATCGTTTTCCTTTTTCTTTTAAGACTTACCGCTCCCAACGCCGATTGCGATTGTTATCGCACTCTGCCACCAGTCCCACTGCCTATCACCCATCACACTTTGCACTTCAAAAAATTTTCCTAAACAACATTTCCGCTATCCCTCCAACTTTGCGATATTGCGATTGTGATATCGCATTTCGCACTTCGCAGCGTTTGCTGCATCACACATCACACTTCACATTGTTTTCCTTTTTCTTTTAAGACTTACCGCTCTTGATGCTGATTGCAATATTGTCATTGCACTCCATTGTCGGTCCCACTACCATGTCAACCATTTCACTTCGCACTTCGAAAACGTTTCTTGAACAACACTTTCGCTATCCCTCCAACTTTGTGATATTGTGATTGGGATATCGCATTTCACACTTCATAGCTTTTATCTCGTTGCATTTCTCACTTCGCATTTTTTGCCCCATCGCACTTCACAAATCACACTTGTTATTTTGTTCCTTTAACACTTATCACTCTTGTTTTTCAATTGCGATATCACCCCATACTTTGCCACCGGTCCCACCGCCACATCATCCGCCGCATCACACATCGCAAATCACACTTTTTATTTTGTTCCCGTTAACCGTTACTGCTCCAAACTCCGATTGTGATCACCCTCCATCGCAACTCCACCATCACACTTTTTAAATCAGTCCGCTCCAAAGAATTTTTGTGCCATAATAAATATTTAATAAGGTTTAACCCGCTCTTTCCACTTCTAAGTATGGTTTCATGTGTTTATCCCTCCATTAGCACCTTTACCCCTTTCTTCTCCAAGCTGAAAATCAACACTTTTTCAATTAGGATTAAGTCTTGGATAACTTAGCTGCATGGATAGAAGCATGGTAGATAAATTATAATATAAGTAGGGTGTGTTTATCTGATTGGCCAATTTTAGTGTGGTTTAATTTTTTATCCTTTCAACAATTTAGTTTAGTTTCCTTCCTATCATTTATTTTCAACAATTTAATTTAGTTTATTTCTGTCATTTTTTTCTGCACATTAACTTAGTTTCATTTCCATCATTTCCTCTATGAAAATCAAGTTATTTTCATTTCTGTCATTTCTTTCCAGCAATTTACTTTTCATTTTTTATCATAGTTTAAGAAATAGAACCCTTTCGTAAAGCAGAAGAGTATGACATGAACATAATGCATCTGATGTGTATATAGCACTGTCACCTCCAATTTTGTACGAACCCTGGGTTGATAAAGTAAATTAGGGCAGCCCCTGGGAGTTGCAGCACCCTTGGTGCAATACCAGGGCCCACCACTTTTTGGTGCCGTTGCTGGGGAGGTGTCTAGTAGATATTTTGATTTTGTTTTAGCATTATTTTTTTATTTCCTTTATTTTCATGTCATTTCAGAAATATTGAGAAAAATACAAAAATATCTTACTTTCATGCCTCATAGGAGTAGGAATACTCAAAGAAAAATCTTACCTAAAATCCCCACATCACCTCCTAACCACCCTTCACTCTTATTCAGTGGGAGTGAGATTGAATCCCCTATAGGAGAGCCTTTTGAATACTCTGAGGAACCTATTGGGGAAGAATAAGAAGACCTTCTTTCAACTGAGGTACCTACTTCACCTATCGTAACCATGGTTTAGATCCATAGAGCCTTTCCCATAAGAGAGGTAGATGGGGAAACTAAGATGAAAAACATTAGCCCCTCAGCTCTTCCACACTTTCATGGACTTACTTCTGAGAACCCTGACACATTCATGTTTGAATTTTCTATTGTTTGTAGGACTTATGACTACACCTCTGATGATTAGAAGTTGAAGTTATTCCCATCCACCCTTAAGGATGCAACCTTGCGCTGGTTCATGGGTCTGCCTAGGGATAGCATCACTACCTGGGCACAGATAGAAGAGACCTTCAACAACAAATACAGAGACTACTGTAGGTCCAAGGAAACTAAGGATGAAATATTTAGGATGACTTTAGGACCTGATGAATCCCTATAGGGCTATGAAGAGAGGTTTCAATTAAACTACAAGAGAGCCAACTGTACTCTTGATCCTGCATCACTTAAACTTGTACTTCTTCAAGGGATCAGTGAAGAGATGATAGAAACCTTAAATATGCTATAAAGAGGAGATATATACCAAATTATTTATGAAACAATAAAAAATTTCTTCCAGAACCATTCTAGGGCATTTAGGAAGAAGGGTAGAGCTAGCCAAAACACATCCAATACCCCTTCCTCTTCCACCTTCATAAAGCATGAGATTGGAAAAATGTTATAGGACTTCAAGGGTGACATGTTGCACACATTTTCTTTGCAAATGGACAAAATGTGGGTCAAAATGAAGCAAGAGGAAGTAGACAGAGCCATGGCCATATTTTTTCGTATATGTACCAGGAAGCATCCAAGAAATGAATGTCCATTGAATTTCATAGAGGTTTTCTTAGTCTGTGAGGAGAATCATGCCACACAAAAGTGTTCCTCCTTACCTAGACTTAAGGTTGTATATCAAGGTGGGGAAGTAATACCATAGCAACTATGTTTCATCAACCAGAGAAGGCCTCAAGGCCCTCGGCCATATCAACAATGTATGCAAGGTGCACCTTAATCTTACTATCAAAAAAATCAGAGTGCACCCATGAAACCTTAGTACACCCCCACTCCTCCATCCTGGTATACACCTCCTACTTGGCCTTAGAACCCTTCATATCATCCTCAACAAGTAAACCAACCATTTTATCAATATATTCCACAACAAAATCAGTGGAACAATCCATCCCAAGGGTGGAGGCCTAAAAAAAATCAACGACCTACTCTAATTCCTCCACCACAACCTCAACCTTAGCTTAATCATGCTGCTCCACCTGGGATACTGATACCTGCATAACCCAATCTTAACTCGAACAATACACAGGCACAACAAGATCCCAGTGGGGAAACTTCCTATCCAGCTTGTGCGGTGGAGATACATGAGGTTAATCTCAGGTCGGGAAGAGTAATCCCAAACAACCATCCTCCATATCCACCTGTAGAGGTTGAGGAGGAAAAGGAAGAAGGTAAAACTCAGATCCAACAACCTCATTTTCCTAAGTGCTTGATCCACCCTAGTCAACACACCCTAAAGGAGACTGATCTCCTGGGAGAATTGGAAAATTTGTGTGTAAAGATACCACTTCTTCAAGCCATTAAGGATGTCCCTATCTACAATAGGCTCATAAAAGAAAAGTTCTTCAAGAAACCTGGGAGAAGGAAGAGAGATACCCCCACCATCAATGTGGTACGACAACTGTGTAACCTAATGCTGGGGAAGGTAATATTTCCAAAGTAACTGGACCCTGGTAGTTTATTTGTGGATGTGCATATAGATGGTGTCATAATCCCCAACACTCTGATTGATATAGGCCTAACTTCCATTAATATCATGACCAAGGAAACTATGTTGAAACTTATGTTTGCTCAACTTAGTGTTCCTAAATTGATGTCATAAATTGTCAACCAGGGCTAGTAAACTGTTGAAGTGAAGTGCACTATATGTGCCTAGGTATCTGTTTCTCACTACGTTGTGTTTAGTGTTTTCCAATGTTTTTGATTTTGTGTTTTTATTCTAAGAGGAAAATAACTAAGTGTTGGTAAAGAGAAGTTGTTGGTCACACTAAAACAGAGCAGAACCTATTATAAACTATGTATGGCACTTGAGAATAGAAAATGCAATACTTTAACAAGAAAAATATCTCATAGCATGAACTCAATAACTCATAACATGAAATCAATCCAATTCATTCATTAGAAATATGTTGGAATAATTTGAGAAAAGGATAAGTTGGATGAAATGAGGTTCTTCTAAGTAAACAAAAATCTATAATATCACAAATAAAATCTCATCCATGACTAGAAATTTGTTGGAACACATTTGGAAAAAGATAGTCTGCAACCTAGTGAGGAATTCTACTCTAAATTAACCTATGAAACCTAAATTAATCCATTCCACAATTCAAAATATCACTGTTAAACCTCATTCAAGAATTAGAAATATTTTGGAATAGCTTTGGAAAAAGAGGCAGTTTGTGAAATTATGAGAAGTTGCAGAACAGTCAAGACTTCAAAATGACATTACCATTCTTGTTCCTATGATGATGATGTATTAGTAGAAATTAAGAACAAGAGTGGTTTGTAAATAATGAAGGCCATCTAACTTAACAACTAGAATACAACTGACTAATAAGACTAAAAATACAATGCATAAACTGAACTAGAATGCAATCATTCAAAACTGAAATACAGTGAACAGAATTGAACTAGAGTGCCATTAACCTCCGGAGTTTTTAAACTAAAATGAAACTAATCACTGAAATACTACAACTCTGTCTCATTCGGTGTTATTGGTATTTTGGAACAATTCATAGAACAAGACTGGCTATAACATGTGATGTAAATGAGCATAAAAACATAAAGTTCAATAAAAACGCAACTAAGCTCTAAAACACCACAGTTATGTCTCATTCAGTGTTAGTGATATTTTGGAATAATTCGTAAGAACAAGAATAGCTGTAAAAATTGATGTAATTGAGCACAAAAACGTAAAGTTCAGAAAAATGCAACTAATTCCTAAAATACTACAGTTATATATCATTCAATGTTAGTGATATTTTGGAACAATTCATAAGAATAAGACTGACTGTAGCATCCAATGCAAGTGAGTATAAAACACAAAGTTCAGAAAATTGCTCAAGCTAGGAATGCAACAAGACTAAAGTTACTTATCTAAAAAATGTGCACAGAGCTTATCGGGTAGTAGGGGCCCTCTACCACTGGATTAGCATACAAATCCCCTCAATATTTCCTCATATCTTGCAATAAAGTGATACTTCTTTCATTAAAGGAAAATTATTTCAAAACAGAGTATTACGGTCTTTTGAGATCTAGCAACAAAACATCAATCTAGCTAGCTGTCTCTCGGTCTTCCAAATCATTCTTATAAAAGAAATACATAACTACCCTTGAGAAGAAACAGTAACAAGTGTATTTTTCAATCAAAATCAAATTATAACTCTTATGGAAGCCTCATACTTTGTTGGAGACATCTGTAGAGTCCTTGTCCTGGTAGGAATCTGCTTCTTGGCTTTGATCTCTTCCATGTGCATAACCACCTGTAGCTTCTTTCTCAGAATTTGTAGAGAGAAATAAATGATGTGGGAGTGTTGTGGAATTCAACCATATGTGTTTTTCCTTGAAGTGACACCTGTAACCTATGAGAACATGAAGATAGATGCAAAATAGGCGACTAGCTACAGAATGGTTGCATTCTGTAGCTGAGTCTAGTAAAAAATTACTACAACAACAAAACCATGAAAATATAGCAAGTCAGTCATTGTATACATTCCTAAAGTGACTTTAATCAATCCTATTGACGATTTAAGCCTGTAATTGATAAGGGACAAAGGAAATGAAGTGAAATTTGGTGAAGGGGAAGGACATCTTTGGGGCTCAACAACTTAATCTCCAAGTGACTTTAAGGAAAAACACAACAGTTCTGCAACTTGCAGATCGATCCACAGTAACTTTGGAAGGAATTGTTAAGGATGTTATGGTTACCATTGACTCTTGGGAGTATCCTACATATTTCCTGGTCAACCAAAAACCAAGTTTAATGGTTATCCCCTCATCTTAGAGAGACCTTGTTTAGCCACTGCATACACTTATATTAGTTGTCGGGCCAGAAACATGACTATAAAAAATGGGCATTTTTCTAAACAGCTAGTGTTATATCTTCCAGCCCAACCTTCCATTAAGCATGACCTCCCTATATGGTTGGAGGATGAAGAATATGACTTATATAACACTGCCCCTATGTGTACCATAAATGTTATTCTTTGAGGGGGGCAGCTTGATGAATATGAACTCATCGACCATGCCATTCAAAACTAGTCCTCCACTGACATTCCTCTCGAAACCTTAGTCAAAGAGTATGAAAGCCAACCTTGGGTGGAAGTGCACTTAGTTGAGTCAACCTCTGAATCCACCAAGGCGATTGAGTTTGGCCCATCCAGATCTCTAAAAATCAACCCAAACCTCTCGAATGAAGAAGAGAAGAAGCTATGCTTGCTTTTTAAAGAGAATCTAGATGCATTTGCTTGGGATTACAAGGAAATGAAAGGGGTGAATAATTTAGTGTGAAAACATCATATTTACATCAAAGAAGGATGCAAGCCTATAAGACAACCCCAAATAAGGATGAACCCAGCTCTAAAGGACATAGTTAAAGAAGAGCTCTAGAAACTATTGGATGTGGGGTTCATATCTCCTATATCTGACAGTGAGTTGGTATCTCCTCTTGTCCTAGTCCCAAAGAAGAATGGGAAGTAGCGAATTTGTGTTGACTATCGAGAACTTAACAAAGAAACCAAGAAAGACCATTTCCATTTTCCCTTTATAGACCAAGTCTTGGATGGCCTTATAGAGAAGAAGTTATTTTCCTTCTTAGATGGGTTCAATGGGTACAATCAGATTCAAATAAGCACTGAAGACTAGGATAAGACTACTTTCACTTACCCTTGGGGTACCTTTGCTTATAGATTCCTACCCTTTGGGTTATGCAATGCTCTAGCTACCTTCCAAAGAGCTATCCTGGGCATCTTTTTTGAGTTATTCCATGACTCCGTCAAAATCTAAATGGATGATTTCACACCATATGGGGATGACTTTCAGGAAGCTCTCTCCAATTTGGGTAAATCACTAAGAAGGTGCATTGAGATGCATCTCTCCTTGAGCCCAGAAAAGTGTGAATTCTTGAAGAAATCAGCGGTTGTATTAGGACACTCCATATCCCAAGTAGGAATATAGGTAGACCCGAACAAAATCAGTATCATCAAAAGGGTACTTGCTCCTCAAAATCAGAAAGATTTCAGGAGTTTCTTAGGCTTAGTTGGTTACTATAGAAGGTTCATCAAAGATTTCAACAAGATGGATTCACCATTATTTGGGTTATTGGCCAAGGATTCTGAGTTTATTTGGTCTGGTCCTTGTCAAGAGGCTTTCGAGCTCATTAATGGAAAGTTGGCTACTGCTCCCATCCTCCGAGGTCCAAATTGGACTCTGCCTTTCCAAATCCACACTGATGCATCCGACAAAGCTGTAGGGGCAACATTAGGAAAATTAGAGGACAAAATCCCTTATGCCATTTATTTCATCAGCAAGAACTTGTCTAAGGTTGAACTAAATAATATTGTTACTGATAAGGAGATTTTAACCATTGTCCATGCTTTGAAAAAATTCAGGCATTATGTAATTGGATATCAGACCTTTGTTCACACTAACCATGCATCCATCAAGTACTTAATGAACAAACCATATGTTAATGCTAGGATAATTATATGGTTGTTACTTTTGCAACAATTTGATTTAACTATTATTGATAAACCTGGGAAAGGAGAATGTTGTTGCAGTTTTTTTGTCCAGGTTAGCTCTCCTTGTAGGTGAAGAAGGAGTGGTGGATGACCAGCTGCCAGATGAACATCTGTTTTATATATCAACACTCTCACCATGGTTTTCTGATATAACCAACTACTTGGTTGTTGGAAGACTCCCTCCTAATATTTCATTCCGGGAGAGGATGAGAATCATCAAAAAAAGCACCCCTTTCACATCGATTGGGGGGAACCTTTTCAAGATGGGCCTTGATCAAATCATAAGGAGATGTGTAAGGGAGGAAGAATTTTTTGATATCATCTCTGAATTTCATGACATCCCATGTGGAGAACACTTTGCTACAAAGATAACTTCTTACAAAGTTTTGCAGGCAGGATACTATTGGCCTACCCTTCACCAATATTCTAGAAGATACACCAGCAGGTGTGACCAGTGCCAAAGGATGGGGAAACCCACGCAAAGGGATGATATTCCTTTGCACCCTTAGGTGGCTCTTGAGCCATTTGACAAGTGGGGCATGGACTTTGTTGGACCTATCGATCCACCATCCAGAAAAGGGAAGTATATCATAGTCTGCACTAATTACCTAACAAAGTGGGCTAAAAAAATATCATTGAAGGTAGAAACCGAAGAAAAATCAGTAGAATTTCTAAGGGAGAATGTGTTTTACAAGTTTGGGTACCGCATAGAAATATTCACTGATCAGGGTGCACAATTAACCTCTCACCTCATTGATAATGTTTTGAGGAAGCACATGATTAAGAATAGTACTTCTAATGCCTATCACCCTCAGGTGAATGGCCAAGTAGAAGTAACTAACAAAGCTTTAGAGAGCATCCTCACCAAGGTTGTGAGTAGCAGCAGAAATATTGGGCAGACAAATTGGTAGAAGCTACTTGGGCCTACAACACTACTTGGAAGACAACAATAGGATACACTCCTTATGAACTAGTCTATGGTAAGAGGGCTCTACTTTCAGTTGAGTTTGAATTCAATACTTTAAGAATGGGAGATGAATTAAATCTAGATCTATAAAATGCCCAAAAAGAGAAGTTTATGGAACTAAATGGATTGGATGAGTTCAAAATGCAAGAACTTCTTCACACAGAGGTAGTTCAGCTACAAAGGAAGGTATGGCATGAAAATAACATCAAATAAAAGACCTTCCAAGAAGGATATTGGGCGTTGTTGTATGATTCAAGGTTTAAATATTTCAAAGGAAAGCTGATAACAAGATGGTTGGGACCTTACACAGTGGAAAAATGTTTTGATAATGGCGTAGTTCAAATCAGAACCATAGATGAGGAAGGAATCTCCTTGCTTGTTAATGGTCACAGACTTAAAATTTACAAGAAGCCTTTGTTGAGAGTAGAGTTCATAAATTCAATAAGTAGAGAGGTTTATGTGATGGGAAAATCCATATTTTACCACACCTCCTAAAAAAAAAGAGAACAAATAAATATCCATGGGTTAAAACCTCTCTGAGGCACCCAAGGCAAGCTTGTGGGTTGAAAACCTCGATGGAGGTAGCTCACTTTCTCTTAGAAAAAAAATAAAGAGAGAGAATAAAGATCCATGGGTTAAAACCTCTCTAAGGTGCCCAAGGCAAGTTTGTGGGTTTAAAAGCTCAATGGAGGTAGCCAACTTTCTTTCAAAAAAAAAACAATAAAAATATACATCTTCATCTCTGTGTTTTTTGTGTTTGATGTTCTTCAAGTTATTAATGGTTTTTAGAAACACAGGGAAGCATTCATATTCTTTTTCCTTATCCTATTTTACAATCCATCCCATTATTCACCTCATTCATTTCCATAACTCCTTCCATCACCTCCATACAACCTATTCCTCATTTCCTAAACACAATGTAGCAAAAGAGAGCAAGCCACAAACTACTACAAACATCAGGAAGTTCCTTAAAAAAAAAAGTTGTTCATGGACTGCAAATAAAAACAAGAATGAAAGTTGCATAACAGACTCTAGGAGAGCGATAATTCCACCCATGGCATCTTAAGCACCCCACACAACATCTACAGTGGAAAGAAACAACAAGAAAATAATAGTAGCTCACTCAGGAAGCTGCTCACTCAGAGAACAAGAATATAGTGAAGAATGCAACATCTAAAAATATTTTCTCCAAAGTCCAGCTCCTGCAAATGCCTTGAAAAAAATAGGTAAAATCATGTATATATTCTCACCACTTTCTATGCATCCATAATGGCCATAAATAATTAAATTTGTAGACTTAGAGTTTAAGGGGCAGAAAGGTGGCCAGCAAGCTTGACCACCGTTGTGAAGTATGTCTAGCAAGAATTGCAAAGTCATGCCATATGGGTATGGAAAAGAAAAATTCAATCAAGTGGAATGGAGGAGAGAGAGGGGAGGAGACACGCACTATAAACTGGTTAACAAGAATATGGTCCAACTATTTACAACAGGAACCAGAGCTGAGCCGAGTTGCATAAGCGCTCTAAAATTAGTTGCGCAATCTAATAAAAAAAGAGATCCCATATCATCCAAACCAGTGAATTGAGAATTTTTGAGGGGAAGAAACTGAAGGTAGCCCACAACATAGCAGTACCGAGAGTGGGTTGTGTATTTTAACAACGTGAAGTAGTAGCATAAGAACAACATCACCAACAATCGAACTAGCTTCTGAAGTTTACCGCATATCAAACACAGTAGCAAGGGACCAAGGGAAGTTTTCCTCCTAGCCTTAGAGAAGAAAGAGAAGAAGGAGAAGAAGAACCATAAGAAGAACCATAAGAAGAACCATAAGAGGAACAAGAGGAAGAAATGGAAATAGAGAGAAAATTCATATAGGTAGCAGAAAGTGAGTAAGAAACAGACTCACAGCACAACACCACATCCCCTCAAGACAAAGAGGTAGTTGCCACCTTAGCTCCTGTGAGAAGAAAGAGAAAAAGGAAGACATATATGTATTTTAGAGCTAAAAAGAGTCAGAGGATAGGTTAGAGAGAGCTAGAAACTCCTCCCACGAGCCCAATTATCATTTAAGAATCACCAAGAGAGGAGGAAAGAACTAAAGAAACAGTTCTGAAGGATTAGTTGTAGAAGGAACAGGAAGAGAATGTAGCACTAAAGGAGCAAGTAGCCACCGTGGCAAGCTTATGCATAAAATCCCTTAAGCACAGATTCCCTTCCAGCTCATATGTTGTGTACCTCAAGGATCAATGGCTATTATTTCAAATCAAAAATCTAGCCTCCCATGGATCCGTACCTTTCCAATATTGTAGGAAATTCATGGATTTCTACAAGAAAGCTAACATGGTTGATCAGGAAAACAAATCTGGATACTTGGGACCCCAATTCCACAATGGGAGATATGTAGCTAATGGCTCTAGCATCTTGGATGATGAATGAGGACACTAGAGAAAAAGAGATATGGAGGGTCATGAGAAGAAGAAATAGAGAACCCTTGCATATCAAACCAGAATTCTTCAACCCAAGAGGAGTCATCCTTAACCGTCGAGAGACTGAAAGGGACCCTGCACTAGTTGAAAGCTACCTTCAGACTCAAACACAGATAATAGGCCACTTTGATGATGTTTCTACACAGATAGAAGATGATTGCATTATGGACAACTAGAGTAGATGGAACAACCTCCCTCATAGCCTCAAGGATAGGGAGTACCATACTCTAGAAAGACTAAGGGGTGCATTAGAAAGGGCACCATTATACAAGAGGGCCATGCAAGCCAAAAAGATCCAATGGTTGGGACTAAAGCTCAGCCCACCTTTGCTGCTGGGGCTGAATGATTGTTACACAATAATTTGTCACTGTCCTTGTACTCCCTATTCCTTGATCCTGGAGGACCCATATAGTGACCCTTGTGTACTTTCCAAGCATGGAATACATATCCCTGAACCACATTTTGTCTGCCAAATCATCTCCCTTTACAAATTTTCTGAAGATTCTTTGTAAAAGCTGGATTTTCAAGGTTGGCGTTGATTCTCAGTGTTTGACCCGCGCTGATACTAGAGATTTACACTGAGGCCTGCACCGAATGGCACTCTGTCTTAATGTTGGACCCGTGCCGATCCTATTTTGGATTTTTTTTTAAATAGAAAGGAAGCTTCCGCGACTAGAAGCTTGTGAGGCAGTGAGCTAGAAATTTGTTATGAGGATATGGCCAAGGAATTCCCCTTTGGGCTTCTTGTTCCCAAGAAATAGGAACTACTCCAAAGGATAAGCTCTTTTCCCCATCATTTTAGGGCCCATAAACTCCTCCTCTATTGTTATATAAGGAGACCTCCTTCAGTTCTACAGCCTTAGTTTTTTAGTTGAACAGATAGCTGAAAAAGTTAGGATAGAGAAGAAGCAATCATAGCTTCGGGAGAATAGTGCAGAGTGTGATTTTTTGTGTGTGTTGAGAACATAGTGAGATCTTGGAACTTTGTTCATGAGGGTGTGGCAAACATGCTTGGATACAGACCTGCCGAAGGAGAGCCTCAACATCAAGGCTTGGTTGTAAACTCCCCTTGTATTTATCATAATAAAATGCATCTGATGTTTATCTTACATTCTTGTTTACGTATATAATGATATTTCTAGCATTCCTTGATCAGTTAGATAGGCTGTAATTGTTTTTATTTTTGTCATGGTTTTACGCTTGTCGTGGTGTCTTGACTGTATATGCAGGTAATTGAATGTCGGTAGCAGTGTGAATTGAGCTTTAAGAGAGTGACGGATCAAGAAGCGTCAATAGAAGATGACAGCATAGCATCATAACGAGGTAGGTCATCTTCCTTGCTCTGAATTTCATTTACAATCTAGGGAGGTAGATGTTAGTATGTTCCCGTAGTTGCTAGACCCACCCTAGGGCTAGAGGGATCGTCTCTGTCTGCAAAGGGGATTTACCTGGACAAAAAATTGGTGACTCCACTGGGGAGTTTCCATTGAGTTTTTCACTCTTTGAGGTCTTATTCATTCGACGGATTTAGTCAAACGAACATTTCCCTATTTGTTTCTATGTTTTTCATCAACTACGATATTTTAGTTTTTGCTTGAATTGGTGAGTCTGGTCTTGGTTGGGATAAATTATTTGTATTTTCCTGTTCAGGCATTGGCGCCTTTATTTTTTTGAAAGTAGCACTGATTGGCACTAGTTGTGAGTCAGCAACCTGCGCAAATTGGCCATTGGCACTAGTTTTCAGTGGGAAAGTTGCGCCAGTTGGCACTAGTTTCACCCACCAAAGTCGTGCCAATTTCAGGGTGTGTGAAAATTGGGTTTTTTTCCATAATTCCTCCACCAGTGTATCTTTTCCTTTCGATATTTTCCTATGTATGATTTAATCATTCTCCCCTCTACTTTTTCACATATGAGCATAGATTACATTGCTCATTGTTCAACTGAAAAGTCTTCTTTCTATGATTTCTTGATGCAAAAGGGAATGAATGCCTTGTTTTGAGCTCATGCTTTGGAATTTCTTTTTGTGCTTGACCTCATATGTCTTGTAGCCTTTTGAGGAATTTCATTACAAAGTGTTTAAAACAACGATTTCATTCTTAGTGTTTGTTTGCATCTCTTTTGCATTCATCCTTCATTAAGAAAATTTGGGTTCATTTAGTTTTCATCTCAGACTTTTCTTTTCGTTAAAATGCATTAGATCACATTGCATTGAAGAGTATTTTTTGAGATTTATCATTGAACTTAGATTACATTGTTTAATGATCGAAAGCTAAAAATCGCATTGAGTGCATTATCTTTCATTAAAAGCATGCATTAAGTAGATTCTCATTTCATAGAAAAATGCATTGAGTGCATTCTTATTCTTTCAAAAGAAAAAGGAAATTGTGCATAGATTACAATTGCATAGTTTTCAAAAAAGAGGATTTTTCATAGATTACATTGCATAATTCACATCTTTGAATGTTTTAGATTACTTTTGGATAGTGAAAGTCATCTAGTTTGGAAAAATTTCGTTTGCAATGTTGTTGTTTGTTGCATCATTGTTTAAGACTCTTCCCTTAACTAGATAGCATTCATCAAATTGAAATATTTCTTTCCTCATATAGCTGCATGTAGGAGATTGTCAGATGACATGCGGTAGGGCGTTGAAACCGAAACATAATTCAAGATCAACTTTAAAATTTATTGAATTAATCTAAGGAAGCATTGAAACCTAAATAAACATTTTTAGTGGTCTAGGCTAGAGACGTGTTATGACGTCTTAAAACCTAGTAGCTTTCATTCGCCATTTGGCTCTAAACAGCACTAGTAAGGACTTGTGCTCCCTGTACCATCAAGATTATAAAGGGAGACCCCTCTAGGTTGCAATCCTTTTATCCGTAGTAAGCTGAGTCTGCCACCTTGTAACCGTGATACATCGAACACAACATTCGGGGAGACTACTTGCACGTACGTCAAGTCCTTGGTTAATTCTTCTTTCATTTTATTACCAAGGTGTATATGGCAGTTCACGGAAACCGGGTACACACTTTTATCTAGACTACCTGAGCAGTCATTTTCGATCTTTACTGACTCCTTAAATTTGAAAATATCATCGAGCTCTTGTCCTTTCATGCTCGTTTCAACCTGAAAGTGATAAAGTCACTTTTTTCTTGTTTCTTGACTCTTAAAATATGAAACGAAAAATTTTGGTTTCAGTGTCTTAAACAAAAATTAACTGCCCACGAAATATTCTTGGTTAAAGTTATCTTCCTTAGCGTTTTTTTTTAAGGTTGTTTCTAATGGCAACATTTCTGGAGTTTACCAACCAAGGAATCCCCTCCGAAGGGAATCCTAGTCCTTTTCCTGCTTTTGGGAATGTTGGTGCTCCTTATATGGCAACATTGTCCCTGCCTGGGTTAACTGTTGGGTTTCCTATTTGGTTATTCTCGACCTCTGTGGTCTCGAGTGTTCCGTCCACTGTACAACCATCTCCTCCACTTGAACAACATCGTGTTGATTCTAAAGTGGACTTCTCCCCTTCTTTTCCTGTTTCTTTGTCCTCCTCTTCTACTTCGCCTGGTGAAAGTATGGATTCTAGTAACCAGGTGGCTAAGAATAAGAAGAAGAAGACAAAGAAGAAGAAGTCAGATAAAGGAGAGGATAGCTCTGCGATTATTGCGCCTAAGAAACCATCCGTCGATAAACCATCCCACCTTCCATGGAAATTCAAATTCCCTTACATGTCATGCAAAGGTGACCATATTCTTCGAGACTGCCCTGGCATTCCCAAGGTACTTGAAGCATGGTCCAATGGTCTTTCACCATTGCCTTTGGCTTCCGGAAGTCATATTGGTAGCACATCTTCTACTAGTGCTGATAAGACTCATAAGGAATAGGGTAATATTACCAATCCCTGTAATTTGTGTGAAGGGCATCATCCCATTCACCTTTTTCCATACATAGATGAAGCCAAGGAAGTGTTGGATAACTCTAAGGTTTCTGCACCCTGCCTTCCGGCTGGTTGCCAGAAACATTCTTTGAGTCCTCCGCTAGTTGATTCCACGATCGGTCAAGAGTAATCATTGGTTGATCCCGCTCCCCTGGAAATTCAAATTCAGGAATCCATTCCTGACCAACCATTGGACATGGAATCGGTTGACTTGATCCCACCTATGTTTCATCAGGTCTTTTCCATTGAGAATGGATCTCATTCCCCCCAGGTTCTTCTTGTTTCATCAGATTTTCTGGACTTGGAGAAAGATTCTTCCGTCCCTGTAGTTCAATAATTTTCTCCTCCTATACCCATGAAGGAATTCCAGGAGAGTGCTCCCCTTGTTCTGGTAACACCAGGGGAAAACCATCTCGGTTCGATGGTATCCCCTCCAAGTAGTTTGGTTGCTTCCTTTGATTGGAGTCGATTCGCAGGATACCACCTTCCGTCTTATGTGAATTTCGAGATAATGGTACAAATATTTAACCTGGTCATACCCAACACTATTATAGATGAAGGCTGGTCTGTTAGTATTTTGTCTTCCATTACTTGGCAAACTTTTGGTTCTCCACCACTTATGCCTGTTACGCAGAATCTGTTGGCTTTTAACAGAGGAACCAGTCAACCATTAGGTATCCTTCCCAAACTGCTTATTACTTTGGGAAGGAAAACCATCCATATAGACGTGATGGTTGTTCTAGGCCCCTTGGATTTCAATTTTCTCCTGGGGTGCGATTATACTTATGTCATGGGGGTAGTTTTCTCTTCCCTCTTTTGTGTAATCCATTTCCCACACAAAGGCTGAATCGTGACCATTGATCAGCCTTCATTCTTTGGTCCAGGCATGACATCTGGTCCACCATTGTCCCTTCCGGGTCTTTATCCTCAGGTTGTATCTTCCCCGCCGTAGGTCAATTATGTGGCTACCTATACCATGCCCACATTCAGTGATAGTGTCGTTGTACATCATGTGCTGGGGGCATTGGGTCCTGATTTCTGAGATGTTGTTCTCCCATCTGGTGTGGACCTCTTGGAATCTATGTCTACTTATTCATGATGATAAAATGTCTTCAGAGCATAGTTAGTTTTCTTGTGTCAAGCTCTTTAAAAAATGAAACAAGCTCATCGGAGAAGAGTTCATTTTTCTTGTGTCAAGCTCCTTAAAAAATGAAACAAGGTGTCATGAGGATGGTTCGTCTTCTATGTCAACCTCATTAAAAAATGAATTATCTCACGAGGATAGTTATTTTAATGTGTCAACCTCGTTAAAAAAATGAAACATGTTCCCATTCAATTCGATTCTTTGATCACATCTCGTAAAATCCCAGTCGATTCTTTCTCTTGATCTCGTAATTTTGAACCTTCACTCCTTCTGCCTTTAATATGGACTAAAGCTTGGGGGGCATGTACCTCGAATTGAGCCACCATGATGGGGGCATGCTTTCTTTTTTAAAGCATAGTTTGTTTCCATTTCAAGCTTGTGTAAAAATGAAATTGGTTTCAAGTATAGTTTATCTGTGTTTCAAGCTTGTGTAAAAATGAAACCAACTTCAAGCAGAGTTTCTTGATATCAAGCTTGTATAAAAATGAAACTGTTCTTATTTTACCTCTCGTGATTGCCATTTTATCAGCTTGTTTTGCCAGATGAGCCTTGGTTTTTTCATTCCATCGTCCCCATCTGCTTGGCTGATCATATGCCCTCACTTGGTTATTTTACCCATTCCTGAGGAACCTCTGCAATGAGTGGTATTGTTAGCCAGACTCTTAACCTTTACTTGTTTTGAGCAGTTCCACCATTACCGGAACCAGTAGCGACCCTTAATACCACTCATTCCTCCAGGAGGAGTCATATTTCATCTCTTTTCTGACTCTCAAAAATTGAAAATATTGTCGAGAATCTTGTCGTTTTGAACTGTTTAAATGGCTATGAAACGATATCTACCCAATATACGTTTACCCCTTTTTCAGGCTGGGATAGATTATTTACGAAAAAGGAATACCTTAGCCTATCCCGACTAAGAGATTCTCTCAAACACAGTTTTCTACCTTTTCAGATCTGTGAGACTATTTATGAAAAGGGACTGATGGAGTTTTCTTTTCCACTTTCTTTTCAAACTCTCTAAATATGAAAATATTTCGAGTTCTTCCTTTGTCAGACTCGTTAAAACTGATGACATCGGACTCTGTCATTATGAAGTTACTCGAGTTCCTCCTTCCTAGGGCTCGTAAAATTTACTAGGTTGGATTTGTCTGAAGGACAGACTTATATGACAAGCATATGGTATCCTATTCAATATTGTGTAAAAATAAAGAGGTACTTGCCAGAAATGGTGGGGGAAAATGGAAGTTATTCGCTAGTTGTGTCGGCAGTATGTCACTCTTGAACATGACACTTGTCTGCAGTTTGTGTTGGGTTGGGATATCTTCATTCTGTCACTTTATATCCATGGGTTTGGAAAATCTGTTTGCCTCTCATTCAATTAAAAATCTTGTCAACATGAACTCTGATCCTATTTGAGTCAAATGCTGCCAAATTCCAGAGTCGTGTCGCCGATATATTCAAGAGAAAATCCTTCTGCAGTTTGTACATTCCTTGATCCTCTATTTCAGTGTTGATTCACACTCATATTACCTTCTTTTTTTTCATGTCGATGATGTGGGATTCATTATGACCCTCCTTTGACGGATCACTTCCTGTCGACTTCAGCTCATAATCCGGGAAGTTGATCTAGAGACTCTTTTCTGCTACCTTAGATCTTGCATACCCTAACAACAAGTTCTTTGCATTCGATGACAGGTTCATGTCATTGGCCTCCGATTGGGTGATTTCACGGGTGTTCGAATTCAACTCACTGTTCGCATTCCGTGGATTGTTCTAGTTGTACCTTGAGAGCCATTGTCATTATTGGTGGTTTCTCTCGCACTTGTTAACTGTTCACATCATTGACCGGTAGTCAAGTGATTTTCTAGCATGTTCGACTTCGACATGTCTATTCAGATGTTGGAATTTGTACTTTGATCGGGTGGTGTTGGAGCATAAGACCCTGGGCTTCGATCACAAAATTCCAGGTTGTGAGGAGTGATGAGTCATTCATGATTATATACATGATTCCTTAAATAGATGGTTGCGCCCATGCCATGGATCTATTTCATATGATCCCTTCATTTGGATGGTTGCATCCATGCCAAGGATCCATTCACATGATCCTTTTCTTGATGGATAGCTATGACTATACCATGGATTCATGTATTTTCATTAGAGATTTCAGTTATGTATATGTATCAATGCTTGATTGGAAGGTCTCCCGATAGCAGCTTCTGGTTCCTTGCACGTACTTGTAAAGCATTTCACCCCTCACTCATGTTCGGACTTCATACTTTAGGGGGCATATGTTACACAGTAATTTTTCACTGTACTTGTACTCCCCATTCCTTGATCCTGGAAGACCGATATAGTAACCCTTGTCTACTTTCCAAGCATGGAATACATACCCCTGAACCACATTTTTCCTGCCATATCATCTCCCTTTACAAATTTTCTGAAGATTCCTTTTAAAATCTGGATTTTCAAGGTTGGAATTGTTTCTCAGTGTTTGACCTGTACCGATACCAGAGATTTACACTGAGGCCCATGTCGATCGGTGCTCTGTCTTAATGTTGGACCCGCGCCGATCCTGTTTTGGAAATTTTTTTAAATAGAAAGGAAGCTTCCACGACTAGAAGCTTCGTGAGGGGGCGAGCTGGAAATGTTTTATGAGGATATGGCCGAGGAATTCCCCTTTGGGATTTTTGTTCCCAAGAAATAGGAACTAATCCAAAGGATAATCTCTTTTCCCCATCATTTGAGGGCCCATAACCTCCTCCTCCATTGTTATATAAGGAGACCTCCTTCGGTTCTACAACCTTAGTTTTTTAGTTGAACAGATAGCTGAAAAAGTTAGCATAGAGAAAAAGAAATCATATCTTCGGGAGAATAGTGCAGAGTGTGATTGTTTGTGTGTGTTGAGAACATAGTGAGATATTGGACATTTTTTCATGAGGATGTGGCAAACGTGCTTGGATACAGACCTACCGAAGGAGAGCCTCAACATCAAGGCTTGGTTGTAAACTCCCCTTGTCTTTATCATAATAAAATGCATCTGATGTTTATCTTCCATTCTTTTTTACGTATATAATGAAATTTCTAGCATTCCTTGATCAATTAGATAGGTTGTAATTGTTTTTATGTTTGTCATGGTTTTATGCTTGTCTTGGTGTCTTAGCTGTCTATACAGGTAATCGAATGTCAGTAGTAGCATGTATCAAGCTTGAAGAGAGCGACAGGTCAAGAAGCTTCGATAGAAGACGACAACATAGCATCAAAACGAGGTAGGTCATCTTCCTTGCTATGAATTTCATTTACCATCTAGGGAGGTAGATGTTAGTATGTTCCCGTACTTGCTAGACCCACCCTAGGGCTAGAGGGATCATCTATGTCTGCAGAGAGGATTTACCTAGACAACAAATTGGCGACTCCACTGGGGAGTTTCCTTTGAGTTTGTCACTATTTGAGGTCTTAGTCATTCGACAGATTTAGTCCAATGAAAATTTCCCTGTTTGTTTCTATTTTTTTCATCAACTACGATCTTTTAGTTTTTTCTTGAAGTGGTGAGTGTGGTCTTGGTTGGGATAAATTCTTTGTATTTTCCTGTTTAGGCATTGGCACTTTTATTTTTCTGAAAGTAGCGTCGATTGGCGCTAGTTGTCAATTAGCAACCCGGGCCAATTGGCCATTGGTGCTAGTTGTCAGTGAGAAAGTTGCGCTAGTTGGTGCTAGTTTCACCCACCAAAGTTGTGCCAATTTCAGGGTGTGTGAAAATTGGGGTTTTTTCCCTCATTCCTCCACCAGTGTGTCTTTTCCTTCCGGTCTTTTTCTCTGTATAATTTAATCATTCTCCAATCTACTTTTTCACTTATGAGCATAGATTACATTGCTCATTGTTCAACTGAAAAGTCTTCTTTCTATGATTGCTTGATGTAAAAGGGAATGAATGCCTTGTTTTGAGCTCATGCTTTGGAAGTAATTTTTGTGCTTGACCTCATATGTCTTGTAGCCTTTCGAGGAATTTATTTACAAAGTGTTTAAAACAACGATTGCATTCTTATTGTTTGTTTGCATCTCTTTTGCATTCATCCTTCATTAAGAAAATTTGTGTTCATTTAGTTTTTGTCTCAGAGTTTTATTTCCGTTAAAATGCGTTAGATCACATTGCATTGAAGAGTATTTTTTGAGATTTATCATTGAACTTATATTACATTGTTTAATGATTGAAAGCTAAAAATCGCATTGAGCGCATTCTCTTTCATTAAAAGCATGCATTAAGTAGATTCTCATTTCATCAAAAAATGAATTGAGTGCATTCTTATTCTTTCAAAATAAAAAGGAAATTGTGCATAGATTACAATTTCATAGTTTTCAAAAAAGAGGATTTTTCATAGATTACATTGCATAATTCGCATCTTTGAATGTTTTAGATTACTTTTGGATAGTGAAATTCATCTAGTTTGGAAAAATTTCATTTGCAATGTTGTTGTTTGTTGCATCATTATTTAAGACTCTTCCCTTAACTAGATAACATTAATCGAATTGAAAGATTTCTTTCCTCATATAGATGCATATAGGAGATTGTCAAATGACATGTGGTAGGGCGTTGAAACCGAGACATAATTCAAGATCAAATTTAAAATTTATTGAATTAACCTAAGGAAGCATTGAAACCTAACGAAAAAATTTTAGTGGTCTAGGCTAGACACGTGTTCTGGCGTCTTAAAACCTAGTAGCTGTCATTCACCATTTGGCTCTAGACAGCACTAGTATGGACTTGTGCTCCCCGTACCATAGAGTATATAAATGGAGACCCCTCTAGGTTGCAATCCTTTTATCCGTAGGAAGCCGAGTCTGCCACTTTGTAATGGTGATACACCGAACACAACATTCGTGGAGACTACCTGCACATACGTCAAGTCCTTGGTTAATTCTTCTTTCATTTTATTACCAAGGTGTATATGGAAGTTCACGGAAACCTGGTACATCCTTTTACCTAGACTACATGAGCAGTCATTTTCGATCTTTACTAACTCCTTAAATTTGAAAATATCATCGAGCTCTTGTCATTTCATGCTTGTTTCAACCTGAAAGTGATAGAGTCACCTTTTTCTTGTTTCTCAACTCTTAAAATATGAAAAAAAAATGTTTGGTTTCAGTGTCTTAAAAAAAATTAACTGCCCACGAAATATTCTTGGTTAAAGTTATCTTCCTTAGCATTTTGTTTTAAGTTTTTTTCTAATGGCAACATTTCCATAGTTTACCAACCAAGGAATCCCATCCGAAGGGAATCCTAGTCCTTTTCCTACTTTTGGGAATGTTGGTGCTGCTTATATGGCAACATTGTCCCTGCCTGGGTTAACTGTTGGGTTGCTTGTTTGGTTATTCTAGACCTCTCTGGTCTCGAGTGTTCCATCCACTGTACAACCATATCCTCCACCTGAACAACATCGTGTTGATTCTAAAGTGAACCTCTCCTCTTCTTCACCTATTTCTTCATCCTCCTCTTCTACTTCGCTTGGTGAAAGTCTGGATTCTAGTAACCAGGTGGCTAAGAAGAAGAAGAAGAAGACGAAGAAGAAGAAGTCAGATAAAGGAGAGGCTAGCTCTGCGGCTATTGTGCCTAAGAAACCATCCATCTATAAACCATCCCACCTTCCACGGAAAGTCAAATTCCCTTGCATGTTGTGCAAAGGTGACCATATTCTTCGAGACTGCCGTAACATTCCCAAGGTACTTGAAGCATGGTCCAATGGTCGTCCACCATTGCCTTTGGCTTCCGGAATTCATATTAGTAGAACATATTCGATTAGTGTTGATAAGACTCATAAGGAACAGGGTAAGATTATCAATCCTTGTAAGTTGTGTGAAGGGCATCATCCCATTCACCTTTTTCCATACATAGATGAAGCCAAGGGAGTGTTGGACAACTCTAGTGTTTCTGCACCCTGCCTTCCGGCTGGTTACCAGAAACATTCTTTGAGTCCTCTGCTAGTTGATTCCACAATCAATCAAGAGTCATCCTTGGTTGATCCTGCTTCCCTGGAAATTCAAATTCAGGAATCCATTCCCGACCAACCATTGGACATGGAATGGTTGACTTGATCCTGCCTATGGTTCATCAGGTCTTTTCTGTTGAGAGTGGATCTCATTCACCCCAGGTTCTTCTTGTTTCATCAGATTCACTAGACTTGGAGAAAGATTCTTCCATCCCTGTATTTCAAGAAGTTTCTCCTTCTATTCCTGTGATGGAAGTCTAGGAAATTGCTCCCCTTGTTTTGGTAACACCAGGGGAAAACCATCTCGGTTCGATGGTATCCCCTCCAAGTAGTTTGGTCGCTTCTTTTGATTGGATTTGATTTGCAGGATACCGCCTTCTGTCTTATGTGCCTTTCGAGATAATGGTAAAAACCTTTAATTTGGTCATACCCAGCACTATTATAGTGAAGGCGCATCTGTTAGTATTCTGTCTTCCACTACTTGGCAAGCTTTTGGTTCTCCACTGCTATTCCTGATACCCAGAATCTGTTGGCTTTTAACAGAGGAACCAGTCAACTGGTAGGTATCCTTCCCAAAATACATGTTACTTTGGGAAGGAAAACTATCCATATAGACGTGATGGTTGTTCCAGGCCCCTTGGATTTCAATTTTCTCCTGGGGCGTGACTATACTTATGTCATGGGGGCAATTGTCTCTTCCCTCTTTCGTGTGATCAATTTCCCACACAAAGGTCGAATCGTGACCATTGATTAGCTTTCATTCTTTGGTCCAGGCATGGAATCTGGTCCACCATCATCCCTTCTGGGTCTTTATCCGCCTGTTGTATCTTCCCCGCCACAGGTCAATTATGTGGCTACCTGTCCCGTTCCCACATTCAGTGATAGTGCCATTGTGCATCGTGTGCTGGGGGCATTGGGTCCTGATTTCTAAGATGTTGTTATCCCATTCGATGTGGACCTCTTGGAATCTATGACTTCTTATTTATCATGATAAAATTTCTTCGGAGCATAGTTCTTTTTCTTGTGTCAAGCTCCTCAAAAAAAGAAACAAGCTCATCGGAGCAGAGTTCATTTTTCTTGTGTCAAGCTCCTTAAAAAATGAAACAAGGTGTCATGAGGATGGTTCATCTTATATGTCAACCTCATTAAAAAATGAATTAGCTCACCAGGATAGTTATTTTAATGTGTCAACCTCATTAAAACAATGAAACACATTCCCGTTCGATTTGAGTCTTTGATCAGATCTTGTAAAATCTCAGTCGAGTCTTTCTCTTGATCTCGTAATTTTGAACCTTCACTCCTTCTGCCTTTCATATGGACTGAAGCTTGGGGGGCATGTACCTTGAATTGAGACACCATGCTGGGGGCCTGCTTTCTTTTTTCAAGCATGATTTGTTTCCATTTCAAGCTTGTGTAAAAATGAAACCATTCTTATTTTACCTCTCGTGATTTCCATTTTATCAGCTTGTTTTGCCAGATGAGCCTTAGTTTTTTCATTCCATTGTCCCCATATTCTTGGCCGATCATATGACCTCACTTGGTTATTTTACCCATTCCTGAGGAACCTCTGCAATGAGTGGTCTTGTTAGCCAGCCTCTTGACCTTGTTTTGAGCAGTTCCACCATTACCAAAACTAGTAGCTACCCTTAATACCACTCGTTCCTCCAGGAGGAGTAATCTTTTAGCTCTTTTCTGACTCTCGAAAATTTAAAATATTGCCGAGACTCTTGTCATTTTAAACTCGTTAAATGGCTACGAAACAATATCTACCCAGTATACGTTTACCCCTTTTTCAGGCTAGGATAGATTATTTACGGAAAAGGAATACCTTAGCCTATCGCGACTAAGAGATTCTCTCAGACACAGTTTTCTACCTTTTCGGATCTGTGAGACTATTTAAGAAATGAGACTCATGGATTTTTCTTTTCCACTTTCTTTTAAAACTCTCTAAATATGAAAATATGCAGAGTTATTCCTTTTTCAGACTCGTTAAAACTGATGACATCGGACTCCGTCGTTATGACATTACTTGAGTTCCTCCTTCCTAGGGTTCGTAAAATGTACTAGGTTGGATTTGTCTGAAGGACAGAATTATATGAAAATCATATGGTATCCTCTTCAATATTGTGTAAAAACAAAAAGGCATTCGCCAGAAATGGTGGGGGAAAATGGAAGTTATTTTCCAGTTGTGTCAACAGTATGTCACTCTTGAACATGACACTTATCTGCAGTTCATGTCGGGTTTGGATATCTTCATTCTGTCACTTTACCTCCATGGGTTTGGGAAATACGTAGGCCTCTCATTCGATTAAAAATATTTTCAACATGACCTCTGATCCTATTTGAGTCAAATGCTGCCAAATTCCAGAGTTGTGTCACCGATATATTCAAGAGTAAATCCTTCTGCAGTTTGTACATTCCTTGATCCTCTGTTTCAGTCTTGATTCACACTCTTATTACCTTCTCTGTTTCATGTCGATGATGTGGGATTCATTATGACCCTCCTTAGACGGATCACTTACTGTCGACTTCAGCTCATTATCTGAGAAGTTGATCTAGAGACTCCTTTCTGCTACCTTAGATCTTGCATGCCCTAATGGCAAGTTCTTCGCATTCGACAATAGGTTCACGTCATTGGCCTTCAATTGGGTGATTTCACTGGTGTTCGAATTCAACTCAATATTCACATTCCGTGGATTTTTCTAGTTGTACCTTGAGAGCCATTGTCATTATTGGGGGTTTCTCTCGCACTTGTTAACAGTTCACATCATTGACCGGTAATCAAGTGATTTTATAGCATGTTCGACTTCAACACATATATTCACATGTTGGAATTTGTACTTTGATCGAGTGGTGTTGGAGTGCAAGACCTTGGGCTTCAATCACAAAATTCCAGGTTGCGAGGAGTGATGAGTCATTCATGATTATATAAATGATTCCTTAAACGGATGGCTATGCCCATGCCGTGGATCTATTTCATATGATCCCTTCATTCGGATGGCTACGTCCATGCCGAGGATCCATTCACATGATCCTTTTCTTGATGGATAACTACGACTATACCATGGATTCATGTATTTTCATCAGAGATTTTAGTTATGTATATGTATCAATGCTTGATTGGCAGGTCTCCCAATAGCAGCATTTGGTTCCTTGCATGTACTTGTAGAGCATTTCACCCCTCACTCATGTTCGGACTTCATACTTTAGGGGGCATATGTTACACAGTAATTTGTCATTATACTTGTACTCCCCATTCCTGGATCTTGGAGGACCCATATAGTGACCCTTGTGTACTTTCCAAGCATGGAATACATACCCCTGAACCACATTTTGCCTGCCAAATCATCTCCCTTTACAAATTTTTTAAATATTCCTTGTAAAAGCTAGATTTTCAAGGTTGGCGTTGTTTCTCAGTGTTTGACCCGCGCTGATACCAGAGATTTACATTGAGGCCCGCGTCGATCGACGCTCTGTCTTAATTTTGGACCCACGCCGATCCTGTTTTGGAATGTTTTTTAAATAGAAAGGAAGCTTCTGCGACTAGAAGCTTCGTGAGGCAGCAAGCTGGAAATTTTTTATGAGGATATGGCCAAGGAATTCCCCTTTGGGCTTCTTGTTCCCAAGAAATAGGAACTACTCCAAAGGATAAGCTCTTTTCACCATCATTTGAGGGCCCATAACCTCCTCCTGCATTGTTATATAAGGAGACCTCCTTCGGTTCTACAACCTTAGTTTTTTAGTTGAATATATAGTTGAAAAATTTAGCATAGAGAAGAAGAAATCATAGCTTCAGGAGAATAGTGCAGAGTGTGATTTTTTGTGTGTGTTGAGAACATAGTGAGATTTTGGACCTTTGTTCATGAGGATGTGGCAAACGTGATTGGATACAGACCTGCCGAAGGAGAGTCTCAACATCAAGGCTTGGTTGTAAACTCCCCTTGTCTTTATCATAATAAAATGCATTGATGTTTATCTTCCATTCTTTTTTACGTATATAAAGATATTTCTAGCATTCCTTGATCAGCTAGATAGGTTGTAAGTGTTTTTATGTTTTTCATGGTTTTACGCTTGTCGTGGTGTCTTGACTGTCTATACATGTAATCGAACGTCGGTAGTAGCGTGTATCAAGCTTGAAGAGAGCGACGGATCAAGAAGCTTCGACAGAAGATGAAAACATAGCATCAGAACAAGGTAGGTCATCTTCCTTGCTTTTAATTTCATTTAAAATATAGGGAGGTAGATGTTAGTATGTTATCATAGTTGCTAGACCCACCCTAGGGCTAGAGGGATCGTCTCTGTTCGTAGAGAGGATTTACCTAGAAAACAATGACGAAAAGGACATAGATTCACAAGATAGAAAATGGGAGAATGCAGAAAAGAATAATGGTTTCTACCCCATTGGGGAAACTCTCACACTTATTCCTCAGGAAATTAGGGGGGTTGTCAAATCCTTGAAGGAAACGCAAGAGAAGGATTAGTTGCTCAGAGGATGAGCAACCATTCAGTAGGGGGGTGATGATGATTTCCATCATTAGACATATTTGGAGGGGTTAACGATCACCTTTTTTCCTTATTAGATCTATTTTCCTTGCATTTTTATTATTATTTGGTTTTATGATGCTATTATAGGTGATGATTAAGGCTAACATACTCTGAGTGCCTGAAATGAGGTTGAGTGAAGAAAATCATGAATTATTAAGCATTTTTATAAGGATTTTATCATAAAGACTTCAAGGATACAGCAAGGAAAAGTTATAGGAGAATTTTCCACCCTCCTTAACTCTCAAAGGAAACTAATTGTTCCCAAAGATTCTCCCCAAAAATTCGAGTTCCAAAGGCAGCCAAAGGATCCCAAAGATTTTCTCTAGAAATATGAATTCCAAAGGCAGCCAAGCAACTCAATCTTTGTTTACTTGGATTCAAGTGGAATCAATCACCAATTTCTAGGGAGATGTTTGTAGCTACCCTATAGAATAAATAGAGTAGAGATAGAGCTAGGAAGGGGTTGATTATAGTCAGAAATTTGTTTCAAGCTATTGAGATTTTTATTTTTCTACTCAGTGATCAAAATTTTAGAAATGTATGAGGCTATTATTTTATGAAATGAGCAGACTGATTTCACTTTACTAATTTAAGTTTCAAAGAGCTAGGCTTGTGGATTAGGGCCCAATCCATGTGGCTCAACCTCTTTGCTGTATTTATTCTCTGCTTTCTATTATTTCATTAGTTCCGCTTCTGATAATTTCATTTATGTTTCAAATTGTTGTTTAGTTTTGCTTCCAGTGTGCAGCTATAATTCATTTTCTTGTGAGTAATAAAATAGAGGAGAAAAACCAAAAAGTTGTGGATCAAGACCCCCTTCTCATCTTTTTCAATAGAGCTTGAGGATGGCAAACCTTCCCATGGACCCAAAAACTGATTTCCTTTCACTGTTTCTGAGATTAAAAATAAAACAAAATTACCATTTTTCAGTCTTCCTCTGCATTGTATTTTTATGCATTTGTCCATTTCGCTGCACATAAGTTAGCAGGAGATTGCAGGAATTATTTCTAAAACCCCAGAGCAGCTCTATGGTGCCTCCCCGTTTCATTCTCCATCTCTGTCTCTACAATCTAAGCATTTCTGTCACGCACTCCATTCCCTCTTTTTTTCTCGCTTATTCTAACTGCTGCACCCACTTTTTATCCCTAAAAAAAATTAAAATATCTTGCCCACCTTATTCCTTTTCTCTTATTAGTCATAGTTTCCCTACCCTTTTTAATGCAAAACGCTTGAAAAACATTGAAATTCGCCCTCTGCCTTCCTCATCGAAACTCCCACTATCGTACTTCGCAAATTGCAAATCACACTGCGCGACCTTTTCCATTTTTATTTAAGACTTACCACTCCTTTTTTCCGATTGAGATATTGTTATCGCACTCCACCTTTCCTCCTCAAAATTCCCACTATCGCATTTTGCACTTCGCAGTTTTTTCCACATTGCACATCGCACTTCGCATCGTTTTATTTTTTCTTTTAAGACTTACCACTCCCGACACCGATTGCAATATTTTTATCGCACTCCGCTACTGGTCCCACTGCCACGTCACCCATCGCACTTTGCACTTCACAAAATTTTCCTGAACAACACTTCCGCTATCCCTCCAACTTTGCGATATTGTGATTGTGATATCACATTTCGCACTTCACATTTTGTATCCTGTTGCATTTTGTACTTCGCAGCCTTTTCCGTATCTCACATCTCACTTGGCATCATTTTCCTTTTTCTTTTAAGACTTACCGCTACCGACACTGATTGTGATACTGTCATCGCACTCCACTACCGGTCCCACCGCCACATCACCCATCGCACTTCGCACTTCGTAAAATTTTCCTGAACAACACTTCCGCTATCCCTCCAGCTTTGCGATATTGCAATTGTGATATCGCATTTCGTACTTCGTAGTTTTTATCCCGTTGCATTCCGCTCTTCACAATTTTTTCCCCATCGCACTTCGCAAATCAAAATTTTCGTTTTCTTTCCTTTAACGCTTACCACTACTATCTACCGATTTCAATATTGCTCCGTACTTTTCCACTGGACCGATCACCATGTCATACGCCACATCACATGTCACAAATCACACTTTTTATTTTGCTCTTGTTAACCATTGTCGCTCCAATCATCGATTGCGATCACCCTCCATCACAACTCCACCATCGCAATTTTTAAATCATTTTGTTCCAAAGCCTTTTTGCACCACAATAAAGCTTTAATAAGGTTTAACCTACTCTTTCCACTTCTAAGCGTGGTTTCATGTGTTTATCCCTCCCTTAGCACCTTTGCCCCTTTCTTCTCCAAGCTGCAAATCAACACATTTTCAATTAGGATTAAGTCCTAGATAGCTTAGCTGCATGGATAGAAGCATGGTAGATACAACATAAGATAAGTAGGTGTGTGTTTAGCTGATTGGACAAGTTTAGTGTGGTTTAAATCAGTTTCCTTTCAGAGATTTAATTTATTTTCCCTCCTATCATTTATTTTCAGCAATTTAATTTAGTTTCTTTTTGTCATTTCCTTTCTACACTTTAAATTAGTTTCATTTCGATCATTTCCTTTCTGTCATATCCTTCCAGCAATTTACTTTTCAATTTTTATCATAGTTTAAGAAATAACACCCTTTCATAAAGCAGAAGAGGATGACATGAAAATAATGCGTCTGATGTGTATATAGCACTGTCACCTCCAATTTTGTATGAACCCCAGGTTTATAAAGTAAAGTAGGGCAACCCCTGGGAGTTGCATCACTCTTGGTGCAATACCAGGGCCCACCACTAGCCATTAGCCCACATGGCTCTCCACCATTGGACCACCTCAAAAAACCAACAAGCAATAAAATTACACTAAATTTCAACCAATATGAATTAAACACTTGACTCCCTGTCATTGACTCTTCAAATATAGTCAGCCTACCTAGACACCCTGCCTAGTCAGCATATAAACTGAATAGTCAGTGTACATGCTATTTGCAAAAAAAATTCAATGTTTAGGAAAATGGTCAGAGCACAATATCGGGAGCATACGATATTGATTTTGAGTGATTCGAGTTGTGTTGGATTCAGGGTGACGAGATATTCGTTTTGGAACCAGTTTCAAGAAATTTTTAACACTTCGAACTTTGAGCAGTTTACTGATCCACTGGATCATTCCTCCCCACTGGAAGCTTTTAAACCTCCAAAAGATCATTTTCAGTCAACAAATAGATAGGGGTACATTTCCCTCACCCTTCCAATATCAATTCATTTGGCTTTTCTTTGATTTATCCCCTTGAGGCCCACATGAAGGTAATCCACATTCCCTCATTTTGAAGTCCTTGTTTTCCTGTCAAGAATCGTGTCTTGTTGCGATTCTTCAAGATATTCAGGAGATAAATATTCAATTGAAATAACTTGAACACTCTCTCCTTGATCTTCAATCAAAGGAGACTCATACAATCTCAAATTATCAACATTAGCAACTGCATAGATTTTCATATATGAAGGAAAATATAACATGAAGGCATTATTACCAATATTTTCCAAAATATTGAATGGACCATATCAAATTGGTTTTAGTTTTTTACATTCTCCTTGGAGTCTTTCTTTGCTAATGTGAAGCCAAAATTCATCTGCCACTTGGGAACTGTGACCCACGCGATGCTTATCATGTCTTGTATTGTACTTGGCTTGACTCTTTTTGAAATTTTTTTGAACTATTTGATGCACCAATTGAACTTGTTCAATGAATCTTTTGGCCTTATCTATGTCACTATCTCCATCAATAGCAACATATTTCCCAAAGATAAAATCTAAAGGATATTTTGGTAAGTATCGTAAGCATTCCTCAAATGGCGATGTTTGAGTCGATGAATTCTTGGCCCAGTTGCAAGCATGTTGAATACAGTGAAAATGTTCATCCAAAAACTTAGGATGCTTGCTGCAATAACCATGAAGAATATGTATCACCGTTATGTTCACCACTTCTGTTTGGCCATCTATTTGCGGATGGAATTTTGTGCTTTTTTTCAATTTGGTGTCCATGAGTCCCCACAAGCTTAACCAAAATTTCCCAATAAAGAGAGAATCTCAATCACTAGCAATTGATGTGGGAAACTCAAAATGCATCCAAACATTTTGAAAGAACAATTGTGCAGTATGTTAAATTGTAACTTTCTTTTTACAAGGCATCAAAATAAACATTTTTTTGAACCTATCCAAAGCTAAATAAAGATAAGCATGACCTCTCCTAGACATAGGTAGAACTCCTACAAAATCCATAAGAACACTTTCCCATGGACAGGAAGGTACTAGAAGTGGAGTATAAAATCCCAAATTTCTATTGCTAGCCTTACTGACAGCACATAAAGAACATCCTCTTACAAACTGTGACACACTTTCAAGCATACGAGGCTAGTAATAATAAAACTGTAATTGTGCCACTATCTTACCTACACCGAAATGACCAAAAATAAGTTATCATGCACATGATAATATAATTCCTCTACCTGGTTAACTTGACACAAATTTGCATATACAACCTTAAAATCATTATCTACACCATATTTCTCAACATAGCTCTCATGCATGAAAAAATTATGCTTAAGAATAATGGACGCAGTAAAAATTGGCCTAGAAAGCATATCAAAAAACTTGTTATAGATACCTTTATTATACCTTATCACCAAGTGGAATTACTGTAATAAACCCATCCATCTGAAGTGCCTCACTTGTTGTAGATTTTTGTTTTTATTGCAAGTATTACAATGGCTGATGATTAGTGTGAATGATTGTTTCCTTATCCATCAAGTAATGTTTCCACCTTTTCACACGTTGTGCCAATGCATACAATTCCTTGTCATATGTAAGATAGTTAATCACTACACCATTAAAAATTTTAGAATGAAAAAATATGGGCTTGCCACGTTTCATTAAGACTACACCCATGTCGTAGTCACTTGCATCAGTTTGTATCTTAAATGATTGTCTCAAGTCTAGAAGTGAAAGTACGGGTGATGAACTGATTCTTTCTTTCAATGCATAATTTTTTTTTTGGTGTTTTCCTCCCCACTCAAAAACCTCCTTCACACTTTTCAATGCATGTAATGGATCTGCCATGGAAGAAAAGCTAGAAATGGACTTTCTCCAATATTGGGCCTCTCCCAATAAATTTCTAACCTTTTTCATAGTCTTGGGTTTTGGCCAATTCAAAATGACTTCGGCCTTGGAAGGATCTATCTTCAACTCACCCCCTCCAACAATATGACCCAAGTATACTAAAGAATTTTTCCAAAATTCACATTTCGACATCTTTAAAAACATATTTTCCTTCTTTAAGACATCTAACACTTTACTGACATTCATGACATGTTATTCACGAGACTTTATGAAAATAAATATTTCATCTAAGTAGACTATCACAAAATCATTTAGAAAATGCCTTAAAACATCATTCATAACCCGCATGAATGTAGCAGGAGAATTACAAAAACCAAAGTGCATAACCAACCATTCAAAAAAACCTTGATTTTATTTGAAGGTTGTCTTCCATATGTCTCCTTCCACAATCCTAATGTGATGATTTTTGTCTAGGTAAATCCCCTCTATGGACAGAGGCAATCCCTCTAGCCCTAGGGTGGATCTAGCAAATACGGGAACATACTAGCATCTACCTTCCTAGATTGTAGATGAAATTCAGAGCAAGGAAGATGACCTACCTTGTCCTCATGCTATGTTGTCATCTTCTGTCGAAGCTTCTTGATCTGTCACTCTTCCCAAGCTCGATACATGTTGTTGCTAATGTTCAGTTACCTGTATAGACAATCAAGACACCACGACAAGCGTAAAATCACAACAAACATAAAACAATTACAATATATCTAACTGATCAAGGAATGCTAGAAATCTCATTATAAATGTAAGCAAGAGTGGAAGATAAACATTAGATGAATTTTATTATGATAAAGATAAGGGTAGTTTACAACCAAGCCTTGATGTTGAGGCTCTCCTTCGGCAGGTTCGTATCCAAGCACATTTGTAACACCCTCATACATAAAGTTCCAAGATCTCACTATGTTCCCAACACACAAAAACAATCACACTCTGCACTATTCTACCAAAGCTATAATTTCTTCTCCTTTCTATCATCACTCTAAGGCTGTAGAGCTAAAGGAGTTCTCCTTATATAAAAATGGAGGAGGAGGTTATGGGCCCTCAAATAATGGGAAAAGAGCTTATCCTTTGGAGTAGTTCCTATTTTTGGGAACAAGAAATCCAAAGGGGAATTCTTCGGCCATATCCTCAAAAAAAACTTACAGCTCCCTGCCTCACCAAGCTTCTAGTCACGAAAGCTTCCTTTCTATTTAAAAAACTTTCCAAAACAGGATCAACGTGGGTCCAACATTAGGACAGAGCGCTGATCGGTGCGAGTCAGACACTAAGAGAAAGAGCTGACCTTGAAAACCAGGTTTTTACAAGGATCTTTCAAAAAAGTTGTAAAGGGAGATTATTTGGCAGACAAAATGTGGTTCAGGGGTATCTATTCCATGCTTGGAAAGTACAAGGACAGTGAAAAATTGATGTGTAACAGATGCCCCCTAAAGTATGAATTCCGAACACAAGTGAGGGGTGAAATGATTTACAAGTACGTGAAGGGAACTAGATGTTGTTTCCAGGAGACCTGCAAATAAAGCATAGATACATATACATAACTGAAATCTCTCATGAAAATACATGAATCCATGGTAGAGGCGCAACTATCCATCAAGAAGAGGATCATGTGAATGGATCCTTGGCATGGATGCAGCCATCTGAATGAAGGGATCATATGAAATAGAGCCACGGCATGGGTGCAACCATCCATATAGAGAGGATCAAAATGAGAGAGCCCACGATATGGTCACAGCCATCCGTCTAAAGAATCATGCATATAATCATGAATGACTCATCACTCCTCGAAACCTACTTTTGTGATCGAAGCCCAGGGTCTTGCACTCAAACACCACCTGATCAAAGTACAAATTCCAACATGTGAATAGACGTGTTGAAGTTGAACATGCTAGAAAATCACTTGATTATCGTTCAATGATGTGAACTATTAACAAGTGCGAGAGAAACCACCCATAATGTCAATGGCTCTCAAGGTACTACTAGTACAATATAGGGAATGTCAATAGTGAGCTGAAGTCGAACACCTGTGAAATCACCCGATCGAAGGCCGATGATGTGAACCTGTCATCGAATGCAAAGAACTTGCCATTAGGGCATGCAAGCTCTAAGGTACCAGAAAGGAGTCCCTAGATCAACTTCCTAGATAATGAGCTGAAGTCGACAGGACATGATCCATCGAAGGAGGGTCATAATGAATCCCACATCATCAACACGAAACAGAGAAGGTAATATGAGTGTGAATCAAGACTAAAACAGAGGATCAATGGATGTACAGACTATAGAAGGATTTTCTCTTGAAAATATCATTGACATGACTCCGGAATTTGGCAACATTTGACTCAAATAGGATCAGAGGTCATGTTGACAAGATTGGTAATCAAATGAGAGGAAAACGGATTTCCCAAACCCATGGAGGCAAAGTGACAGAGTGAATATATCCCAACATTATAGACAAGTGTCATGTTCAAGAGTGACATACTGCTGACACAACTGATGAATAGCTTCCATTTCCCCCCCACCATTTCTGGTGAGTACCTCTTTATTTTTACACAAGCTTGAAGAGGATAGCATATGCTTGTCATATAAGTTTTTCCTTCAGACAGATCCATCCTAGTACATTTTACGATCCCTAGGAAGGAGGAACTTGGGTACGTCATGGTGATGATTTCCGATGTCATGTAGATTTTAACGAGTCTGAAAAAGGAAGAAATCAACGTCTTTTCATGTTTAGAGAGTTTGAAAAGAAGAGGAAAAGAAAAATCCAACGGGTCCTTTTTCGTAGATAGTCTCACAGATCTGAAAAGGTATAAAACAATATTTGGGAGAGCTGCTTAGTCGTGATTGGCTAAGGTATTCCTTTTTCGTAAATAATCTATCCCAACCCAAAAAAGGGGTAAACGTATACTGGGTAGATATCGTTTCACATCCATTTAATGAGTTCAAAATGACAAGAGTCTCGGAAGTCTTTTCAATTTTAGAGAGTCAGAAAAGAGCTGAAAGTTGACTCCTCCTGGAGGAACGAGTGGTATTAAGGGTAGTAACTAGTTCCGATAATGGTGGAACTACTCGAAACAGGTAAAGGTCAAGAGATTGGCTAACAGGACCACTCATTGTAGATCTTCCTCAATAATGGGTAAAACAATCAAGTGAAGGCATATGATCGGCCAAGCAGATGGTGACGGCATAATGAGAAAGCCAAGGCTCATCTGGAAAAAAAAGCTGATAAAAATGGAAATCACGAGGGGCAAAATAAGTAAGGTTTCATTTTTACACAAGCTTGAAATCAATAAACTCTCCATGAGGTTGGTTTCATTTTTACACGATTTTGAAACTTTGATCAACTATGCTTGAAAAAAGATTTGCATGCCCCCAGCATGGTGACTCAATTCGAGGTACATGCCCCCCAAGCTTCAGTTCACATGAAAGGCAGATGGAGTGAAAGTTCAAGTTACGAGATCAAGAAAAAGACTCAACTGGGATTTTACAAGATCATATCAAAGACTCGAATTGAACAGGAATCTGTTTCATTTTTTTAATGAATTTGACACATTAAAAGAACTATCCTCATGGCCTAATTCATTTTCTAAATGAGGTTGACATTGAAGATGAACTATCCTCGGAGACCTTGTTTCATTTTTTAATGAGCTTGACACAGGAAGAAGAACCATGATTCGATGAACTTGTTTCATTTTTTAAGGAGCTTGACACAAGAAAATGAACTATGCTCTAGAAAAATTTCATCATAGAAAATAAGAGTTCATGGCTTCCAAGAGGTTCTCATCTGATGGGAGAGCAACATCTCGGAAATCAGGATCCAATACCCCCATCACATGACATACAATGACACTATCACTAGACAAGAGCAACAAACAAGTGGCCACATAATTAACTCGTGGTGGGGAAGATACAACCGGATAAAAATCTAGAAGAGATGATGGCGGGCCACCTACCACCTCAGGAACAAAGAATGAAAGCTGATCAATGGTCACGATCCAACCTTTGTGTGGAAAACAGATGACACAAAAGAGGGAAGAGACAAGTGCACCCATGGCATAAGCATAGTCGTGCCCCAAGAGTAAATTTAAATCCAAGGGGCCTGGAACAACCATCACATCTATATAGACAATTTTCCCTCCCAAAGTAAGAGGAAACTTCGGAAGGATCCCTAATGGTTGACTAGTTCCTCTGTTAAATTCCAACATATTATGTGTAATAGGCATAAGTGGTGGAGAACCAAAATTTTTCCAAGTAGTTGAAGACAAAATACTAATAGACACACCTTCATCTATAATCGTGCTAGGTACGGCCACATCATAGGCCTGTACTGTGATCTCAAAAGGCACATAAGAAGAAAGTCGGTATCCCGCAAATCGAATCCAATCAAAGGAAGCGACCAAAATACTTGGAGGGGGTACCACTAAACTAAGATGGTCTTCCCCTAGTGTTACTAGAGTAAGAGGAGCATCCTCCTGGACCACAGACATGGGAGTAGGAAGAGAAAATTCTTGAGTCACAGGGACGGAAGAATCTTCCTCCAAGTCTAAGGAATCTAAAGAAACAAGAAGAACGTGAGGTGTATGAGAGCCACTCTCGACGGAAAATATCTGATGAATCGTAGGCGGGATCAAATCGACCGATTCCACGACCACTGGTTGGTCAAGAATGGATTCGTGATTTTGAATTTCTAGGGGAGAGGGATCAACCAAGGATGAATCTTGACTGATCGGTTGATCAACTAGCGGAAGAGTCAAAGAAATCTTCTAGTAACCCACTGGAAGGCAGGGTGTAGAAATAGTAGGGTTGTCCAACAATTTTGTGGCTTCATCCATGTACAGACAAAGTTGAATGGGATGATGCCCTTCACAAAGATTCGTGATCTTAACCTGTTTCTTATGAGCCTTATCAGTACTAGTCGAAGATGTGCCACCGATATGACTTCCAGAAGCCAAAGGAAACAGCGGACGGTCGTCAGACCATACTTCAAGCACCTTGGGAATGTTAGGGCAGTCTCGAAGAAAGTGGTCACCTTTGCACAACATGCAAGGGAATTTGACTTTTCGTGGAAGGTTGGATGATTTATCAAGGGAAGGTTTCTTAGGAACAATAACTGCATAATTAGCCTCTCGCTTATCTGACTTCTTCTTCTTTTTCTTCTTCTTCTTCTTCTTAGCCATCTGGTTACTGGAATCCAAACTTTCACCCGACGAAGTAGAAGAGAAGGATGAAGGAATAGGTGAAAAATGGGAGAGGTCCACCTTAGAATCAACATGACGTTGTTCAGGCGAAAGAGATGGTTGAACAGAGGTCAAACCCCTGGGACCACCGAGGTCAAAAATAACCATATGAGAAAACCAACAGCTCACCCAGGAAGGGACAATGTTTCCATATACAGAGCACCAGCATTTCCAAAAGTAGGAAAAGGACTAGGATTTCCTTCAGAGGGGATTCCTTGGTTGGTAAACTCTGACAATGTTGCCATCAGAAACAACCTTAAAACAAAATACTAAGGAAGATAACTTTAACCAAGAATATTTTATGGGCAGTTAATTTTTTAAGACATTGAAACAAAACCTTGTCATTTCATATTTTAAGAGTCAAGAAATAGACACAAGATGAATCTAGTCACTTTCAGGTTGAAACGAGCGTGAAAGGACAAGTGCTCAACGATCTTTTCTCTTTTAGATAGTCTGGTGTACCAAGTTTCCATGAACTTCCATATACACCTTGGTGATCAAATGAAAGATAAATGACCAAGGACTTGATGTACGTGCAGGTAGTCTCCCCAAATGCTGTGTTTGGTGTATCACGGTTACAGGGCGGTAGACTCGGTTTCATACAGATAAAGGATTGCAACCTATGAGGGTTTCCCTTTATATACGCGATGGTACAGGGAGCACAAGTCCGTACTAGCACTGTCTAATTCCAGATGGCGAACGAAAACTACTAGGTTTAATGACGCCAGAACATGTCACTAGCCTAGACCTCTAAATATGAGCGTTAAGTTTCAATGCTTCCTTAGGTTGATTGAATAAATTTTAATGGTTGATCTTGAATTATGTCTCAGTTTCAAGGCCCTATCAAATTTCATCTGACAATATCCTATATGTAGCTATATGAGAAAATAAATCTTTCAATTTGATGAATGCTATCTAGTTAAGGGGAAAGTCTCAAACAATGATGCAACAAACGACAACACTGCAAACAAAATTTTTTCCTAACTAGATGAATTTCACTATTCAAAAGTAATCTAAAACATTCAACGATGCGAATTATGCAATGTAATCTATGCAAAATCCTCTTTTTTGAAAACTATGCAATTGTAATCTATGCACAATTTCCTTATTCTTTTGAAAGAATAAGAATGCACTCAATGCATTTTTAGATGAAATGAGAATATACTTAATGCATGCTTTTAATGAAAGAGAATGCACTCAATGCGATTTTTAGCTTTCAATCATTAAACAATGTAATATAAGTTCAATGATGGATCTCAAAAAAGACTTTTCAATGCAATGTGATCTAATGCACCTTAATGAAAATCAAACTCTGAGATGAAAACTAAATGAACGCAAATTTCCTTAATGGAAGGATGAATGCAAAAGGGATGCAAACAAACACTAAGCATGCAATCGTTGGTTTAAAAAATTTGTAACAAAATTCCTCAAAAGGCTACAAGACATATGAGGTCAAGCACAAAAAGGACTTCCAAAGCGTGAGCTCAAAACAAGGCATTCATTCCCTCTTACATCAAGAAATCATAGAAAGAAGACTTTTCAGTTGAACAACGAGAAATGTAATATATGCTTACAAGTGAAAAAGTAAAGGGGAGAATGTGTAAATCATACAGAGAAAAATACTGGAAGAGAAAGACACACTCGTGAAGGACTTAGGGGAAAAATATTAATTTTTTACACACGCTAAAATTGGCACGACTTTTTTTGGGTGAAACTAGCGACAACTAGCGCGACTTGCTAACTGACAACTAGCGCCAATGGCTAATTGGCGCGGGTTGCTAACTAACAACTAGCACCAATCGGTGCAACTGTCAAAAAAATAAAAGCGGCAATGCCTAAAAAGGAAAAAACAAATAATTTATCCTAACCAAGACCAAACTCACCACTTCAAGCAAAAACTAAAAGATCGTAATTGATGAAAAACATAGGAACAAACAGGGAAATGGTCATTCAACTAAGCTCGTCAAATGACGAGGACCTAAAAGAGTGAAAAAATCAAAGGAAACTCCCTAATGGAGTTGCCAATTTGTTGTCCATGTAAATCCCCTCTGTGGACAGAGGCAATCCCTCTAGCCCTAGGGTGGGTCTAGCAACTACGGGAACATACTAACATCTACCTTCCTAGATTGTAAATGAAATTCAGAGCAAGGAAGATGACCTACCTTGTCCTGATGCTATGTTGTCATATTCTGTCGAAGCTTCTTGATATGTCTCTCTTCCCAAGCTCAATACACACTGCTGCCGACATTTGATTAACTGTACAGACAATCAAGACACCACGACAAGCATAAAATCACTACAAACATTAAAAAATTACAATCTATATAACTGATCAATGAATGCTATAAATCTCATTATAAATGTAAACAAGAGTGGAAGATAAACATCAGATACATTTTATTATGATAAAGATAAGGGGAGTTTACAACCAAGCCTTGATGTTAAGGCTCTCCTTTGGTAGGTCCATATCCAAGCATGTTTTTAACACCCTTATACACAAAGGTCCAAGATATCACTATGTTCCCAACACACAAAAACAATCACACTCTGCACTATTCTCCCAAAGCTATAATTGCTTCTCCTTTCTATCATCACTCTAAGGCTGTAGAGCTAAATGATGTCTCCTTATATAATAATGGAGGAGGAGGTTATGGGCCCTCAAATAATGGTAAAGAGCTTATCCTTTGGAGTAGTTCATATTTCTTGGGAACAAGAAACCCAAAGGGGAATTCCTTAGCCATATCCTCAAAACAAACTTCCAGCTTGCCGCCTCGCAAAGCTTCTATTCACAGAAGCTTCCTTTCTATTTAAAAAACTTTCCTAAATAGGATCAGTGCAGGTCCAACATTAGGATAGAGTGCCGATCGGCATGGGTCTCAGTGTAATTTTTGCAATCGACACGGGTCAGACACTAAGAGAAAGCTTCGACCTTGAAACCAGTTTTTTACAAGGATCTTTCAGAAACGTTGTAAAGGGATATGATTTGGTAGACAAAATGTGGTTCAGGGGTATGTATTACATGCTTGGAAAGTACAGGGACAATGAAAATTTGCTGTGTAACAATGATAGTGTTAGGTCCATATATTACTAGTATAGTCCCTTATTGTTGTTATTGTAACCCCATTATTGTTATTATTGTACCCCTATAACCCCCATATTGTTATTATTGTGCCCTTAAATTATTATTTTTAGGTTGGCTAGGATTACATTGTGGCCCCACTAAGATTATATTGTGGCCCCATGGACTCCTATATATAGAAAGGAGGTTTTGTAATTTGTGTCATCTAGGAATTGTTCATTCATGTAATGTATTGGAGGTTTTCCCCTTGAAGTGGCTTATTTCTAAGGATTTGATATCTCTTTTATTTTATTTTTGGAGCTGGTTTCACAACATTTGGTATCAGAGCTTTGGATTCTAGGGTTTTCGCTGCTCCAAACTGGTCATCGTGGAATTTTTGCTATAAAACTTGTTATGTGAAGGTTCAGATGCTGAAACTTTTAGAGTGCAAAGAAGAATTCCTGAGGAACACCGTTGCAAAATTTCAGAGCTTGATTCGCAATATTTTCGGAGATATGATCTGTGAAAATTAGGGCTTTTTGCAAGCTCCTGAATTTAGCCTAAACAGGTCATCGCGGAATTTTCGCTATAAATTTGTTTCTACAAAGATTCAGAAGCTGACATTTTTAGAGAGTGAATCCGAAATCCTGAGGAACATCTTCACAAAATGTCAGATCTTGGTTCGAAATATTTTAGGAGAAATGATCTATGGAATCTAGGCCTTTTTCAGGCTCCTAAATTTAATCTCAAAGAGGTTATCATGGGAAAAGATTCATAACTCTCTCTCTGAGCATCAGATTGGAATGATGTAAAATGTGGCCGTAAGTACATGGATTTTAGTTTCCTTTATATCAATTTTAGAGCCAAAGGAGTAAACAGTGACATGTGGAAAATCGTACAAGTTCGCTCTACTGAACCAGTCCATAATTGGGTCATTGTGGGAGATTGGACATAACTTTTCCTTGAAGAATCCAAATCAGTTCAAACCTATGACATTTGAAAGAAGCTTCAGAGGGCTACTACAAGGACTAATTTTAGATATTTAGGATCCAATATTATAGAGATAATTCAATTTCAATATAGAGCTCCTCAAAAGCAAGTAAAAGGTGTGTATTTTTTTTCCTGAGTTGCATAAGTCTTATTTGAAGAATAAAGTTGAATTGATTCCAAGGGAATATTGTAGAATAGATATCAATATTGGATTATAAAATGGCCCCTAAAAATAATTCAACACCCATTAAGCCTTTATAAGGCTCTACTATGACTCATGAAGATGAATAATGGCAACATGACATATCAAAATTACAAGAGCAAGTGCAACAAATTTTGCTCTCGCAAAGAGCAACAAAAAATGACATGGAAGTTTTGAAGAAAGGTGTGGGAACTAAGATTGATGGTTTGAAGAAAGGCGTGGAATATAAGATGGATGGTTTGAATAATGGCATGGAAGCTAAGATAGATGGCATGGAATCTAAGATGTATGACATGAAAGCTAAGATCGATGAAAAAATGGAAAACATGAAGAATGATCTAAAAGTAGACGTGGAAGGTTTGACAAAGTTGATACAAGAAATGTTTCCTAATAGTGAAAATATAGTAGAGGAAACTCATGATTAGAAAAAATAAACGTTAGTCATGATTTCATAAACTCTAATGTTGGCGGGAAGAACCACCATATTCCAAAAATGGATATGAGGAGGTTTGATGGAAAGGATCCTATAACATGGATACTACAGATGGAGCAATATTTTTATCTCAATAAAAACACACAAAAGGTATGTATTTCAACTTTACATTTAGAGAAAAATTTATTTGTATGGTATCGATGGCTTTGCTCCCATAAAAAAATTGTCACTTGGTCAATTTTTATGGAGGAAATGATAGCACATTATGAGGATACAAAGAGAAACACTTTCTTTAGCTAGTTGATAAATCTCAAACAAAAGGGTTTAGTGGGGGAGCACATTGAGGACTTCCAAAAATTGAATATAAGGGTAACTGATATTCCAGAGGAACACAAGATTGATCTTTTCATATGTAATTTGAAGGATAACATCCAACATGAAGTTCACGTTTTGGAACCCGATTCATTGGAGAAGGCATTCAGGTTGGCAAGAAGAATTGAATGTAAAATTATGGCGACAAGGAAGCCTACCTTTCACTTCTATAAAAAGGGAAGTGTTGCTACTCCTATATTTCCACAACCTACAAGGTTGACACCACAGCAATTGGAAGAAAAAGGAGCAAAAGGGCTTTGCTACAATTGTGATAAAAAATACACTAAAGGTCATAAGTGTGATAAGAAGAAATTATTTTACATAGATTGTGAAGAGGAAGAAGAAAATGAACAAGAATATGATATACACGAGGAACTAACCCTAGAAGAGGAAGAAATGAGTCTGACCATATCGTGTAATGCATTGACAGGAATTATCACTCCTCAAACTCTCAAGATAGAAGGACATATCAAGAAGAAAAAGGTAATAGTGTTGATTGATTCAGGTAGTACCCATAAATTTATTCATTGTAAGGTAGCCAAGGAATTGAATTGTTTCCTATACCCAGCACCAGAATGTCAAGTGATGATTGCAAATGGAGAAACTATAAATTTCTCTGGAAAATGCCATAATATCAAGCTAAACATGTGGGAATATGTATTGAATAGTCCAATTCTTTCCATTCCTATGGGAGGTGCTGATGTTGTACTAGGAGTACAATGGTTACAATCTTTGGGGACGGTAGCTTTTAATTTTCAAGAAGTTTTCTTTATTTTTTTTTCAGAAGGAAAGGAAGTCAAATTATGGGGTATTGTGGGGAAGTTGGGAAAGATAATAAGCTTGAATGTCATGACAAATCTTCTAAAGAAAGAACAACGAGGCGTGATTGCACAATTATGCTCACTAGAAGTTCCAACATCAAAATCATCTATTTCTGCAGATCTCCAAAATGTCTCGGCCATTCATTCCAAGGTTTTTGAAACTCCCAAAGGAATCCCACTTATTCGTGATCATGATCATGCTATTCATTTGATTCCAGGAAGTGTTCCTCCAAACATCAGGCCTTATAGATATCCTGATGTTCAAAAGAGCGAAATTGAACATATGATTGCAGAAATGTTAGAGGCTGGTATAATTCAACCTAGTCAAAGTTCTTTCTTTGCTCCTGTAGTATTGGTACACAATAAGGATGGATCATGGCACATGTGTCCGGATTATAGGGAGCTCAATAATCTCACCATTAAAGATAAATTTCCCATTCCTGTGATTGATGAATTATTGGATGAATTACGTGGAGAAATTTATTTTACCAAGATGGATCTTCATTCAGGATATCATCAAATTAGAATGAAGATTTAAGATATTCCGAAAACAACATTTCAAACTTATGAGGGTAATTATGAATTTTTGGTTATGCCTTTTGGCCTTACCAATGCACCTTCTACATTTCAAGGGTTGATGAATTCCATTTTCAAACCCTTCCTTAGAAAATTTTTGTTAGTATTTTTTGATGATATACTAATATATAGTAGGTCTTGGAAGGATCATGTTCAACATGTTGACAGGGTGCTTAAACTATTGCAGGAGAAAAAATTATATGCAAAAACATCCAAATGTTTCTTTGGAGTACAAGAGGTGGAATATTTGAGTCATATTGTATCTCACAAGGGTGTTAAGGTAGACCCTAACAAAATTGAAGCCATTAAAGAATGGAAAATCCCCACAACCATAAAGAAGTTGCGAGGATTTCCCGAGTTAACAGGGTATTATTGCAAGTTTGTTAAGAATTATGGGAGAATAGTAGCACCTCTAACAACATTATTGAAGAAATATGAATTTTCATGGACTCCTGAAGCAACTAAGGCCTTTGAACAACTTAAATATTCAATGTGCCTAGCACCAGTCTTAGCTACACCAGACTTCACAAAAACCTTTATTGTGGAATGTGATGCCTCAGGAAATGGAATTGGTGTTTTCTTGATGCAAGAAGGAAGAACCATTGCTTTTGAAAGTTTTCCAATCAAAGGAAAGTATTTACATAAACCTATTTATGAGAAGGAAATGTTAGAAATATCCCACGCACTAAAGAAATGGTGAACTTACCTAATGGGAAGACATTTCAAGGTAAAAAATGATCATGATAGTCTTAAACACTTTTTGGAACAAAGACTATCTTCAGAAGAGCAGCAAAAATGGGTCACAAAGATGTTGGGTTATGAATTTGAAATAATCTACAAAAAAGGTAAGCTAAATGTTGTTGCAAATGCACTCTCAAGAAAGAATGAAGAGGTGGAAGCATTAATTTGTGCCATTTCTATTATCCAACCAGATTGGATAAACAAAGCAAGGGATGAATGGAAGAAGGATGAAGAAGTGTGGACACTCATTCAAAATTTGTAGCAATATCCTAGTACATATGATACATTTAGTTGGAAAAATGATTCCTTATGGTACAAAGGTCGCTTATATCTTTGTAGGAATTCCCAACTAAAACAAAATATTATTTTGGAATTGCACACTTCTCCTTTAGGAGGACACACGGGGTTTTTAAAAACTTACCACAGGGTGAAGAAATAATTTTTTTGGGATGGCCTTAAATCTGATATTCAAAAGTTTGTGGTGGAATGTTTGATTTTCCAACAGAATAAAGTTGAGACAATTAAGACCCCAAGTCTTCTACAACCTTTATCCATTCCAAGTCAACATTGGGAGGAGATTTCAATGGATTTTATCAAAGGTTTACCTAAGTTCGAAGGAAAGAGTGTCATCATCGTGGTAGTTGATAGACTTACCAAGTATGCACACTTTTGTACATTATCTCATCCATTTAACGAAATTACAATTGCTACTACATTTATGGACACAATTCAAAAGCTACATGGAAACCCAAGGGTTATTGTGAGTGACAGAGATCCCATTTTTACTGGAATTTTTTGGTCAGAGTTATTTTCTTGTTTGGGTACTCAATTAGCTCATAGCTCATCTTATCATCCTCAATCCGATGGTCAAACTGAGATAGTAAATAAATTTTTGGAAGGTTATCTTGTTTGTTTTGTATCTGATAAACAAACACAATGGGTCAAGTGGTTACCTCTCACTGAATGGTGGTATAACACTTCCTTCCATATTGCAGCAAAAATGACCCCATTTATGGCACTTTATGGATATCATCCACCATCCATCACATCATCTTTAAGATCAAATTTGAAGGTTCAAGTAGTGGAAGATCACATCGAGCATCAAAAATAAGTTCTCCAACTCTTAAAGGATAACTTGAATTTGGCACAAAATCGAATGAAACAACAGGCAGATCAACATCGCAGCGAGAGAAGTTTTGATGTCTGAGACTGGCTATTTTTACGGCTACAACCATACAAACAAATGTCGCTCAAGCAAGCTAATAAGGATAATAAATTATCACCAAAGTACTATGGTCCTTACAAGGTATTGCAAAAGATTGGTACTATGGAATACAAATTGGAGCTTCTCGCTTCTTCACGAGTGCATCCAGTTTTCCATGTTTCATGCTTAAAGAAGGTTATAGGTGAAAATATTATAGTTCAAACAATATTACCAGAACTTGATGAGGAAGGAAAAATCATATTGGAACCTGAAGCGGTCACGGAAACAAGAACTCGACAGCTATGAAATTGATCAATTTCAGAGTATCTCATCAAGTGGAAGAACTTACCCACTGAAGATTCTACATGGGAGGATGAGAATTTTATACAGAAGCACCCAGAGCTACTCAAGAGTTGAGGACAACACTTTTTTGAAGGAGATGGGCATGTTAGGTCCCTATATTACTAGTATAGTCCCTTATTGTTGTAGTGTAACCCCCTTATTGTTATTATTGTACCCCTGTAACACCCATATTGTTATTATTGTGCCCATAAATTATTATTGTTAGGTTGGATAGGATTACATTATGGCCCCAATAAGATTACATTTTGGCCCCATGGACTCCTATATATAGAAAGGAGGTTTTGTAATTTGTATCATCCAAGAATTGTTCATTCATGTAATGTATTAGAGGTTGCCCCCTCGAAGTAGCTTATTTCTAAGACGTTGATATCTCTTTTCTTCTATTTTTGGAGCTGGTTTCACAACAAATAGCCACTCCTCAAGTCCAACTTAGTGAAATAAACAACATATTTCAATCGATCAAGTAAATAATCAATTCTAGGAAGAGAGTAACGGTTATTTACATTAATTTTGTTCAATGCTCTGAAGTCCACACACATGCACCATGTACCATCCTTCTTTCTCACTAAAAAAAATAGGTGACCCGCATGGTGATGTGCTTGGTCAGATGATCCCTTTATCAAGAAACTCTTGGATTTGTTTCTTAATATCTTAATTTTACATCAGTGGCATCCTGTACATGCCTAACTTTGGAAGAGGATAATCTTGCTGCAATTAGATCTCATGTTGGATTCCTCTTTTAGGAGGCAATCCTTTAGGCTCCTGAAACATCTCATCATATTGGTTAACAACCTCAACCAAATCAGATTTTAACTTTGCATAACAACCATGAAAGGCTTCATTCTCAACATCATTATTGGGTTTGATCATAAAAAGTACAAAATTTTGCTAGAATTAACAAGCCTCTTCATTTTCCCAGCATTCACAAGAGATACATTTAGTTTTTTGCGATGTGCTCAATACCATATTTAAAAAAATTATACTTGTTTTCATGGTGATGAAATATGTATTTAATATCATAAATATATGGGCTTCCCAAAACAATACCACATATGTCTAATGGAACTACATCAAGTTATACCTCATCAAAGAAGTTTGCAGCAATGGAAAATTTCAATTTGTATTTTCTAGTTACTTGCAATTTTTCATTGTCACATACCCAACCTAAAGGATAAGGTTTAGGATGAGGAATAGCTTCCAAATTTAATTTCTTGATATTTTTTTCTGAAATGAGGTTTTCTTATTCTCCATGATTAAATAAAGTGTATATTTTTTTATGTTTTTAAATAAATCTAATATGGAAAATCTCTATTATTTCCTTTACATTTTGAGTTTCATTGATGTTATTTGAAGAAATAGTACTTGCAATGGAGTCCTTACCTTTAAATCCCATGGATGTGATCTTTGCTTCATCTCCCAAATCAAATCCTATATCATGTTGTGTAGTTGCAACAATATTTCGTTTTCCTTTTTTGTTAAACTTTTTGGGTCTCATCTCAGGATGAAGTTTCCAAGAATGGTCTTCATTGTGGCCTTATTTTGAACAATGTTTGAATGTGAGTTTTTCTCCCTCTTTCCTGATGGAAGAATTCTTCTTCCCTTTTCATTTGAATTTTCCCTTTCCTTTGTCTCCATTCTTGAATGGATTTTTTCTTCCCTCTTGTGGAAATTTCTTCCCTCTTGATTATAGACGTGTTTCCTGTACACAAACTTCATATAAATTTGTAGGGTTAAACATGAGAATTGTGTGTCTCAAGTAACTATGTAAACCTCCAATGTATTTGAGTAAAGTGTCTTGAGAGGATAAATCTACACCCAAAGTCAATGCTCTCCTTATAAACTCTTGGGTATAACTTTTCACACTTTGACCCTTTAATTGCTTAAATTTTTTCCAATCCATGATAGCTTTATGCATGTATGCTAAAGGATAAAATTTTCTTCTTAATGCAACCACAAAATAATTCCTAGAAGTTATGATCTTACCTCTTTTCTTGATATCCTCTTGTGTTTTGGATTCCCACTAAATGAGTGTTGCAATCTCCAACCTTAATGAAGCAAGTTGGATCTTGGTCTCATCATCTTTGATCCTTTGTATCCTGCAATACACTTCAATATGATGAACTAAATTATCTATTTTCCTAGCATTTATCTCTCCATTATACATAGTCAATTCAAACTTTATGCCAAGTTTTTAAAATGGAGTTTTACCATGTCCCTTTGGAGAATGTGGAGGTGTTTTTGAAGGGGTTGATGTAGAATATGATGATGGTTAAGATGGACATGAAGGTGAAGGTGAAGATAAAGGTGGAGGTAGAGGTGGTTTCCATTCCCTCCATTCCCTTTTGGAAGTTTGTCTCCATTTCCTCCATTTCCCTTTGGAGGATTTGAGCTCTCACCTTGCAAACTTGAATTTATCTCCTCATAAAGAACTTTCACCATATCAATCATTTCAAAGAATTATTTTCTGAAAGCATTCTCATCCTCATTCATATTTTTAGGCTATCCTTCATGTGCCATGACTGGTGAGGCCATTGGTTAATTGAGGTGAAACTTGTTGTGAAGATTATGGAAAATGTGCTCTCCTTGAACTAGCTTGAGGACTTGCTACCAAAATATTTCCTTCTCCTCTTTTGAGATTCAAAATTGTAAGAATAAAAAAACATTTGCAACATAATTAAACCTTCAATACAACCAAATAATCAAAAGCTCCGATACCAAACTGATATGTCTTTGAAAATTTGAAGGTTTTATGAAAATTTCAAGCTAAATTTTATGTATTTTATGCAATTAGGAAAGCTGAAATAGCACATAAATTAAGTGGTTAAAATCAGTTTTGCAGCATAAAATAGAGAAAATAATACCATAAAAAGAAACACAAGACGACAAAATGATGAAGGATCTCACCCCTCCTGGGCTACATCTCTTAGTCTAGCTTCCAATATTGGGGCTCTTTCATTATGTGCTAAAATATGTGTTTACATGGATTTTCAGTGCTCAGAATGCAAAAATAATTTCTCTATTGGCACCAGAATAGTAAAAAACCCCTAGTTGGGCTCTTTCTACACTCAATTTGGCCAAAAAATGAAGAAGTTATGCTCTGGTGAAGTTTTGCTTCTAACTGATATACAAACAACATGCACCTCCAAACCATCCTACAAAATCCACAATTTTCGGCAGCGTAAAGCGAAAAATTTTCCCTGCGCTGGTGAGATTCGTGCCAGATTGTGTGCATTTTGTCACTTATTTTAAATTTCCAATGATCCCCCGTGAGCGGACACAATGGGGCCACGTGGCGCAAAACTCCTCGTTGGATCTGGGGTCGTTCAAACCATCGTGGAAAAACTTAACTCCAACTGAATTGTGGTTTTCGATGTGGTGTGGTTTTCGATGTGGTGAATTCCACTGAGGTTATAATTGTCTTTGTAACGATGGTATGGTTCCCATGTATCGTGGTCAAGTTTCCACCTACGCACCAAACCATTAAACTCAACCCTGAACTCAGAACTATGGTATTGTATGTGGTTTGGTCCTTATATCCGTCGATTCTAACAGCCACTGTAACTATGGTATCATTTTTTAATCATGGTCTTGGGGATGAGGTTAACCCCGCACCCTTGACTCCCACTCTTGCAGTCTCGTGGGTATGGGGATGGTAACATGCTCAAGAAATTTTAACAAATTCTAGTGAATACTTTTTTAGAAATTAGCCTCCATCACCTACAACCATTTTCCATCTTTCTCGATATTCATGCATACGTTGGCCAATATTTTTTTTGGAAAGATGCATAAGGATGATGGTATCATGATAAAAAAAAAATCGTGTCAATCCAATCTAAAGTTTGAGAGATATGGGTTAAACAAGGTTGCTACATGATTGACACAAAGTGTTACAGGATTGTCTCAAAACTGCTACAGGATTCTGATCGATATTAAAAAAAAGGAAAAGTTTGGATATTTTTTCACTAAAGAATAGGGGAGGGGGACAAAAATAACCCTACCATCCATCCATCACACCATTTAACACTTTTTTCACCTTCATTCCCATATTTTTCCATAAAAATCATTGTCCTTCATCCATTTTTCCACCTATTTCATCGCCATGGAACTCTCTGACACTCATCACTAACTTCCTTATGAATTATAAATATTTTATCAAGCAACATTTGGAGAAATTTTTGGTCCTAGAAGGGTTTGTGTGAATTATATAGGAAGACACATAGTCCTATAGCAGCCTTCACATACCCTACATGACCACATTCAAGGCATTATATCAAGAAATATATAAATCATGAAGCATCAGAGGACTCCAACACAAGTTCTAGATAGCTACAGTGTTCTCTGTTGATTTCTACAAGATACCTATCCAATAAAAAACAATAAAATTTGATCCAAAATAAAACCTGAGTTCAGGAGGATCCACATCATAAACCTTCAATTAACAAAAGACAATCAGAAAAATTCAAGACATGGAATGGATCAATGAAGACAAAAACATTAAACCTCAAAGGGAATTCATGTAGTCTCATCCATATTCCCACAACCTCATGCAGGAATCAAGTTGTAGAATCACCAGTTGCATCACATTGGCATGAGCATCATCAGTTAGTGTCATGTGTGCACATTCCTAACCCTTCCTTTCGATCACATCTTAGTTTTAAAAATGTTATTGATGTATGAGAGAAATGTTTTATAAGCCAATGATGGTTCAATGGTCTTGGCCACCTTTGACAGTTAACTACAATTATATCCTTTTATTAATCACACGTGTGAAAAAAAATAAGGTGATAACTACGAAGGGTGGGCCGACGTGGTAGGTGGGGGACAACTCATATAGAGCGTTGAACCAACCACCCAACCACCAATAACTTAAGTGTGCTAAAGCCTTATTTAGTGCATAAAAAAATATTATTTTAGGCTAAGGAGGCCCACCATCGGTGTTGGAATACAAGCTACCTGAGATATTACTTTCATAGATTTTTGTAGAGGGGCTACATGACTTGGAAAGTGCTTCTAGAGGATCATAACAAGATGCAACAAGATAAAGATAGACTATTATATGATAAGAAAATTTGCTACAGAATCATTTCCAGGTGCTACAGGAAAGTCCAATGAGCTACAAAAGACCTTGATATTGAGCAATTTCACCCCCAAACCCTAGTATTTGAATGAAAAAATCCAAAGGAAGGGTAAACACATATTTTTCCTTGCCATATGTGAATAATAAGCCTGCACAATATTCATTATTTTTTCAGTAGTACAATCTATGGGAAACTTCTTATAAAATTTTTATGAATAAAAAAAGAAATGTGGATGTGTCCTTTGAATTGAGACTGATAAGAAAGGGAATTGAAATTATTTGTGGGTGAGCATTAAATCAACCTTACTCTAGGAAATATAAGCAATTTTTTATTTTTTCCTATTGTTGGTGTCTGGATATGAATAGAATTCAACCCTTTTTCCACATAAATTATCAACCTGAGGGAATTACTTATTTCAAGACTAACGACAAAGCGTAAGCAGATACAAGCACATGGTCCGTTATAGAACACAATTTTAGTCTATAACAAAAATGTCACTGTAAAAACAATGAAATGAACTGCAGAAATAAAAAGCATCCATAGCAATGAACACAACTGTAACAACAAATAAAGAATCACACCAAACTCAACACTACAATGAAAAGAAAGAAGAACGCAGCACCTTATCACAAGAGTGGGCCCAACTCTTTGATCAAGGCTGCAGAAACTCAAAGATTATAGGAGAAACAACAAGATGTCGTATATTCAATTAATGATAAACAGATTAATTACAAATTCAGTGTATCCAAAAAGGGTCTCCCTGTTCACATCCCGTAGGCCACTTTATACAATAGTCCCGAAACCCCCAATTCCTCCCAACAACTCTATTGTTACAAGAATACATATTGTTACAACGGTAACTGGATCGCCCAACAAGAAACCGTAAGAAATCCTAAGATAGTGCTGATACACCCATGGCTATCACGCTGTAGCAGCAAATAAGGAAGCCGTTGGAAATGATGGGTTGTGCCTTGACTTGTGGCCGCAAGGCACCTATTGTAGCCAAATCTGAAGAAATATAGGAGTTAATATGTGGAAAGGTAAAACCTCCATGAAAAATACATCATTAATCAAATATCCCATAAAATATAGGAAGAAGGGTTTTACCTCATGCTTTTAAGATAAATAATGGCGCAAAGAGATAGAAAGATAGGGTAAAAATGGGAGAGGAAAGTATACAAATCTGGTGACCAACATCTCCCCCCAACTGGTCTATTTGCATGTCCTCATGCGGCTCCTTGTCTCCTCAGATCCGGATTGGACTAACTGTGATCGGCATGAAGTTGTGTGAGGTCCTATTCTGCAGCCATTTTTGTTCCTAGTGGCTTATATCCTTCTGTCAAAACAACATCTTTCCACCAGTCGGGTTACATGTTATAAGCAGGAGTATACTAAGCAGTTGGCAGCCATAAAAGGGGAAATTGAAATCTTAATCCCATCCATCTAACCCCACAGGTATGAAAACATGCCACATAACACGACATTATTTCTAAGGCACGTGCAAAGTTAGGTGCCCCAAATGGTTCTCTTCCCCTGACAGTTGAAGAAGACAACATCCATCTTTTCTGACAATTGTCCAGGGCTTCCTTGCGAAATGTTGTAATCTGGACGACACATAGGTCAGCACACCACTTCTGAGTTGCCGACATGCGTTCTTTACGACCCTCAATATGTAGAAAGGTATAATGCTTGTTATAATTGTTCGAGGATTGACCATGCTCTCTTATCACCATTAATGGCTTTCCGGCTTGATTCTATTCAAATTTATCCTAGGAATTTCTCCATTTAATCTGAATGATGGTATAGGAGGTGAAAGCCCTTAAGTGGATGTCTCTCATGAATGGAACGAGGTTAAAGGACTGATCATGCTTTAATTAATACCCATGCATTGTAATATTCCAAATTTTTATGGAATATTAATTTTTGTTAATTTTATGTAGGAGATGAATAAAATGGGTAGGAGACCCATTATTTGCATGATTAGAGAATAAAAATCCTCTAAGTGTGAAAGGGGATCATGTTTGGAGTTGGATTTCACACCTCCATGTGTGAAAGGAGGTTTTTGCATAAAGGTTAGGCCAAGGTGGACCAAGTCAAACTGCGTTGGCATGAGTTGGAAAGCACAAAGGTGGGACAACGTAGTGAGGAAGGAGGGAAGCTTCTAGAGGAAGGAAACCCTAATTTGAGGTAGGGTCCATGGATGGAGGGCTCACTTGTTTAAAAGAGGATCAAGGCAGCCATTGCAAGGTTGTTGATGATTTTACATTTTGAGTCTTGAAGACATGTTGATGCCTCTTGCTGTTTAGCAGAGTTGTAGTGCCTTCGGGCATGAGGGAGTCCTATCTAGGATTTCCTCTCCTTCTTGAGGAGCTCTTGAAGGATTTCACTCCATTCCCCATATTCTAGCATTCAGGCGATAGCTTCAGCCATCTACATTAGCACAATTTTTATAGCAGACATTGTGCAGTGTTGCTGAGTGTTGCTGGGGAGGTTTCCACACACCATCCGGAGCTAGTTTTCCAGAGGAGGGAGGTTCCATCCCTTGGGAGATTAGAAAAGGTGGTTCTTGAGCATATCCCACCATATTTGGCATTAGGCCAACCACATTCCATCAATTGCAGCGCAATCCCTTCAGTAGACAACGTTGTTTAGAGAGAGGATTTGTTGTGAGGGATTGACAGTCACTGGGAGGGGAAGTCTTGGGTGAAAGGATTAGCCTTTCACTTCAGATTTTCACTTGGAGAAGGTTTATTCATCTGTTGAATCTATTCCAACCTTCTCCATCCATTTCAAACTCTTGAGTTGAAAATTTTACTGCAACTTTGACATTTTGTATATTTATCATTTTTGCATAGATTTCAGCCAATCCTCTTAAAGGATTGTTGTATTATATTTTCAGGGGTTGATATCTTGCTCCTCCATTTTATTTGAGCCTATCATTGTCATATCATTTTATTTTCATTATATATGCAGCAGTCCCTCATGTAACTGTGCAATCATGGCCTAGGGATTGCTATATACAACAGTGTTTCTCATATTTTCATGTACAGATTTCTTGAGGCTTGTTGTGCCTTGCTTGAGTGATCATTTCCTCAAGGAGTTGTATATTTTATGCTGCTATGATATAATATGATGGCCATTGGATTCTCTGACATTTCATGTGTATATTTATCACTGCTATTTCCATTTGATGTATTTGTTGTTGTTGTAGCTGCAATGTTGGGGTTATCTTAAGAGATTCCCAATCTTGTTTTTTTTCCCTCTTGGGGATATTATCCCTTGACAACACTCTATAGACAGAGTCTGCTAGTGGGCTAGGTAGCCTCTGGAGCTCATCCTTCTTTATGAAGGTGAAAAATCTAGTAAATTCCCCTACATTCTATCTCTGGAATAGATTTTCTTTGTTTATTGATAATATTTCGGAAAAGGAACATTACAGTGGTATCAGAGTATCGAACTTGGCATAGCTTGTGAGTTTGATATAATAGGAGAATAATGAGGAAGATGAGCTTGATATAATCTATTTTTGGAATAAAGAAGAGCCTCTCCAAGGAGGAGAAGCAAGGAATATAAGAGAAAGGTCCATGCACTTCCTATTCTCATAAAGACAAGCATGGAGGATGCTTGGATCATCAGGTGCTAGATCAATAATTGGGTGAGTATAAATCTCATTCTGCAGCATTCAGGGGAGCTACAGCGTTCCCACAGTCTATTCAGTAGATGGAGGAGATAATTCCCTATGGAAAGGGAATAATCAGAGGCAATAGGTTTCTATTTTATACATTTGATGGGGTTACTTCAGCTAGAGCTTGGGTGAAAGAGTTGGAGGCAATTTTCTTGCTACATCCAGTGGCAGAAAAAGAAGCAGTGGGTATTGTAGCAATTAGCCTTGCTAATTGGAATATTTCATTTTTGTTTAATTTTTCCGCTTTAGTTAGAAATAATAAATAAAGTGAGAAATAAGAGGGGTCACCTCACTTTAGTCACCTCACTTTATAAAATAAAGTGTTTTCCTAGTTGATTAACGTTATAACTTAAAGAGGGGCCTTGGGGGTCCACACGTATATGATGGGAGGCCTCACGCTGACCCAAGGGTAACTGCAAGGTGAAGGACGCAGTTAAGGTTTTGGAGGGAGTTTAGCATTATAAAAGGAGGGGTTTCCACTTCATTTGGCATCCATGATTTGATATTATTATTGAGAGCTAGACTTCTGTCTGCTTCAGCACGCCGGTTGTTTAGTCGGTCTGCAGCACTGTTTAGTGCAACCGAGTGTCTCCGGTCAGAGATCTCACCCTTAGCCTCGGGGGACTTCGAGTGCCTGCCCTGGTAAGGTTATTTCTGGTTTCACCCTTAGCTTCGGGGGACTTCGAGTGCCCGCCCTAGTAAGGTTATTTTCTGAGTAACACCCTTCAGTTTCAGTGGGACTTGGTAGCATTTTCAGCAGGAGAATAGGAGAGGAAGAAGCCTCTTGTGGCTGCGCAGATCTGAGAAGAAGAGGACGTTGTTCTAGGAGAAGGAGGACGCTGATCAGCCAAGGAGAGTGAGGACGCTGTTCCAGGGAGGACGCAGTCCAGATCTGAGCAGGGGAAACGCTGTTCCAGGAGGAGGAAGGACACAGATTAATCTGGGAGTGAGGACGCTGTTCCAGCAGGAAGAGGAGGACGCAGATCTGAAGGCACATTGATAGATCCAGCCTTGGAGATTGTAGATCTGAGCAGATATTTGCAGATCTGGTTCTGTAGGTGGCAGATCTGGGGAGATAGCATTAGATCCAACTTGGGAGATTACAGATCTGAGGAGATATTTGCAGAGCATCCAGCTTGATCTCGAAGAGATAACATCAGATCCACCTTGCAAAGCGCATTCGAAGAGATATTGTCGATCTAGCATAGATCCGAGGAGAGAGCAGAGATCCGATATAGGAAGACGCAGACTGAGGAACAGACGCAGCATCTCGGATTGTAGGCTTCGTATCCAAGCGAGATCCGAGCATGCAGGACACCGATCCATCCTCGGGGAGGACGCCGATCTCGGCAGAGCGTGGCCTCGTGGTGACAGGCTGACAACGTTTTGGCCTCGGAGGTCGAGCTTTTCATCCGGAGGGCTTTGCACCGCACCAGACTGCTCCAGTTGCCTCGCTTACCAGCGGTGACAACTTTTTCATTGGTGAGGGTTTGGAGTATTGATATCAGCTATCTTTTGGTCTTCAACTCATATTTCCAGTGCAGTCCAGCTTCAGTCTTCAGAGCAGTCTTCAGCCAGCTAGGACGTTGTCCTTGTTTCAGCCATCATTTGTCTGAGAGGGCCTCCACTTGCCTAGGGCAAGGATAGGTGCATTTATTCTGATTTTCTTGTACTCCTCTCTATGTACGTTCAGATTAATAAAATGGCTCAGTTTTCTGGCATTCTATGTGTATGATCTGGTTCAGCATTGTAATTTCTATATCTGTCTGGCATATTTCTGTTTATTACTGGTTATTTCCCTTTGGGGATATTACAGTGGTATCAAAGCATAATTCTGGCTCAGCCTGTGATCTATGACATCGGGAAAGAGATCATACAGAGCAATAGCAGTTGCAATACCAGAAACGCAATTGGAAAAAGGGCCAAAATATAAAGGGTCAAATTTTGAAGTTTGGAATTAGGAGAAACGTTTTCTGGGTTTTTCTTGGTTTTGGACAAGGATCACCTTCCCAAATTCCTCTTCCCGGAATTTTCTGAGTAGTTTCCAATGGGTAAATCGGAGGTCGAAGTTAAGCAGCAGTATGGTTTTGGAGCAGCCGTGCAGTTTCTGAGGAGCCTGTAGGCACCTAGCAGAAAATGCCAATGGCTGGTGGTGACGATTCGAGGGGAGATATGGCGTAGACAACAAGAGATATGAGATAGATCTCGGATCTGATGGTTGGCATTTGGGCAGCATCGTGCTTCTGACCGACGTTCGTTGCCTTCTATTCGTAGAGATTATGAATCACGGTCCCGTATGGCATTAGATTCCGTTATCATCACTAGGGCACGGCACCACAGGATGACCAATGTCGCACAATGAAGACATTATTTTCTGTCACGTTTGATGGCTCATGTCAGCATTTCCAAGTAAAGTCCCGGGTGGAGAAATTGACACATCTATTTCCAACGACCGTATGCCGTAGACAGAGGCTATTAAGGTGGCAACATTGCATCTGGATGGTGAGGCTCGGGATTGGTGGTTCCATGGGATGGTGACACTAGCGCATTCTACAGTGACGACATATGCCGAGCTTACTCGGAGGGTGGTAGAGCGCTTATTGTGAGGGATCTCGGGAGCAACATTTTGGTGGAGCTCGACCAAGCTAAAAAGACTGGGAGGCAGACATAATGTATTTGAGATTTCAAGATGGTACCCGAGTGGTCCGCAGCTTGATGGCTGTATGTTTGTGGAGGCTCGGGCGTATATACTTCGTGGCCTAGTCCGGTCGAACAGACCGGCTACCCTTCAGGATGCCATCAGCAGGACTCGGGACTTACAGGATGTCTTACTCAGGACCCGGACACCTTATCCCCAGAGACAGGCCTTCCAGCCTAAGGGTAAGGACACGAGGGCTCCGCCTCCCAAGGCGAATCCTGGACGAGGGCAGTTTGATGATGAGGCCAGGAGAGAGCTGAGGAGGAAGCGGTTGTGCTTCACTTGCCAGGAGCCATGGGCACCATGACACAGGTGTGCGGCAGGGAAGGCACACTTCATTGAGGTCTTCTCCGAGAGCAGTGGAGAAGAGGATGAGGGAACACAGGATTGCAGGGAGTTCGAGGATACACCTAGTGAGACACAGGACTCATCATCATTAGAGACCTCCTTGACCGTGCCGGTTGATATCGTAGTGGAGGAGGTAGAGCCTACCCCAGTAGAGTCACCCACTGAGGTGATGACAGGAGCCATGTCCGAGTCTTCGGGTGGTAGCAGCACACGACAGATGGGTGAGGTATCAGGAGATATATCCATTATCGATGAGGCACTAGGGGATACAGAGGTATCGGATGATGGTCGCAGACAGCGGTATCATCGGCTTCGGACGGACCTTCGAGCTTTGAGGGAGAAGGCCGCGTCAGTACGGGAGACCATTTTGTTGCAGGACCAGGAGCTGGAGGATATGAGAGTGACTTGTGCCAAATCGGCGACCAAGTTGGTCCGCATTGGGGAACAGCTGGATTCCCTTATGGTACAACCAGAGAGCATGAGGGAGCGTCAGATCATCCCCCTTCAGGCATGCATGGATGGGACTAGCAATATTGTTGGGTCATCTCTTCCCATTAGAGAGAGAGAGGCAGAGCCACCTAGTCAGGTCTCATATATTGACTTGGATAATGGTATGAGACGATTAGAGTTGCACAGGGTACAGCAGCCACGTGTTGAGGTTGGATGGCGAGAGATCTTGAGTTGGTACTCGATGGAGCAGACTATGGATGAAGAGGAGGTCTCAAGGAGAGATCTCACTAGAGATGCACTTCGACATACCATGGGGTGCAATGACTTTCTTCCCTTCTCACAAGAGAAAATAGAAGATGGTGGACATCTTAGGATGGATAACACCTCTCATGCTTGTGTTGGACATCCCTTGAGCCATACACATCATGATGGGAAGTTTTTGCCTACCACCTATTTGATTCTTGATAGGGTCTCATTGGTCCTTGAGAAGTTTATATTTCGAAATCCCATGAAGTGAAAAATCAGAAATTTGATTTGGGAGGATGGTAGCCCTCATGGGAGGAGTACCAGGATGAGGAGAAGAAGGCATCCGCAAGTGATTGAGTGGATGGGGATGATGAGCAAGGAGCTAGGAGGCTACTTGCAGATCTGTGCTACCAGGCAGCAGGAGGCTTGGCTGCGCTGGTTACTCTTGAAAGAGTTTGGCCATCACTTGGCAAACACTCTTCCTAAGAGTAGGAGGTTGGGGAAGAGATGGATGGATACTTGCATCATTGAGCAGCATAGAGTATGGATGCATGGTGTTGATGTGTTAGTCATATTATTCCTTGTGTCTTCATCACATGAGTTGTTTGATGGAGGTATGGAGAGGCAACACAATTTCTTGTTGCTTTGCTTGGGAGAGCAAGGGCAGATTTGCTCCCACACTTTGCATGATGTTGCAGGAGGAGGAGATGGCACTATCTCCATGGTCTTTGATTGGGAAGCACTTCCATCTTGGGAGGTATTCCATATTTATTGCAGCATTATTAGAGGAGTCTTTGACAAGGAGCATGTCAAAGAACAGAGTCTTGTATTGACAAGAACTCATTTGCATGAGCTCACAGCGTTGTCACCTTGGAGCAGAACATTATGGATGAAGTGTGCACAGCAAAGATATGGTGGATCTATAACCCATAGGTCCCAGGATCACTTCATATTTGTTGCACAAAGAGGAGGGAATGATGATAGAGACATCTATGGCATGTTCTTCTTGACTTGGGGTTCCAAGCATGAGGAGGATTACCTTCTTGCACCACATGAGACCTTCAGCATTTCCTTCATTTTGCTCTTGATCATATCTTCATTTGCTGATATAGATCAGATCTGTATGGGAGGCTTGATTATGAGGGAGACACATGAGCTGAATGTGCCTTTGAGTATTTTCTGCACTACATGTTCTAATAGGAGCATGGGAGGAGGCATGGCCACCACTACTACATATGTGTTCTCTTTTGAGGTGGGCCATGAGATTGATATCCATCCATTGTACAGCTATGGGCAAGTGTTTGGCCTTATGTTGTGGTCATATTCAGCCATTTACTATCCATTAGTAGATGTGATGAATCTTGTACATTGCTTGCCATGTAATCTTCTGAAGTTGCAGTGGATGAGACTACGTTGTATCTTTGTGAGAGATTGTTTGCATTATGTATCCTCATGCAGAACTTCCAGCAAACATCTCATTAGGGTGACCTATGATGACCATGTCATATTCTTCATGGATGGTTTGTTTTGGGCCAGCTTGTTCTTCATTGATAGAGGAACCTTCTATGGTGGATTGTTTTTCACTTTGCCATTGGAGGGAAATGATTTTGCAGCCCAGGATCAGCATAGACTCTACACTTGTCATGAGTGGAGAGAAGGACAGCATGGGGTAAGCTATGATGCTTGCCAAGTTCATATTTTCAGCCCACCTTCATTACCGGAGCTTGAGGTGGAAGGAGATTTTCAGGAGTTACCTTGTTGGGAGGTGGCTCATTTTGTCCGGATGATTGCTTGGAGATGGAGGATCCACAGGAGGGAGATATCCCTCATTATATTTTCGACTCCGTGCCTTGATTGGAGAGAGGTGACGAGTTGGTTCACAGTTGATGGGCCAACTTACACATTCATAGATGCAGAGCAGCAGCAGTCATGGTCTTTAGTCATAGCCAGAGGCAGTGAGCAGTCTGAGTCATGGGACTTGGGCGATTATTGGCCACAGTGGCGATGGGATCCGGGAGGACTATTGATTGGCTGGTACCATGAGAGGCCAGTTTGGGATCCTGGCATTGAGATATTCCTTCATGTCAGGGTGATACAGGAGACAGAGAGGAGCCAGGGACCTGTGCACATGCGAAAGATCGGCGGGGAGCATCGCCCAGAGCAGGTTGTTCAAGTGTCACAGAACAAGCAATTTTTGCCTACGAGGATGCCACTTCTGAGAGCGAGCAAGACCATGCGCATCCATCACTTCATTTTCTAGTGCTAAGCAACGTTGTCGGGGAGACTGTAATATTCCATCAGCTCAGCTTTGCTAATTGGAATATTTCATTTCTGTTTAATTTTGCCGCTTTAGTTAGAAATAATAAATAAAGTGAGAAATAAGAGGGGTCACCTCACTTTAGTCACCTCACTTTATAAATAAAGTGTTCTTTTCCTAGTTGATTGACGTTGTAACTTAAAGAGGGGGCCTTGGGGGTCCACACGTATATGAGGGGAGGCCTCACGCTGACCCAAGGGTAACTGCAAGGTGAAGGACGCAGTTAAGGTTTTGGAGGGAGTTTAGCATTATAAAAGGAGGGGTTTCCACTTCATTTGGTATGCATGATTTTATATTGATATTGAGAGCTAGACTTTTGTCTGCTTCAGCACGTCGGTTGTTTAGTCGGTCTGCAGCACTGTTTAGTGCAACCGAGTGTCTCCGGTCGGAGATCTCACCCTTAGCCTCGGGGGACTTCGAGTGCCTGCCCTGGTAAGGTTATTTCTGGTTTCACCCTTAGCTTTGGGGGACTTCGAGTGCCCGCCCTAGTAAGGTTATTTTCTGAGTAACACCCTTCAGTTTCAGTGGGACTTGGTAGCATTTTCAGCAGGAGAATTGGAGAGGAAGAAGCCTCTTGTGGCTGCGCAGATCTGAGAAGAAGAGGACGTTGTTCCAGGAGAAAGAGGACGCTGATCAGCCTTGGAGAGTGAGGACGTTGTTCCAGGGAGGACGCAGTCCAGATCTGAGCAGGGAAAACGTTGTACCTGGAGGAGGAAGGACGCAGATCAGTCTGGGAGTGAGGACGCTGCTCCAGCAGGAAGAGGAGGACGCAGATCTGAAGGCACATTGATAGATCCAGCCTTGGAGATTGTAGATCTGAGCAGATATTTGCAGATCTGGTTCTGTAGGTGGCAGATCTGGGGAGATAGCATTAGATCCAGCTTGGAAGATTACAGATCTGAGGAGATATTGGCAGATCCAGCCTAGATCTGAAGAGATAACATCAGATCCAGCCTTGCAGGTTGCAGATCTGAAGAGATATTGTCAGATCTAGCATAGATCTGAGGAGAGAGCAGTAGATCTGATATAGGAGGATGCAGATCTGGAGGGACAGGACGCAGATCTGGATTGTAGGCTTCAGATCCAGCAGATCTGAGCATGTAGGACGCTGATCCATCTGGGAGGACGCTGATCTGATGAGCAGGGTCATGTGAGCAGGGCTTGACAGCGTTTTTGGCCTTGAGGAGCTGAGCTTTTCATCTGGAGGGTTTTGGTGACCAGCACCACATCTGTTCCAGCGCTATCACTAGCAGAGACAACGTTTTCATTGGTGAGGGTTTGGAGTATTGATATCAGCTATCTTTTGGTCTTCAGCTCATAGTTCCAGTGCAGTCCAGCTTCAGTCTTCAGAGCAGTCTTCAGCCAGCTAGGACGCTGTCCTTGTTTCAGCCATCATTTGTCTGAGAGGGCCTCCACTTGCCTAGGGCAAGGATAGGTGCATTTATTCTGATTTTATTGTACTCCTCTCTATGTACGTTCAGATTAATAAAATGGCTCAGTTTTCTGGCATTCTATGTGTATGATCTGGTTCAGCATTGTAATTTCTATATCTGTCTGGCATATTTCTGTTTATTACTGGTTATTTCCCTTTGGGGATATTACAGACACATGGATTTTGAAGCCTTTTTTTGGTGGTTAAAACCCTTGGTCCATTCAAGGGATAATTATTTTGTGGAATTCACTCAGAGGTTGATCCAAACCTTTGACGAAGAAAGAACAAAGGAAGAGAATCTCACACCACCATGGGAGGAGGATTTCACCAACGTTGCTACAACTTTGGAGGAGCAACCTTAAACATATATGGATGAGGAAGCCATTGGAGGGAAAGCCATTTCAGCCACACAAGGTCATCCCAAGACCCACCAAGGTATGAGTAAAGTTCCACTTTTTATTTCAGAAAATAATCTTAAGGATGGTGGAATTTCATACGAAGAGGTCCAAGGATCAAATCACATGGCTTTAGGGCCTCATGATTGCACTGCGCTGTGCAAAGGGTTCAAGGAGGAGATGAAATCTCATCCTCATACATATTTGATGAGTTGCATTCATCCTTTGAGGTGGGAGTGTGAACTTTTGGAGGATGAAGTGAACCATGACACCTCCATGGAAAATCATGAAACAAATTGTGAACCGGAGGAGGAGACATCTGCTACACCATTGGAGGAATTAGAAGCACTATTGAACATGGGTGGAGAGGAGACATCATCTCCATCACATTTGTATCCTCACAGATCCAAAATAGTCAAGGGTGAGAGGCCTTTCCTAAGAGGTCTCCAAGGATCTGCATTTCAAACCCTCATGAAATGCAAGGAGCAAGAATTGGTTTAGGAGGATGGTAGCCCTCATGGGAGGAGTACCAAAAGAATGGAGAAGAGACAGCAGGATGTTTAAATCATTGAGAAGAAAGGAGAAGGGATATTTTGAGCTGATATGATATATATATATCAGTCATGATAACTTCATCTTTGAGGTACATGATGTAAGCATGAGGATGCAGCAAGCACTTGAGTTTCTTGGGATTGATGGGAGAGAGCACAAGTAGATTTTCTCTCATATGATTGATGGTGTTGCAGGAGTAGAGGAGGGCTCTCTCATAGTGCAAGGGGATCACTCCTTAGCTAGGATTGGTTGGGAGGCATTTCCCTCTTGGGAGAAGCTTCATATTTGCAGCAGCATTACCAGAGTTGTTCTTGACAAGGATCATGTCAAGGAACAAAGTTTGGCATGGGCAAGAGCCCTTTTTTATGAGCTCACAACACTGGCATTGGGGATTAGATTACATGCAAGGATCCATATATTATATTACTTCCAGCCTATGGTAAGATTATTATGCCTACACTTGCTGATTTACATACTCTTATCATTTTGTTGCAGTGCATGGGCCCTCCAAGGGGTATATTTTTCATGTTGCTCCATGAGCAAAGTTGGGCCAAACCATGTGATGTAGACAACCATATTTTATAAGGCCTTGGGAAAGTGTTACCTTCCATGTATGTTCATAATTTATATTCAGCCACTTCCCATGCATTATCAGATGTAAGGACATACATTATTATTCATGAGCTGGAAAACAACTTGCCATATCACTTCTCAAAGCAAAAGTTTGGGAAACTGCGTTGTGACCACTTGAGAGACTATTGGTACATCTTTGTACAACATGAAACCTTCAGTACTTACCTCATTTTATTTCTGAGTATGGTCTCCTTGGCTAATATTTTTGTTATCTCAATGGAGCACATGATTAGAGGAGAGACACATGGGATGAATGTGTCCTTGATGAGGGACGACTCCCATATTTTCTGCAATACATATTCTAAGAGGAACACGAGAGGAGGCATGGCTACAGCCACATATTTGCTTACTTGTGGGGTGGGCCATGGGCTTGGTAATGTTATTCATCCATTGTATGTATATGGGCAGGTATTTGACCCTATTTTTCTGATTCACTCATCTATTTACTATTTAGTAATAGATGTGATATTTGTTGTATAGTACTTGCCATGTTATTTTCTGCAGCCACAGTGGGTGAGATTGTGTTGTAACCCTATGAGAAATTGTTTGTAACTTGTTGCACATGCTATCACCTACATAAAACATGTCATGGGGGTATCCTATGATGACCATGTCCTATTCATCATGGGTAAAGTGACTTGGAGCAGCTCATTCTTCATTGATGCAGGAGAAATCCTTGAAGGATTTCTCTTCATTTTTCTACTTGTGGGAAATAATTTTGCAGCCCAGGATCAGTATACACTCTACACTTTTCATAAGTGAAGAAGAGGATAGCATGGGGCAAGTTATAGTGCTTTCCATATTCATATTTTCAACCCACCTTCATTTCTGGAGCTCAAGGTGGAGGGATATTTCCATGAGTTTCCCTGTTGGGAAGAAACTTATTTTGTATGGACAATTTCTTGGGGATGAAAGATTCATATGGGGAATGATGAGTCCCATTATATATCATATCTCATGCCTCAAGGAGACCCTTAGACATCCCAGTTTTCCTTCATGTATTGTTTTTTCTATGTGATAGCTATTTGGGGATGTTCACCCGAAAGCTAGATTACATATGTTGGAGGGACAACTTGAAGACTTGATTGTTGATATGGCATCCTTTTCTTGAAGATCATAACATGAGGATGATATAGGAGGAAGGGTAGGAAGGAACTCAATGTATCCTTGCAATTTCTCGAGGACAAGCAATATTTTGAGAGGGGAGGATTGTAATATTCCAAATTTTTATGGAATATTAATTTTTGTTAATTTTATGTAGGAGATGAATAAAATGGGTAGGAGACCCATTATTTTCATGATTAGAGAATAAAAATCCTCGAAGTGTGAAAGGGGATCATGTTTGGAGTTGGATTTCACACCTCCATGTGTGAAAGGATATTTTTTCATAAAAGCTAGGCTAAGGTGGACCAAGTCAAACTGCGTTGGCATGAGTTGGAAAGCACAAAGGTGGGACAACGTAGTGAGGAAGGAGGGAAGATTATAGAGGAAGGAAACCATAATTAGAGGTAGGGTTCATGGAGGGAGGTCTCACTTGTTTAAAAGAGGAGCAAGGCAGCCATTGCAAGGTTGTTGATGATTTTACATTTTGAGTCTTGAAGACTTGTTGTTGCCTCTTGCTGTTCAGCAGAGTTGCAGTGCCTTCAGGCACAAGGGAGTCCTGTTTAGTATTTACTTTACTTCTTGAGGAGCTCTTGAAGGATTGCACTCCATTCCCCATATTATGACATTCAGGCCATAGCTTCAGCCATCTACATTAGTGCAGTTTCTGTAGCATACATTGTGCAGTGTTGCTGGGTGTTGCTGGGGAGGTTTCCACACACCATCCGGAGCTATTTTTCCAGAGGATGGAGGTTCCATCCCTTGGGAGATAAGAAAATGTGGTTCTTGAGCATATCCCACCATATTTTACATTAGGCCAACCACATTCCATTAATTGCAGTGCAGTCCCTTCAGTAGGCAGCATTATTCAGAGAGAGGATTTGCTGTGAGGGATTGACAGTCACTGGGAGGGGAAGTCTTGGGTGAAAGGATCAACCTTTCACTTCAGATTTTTATTGGAGAAGGGTTCTTCATTTTTTGCAGTTATTCCAGCCTTCTCCATCCATTTCCAGCTCTTTAGTTGCATTTGTTACTTCAACTCCAACATTTTTGTATATTTATCATTTTTGCATAGATTTCAGCCAATCCTCTTTAAGGATTGTTGTATTGTATTTTTAGGGGTTGAGATCTTTCTCCCCCATTTTATTTGAGCCTATCATTGTCATATCATTTTATTTTCATTATTTATGCAGCATTCCCTCATGTAACTATGAAATCATGGCCTAGGGCTTGCTATATACAACAGTGTTTCTCATATTTGCATGTATAGATTTCTTGAGGCTTGTTGTGCCTTGCTTGAGTGATCATTTCCTCAAGGAGTTGTATATTTTATGCTGCTATGATCTAATATTATGGCCATTGGATTCTCTTACATTTCATGTGTATATGTATCACTACTATTTCCATTTTATGCATTTTTTATTGTTGTAGCTACAATGTTGGGGTTATCTTAAGAGATTCCCAATCTTGTCGTTTTTCCCTCTTGGGGATATTATCCCTTGACAACACTCTATAGACAGAGTCTGCTAGTGGGCCAGGTAGCCTCTAGAGCTCATCCTTCTTTAAGAAGGTGAAAAAACTAGTAAATTCCCCTACAGTCTATCTCTAGAATAGATTTGCTTTGTCTATTGATACTATTTCGGAAAAGGAACATTACGTGCATGTAGAGCTTGCACATTAAGTGTTGTCCTATAACATCATGAATTTTTAAATACGCAGAAATTGAATGGGGTCCTCAATTTTGTACCAAATCTCCTTATATATACTTTCAAGACAAAAGAAAAGAAATTGTTCATGAAGGAATAAGGCATAGCTATGTGCAGGAGATCTGCAAGCCATTACCTGTTGTGCTAGGGAGAACATCTTCTCCTTATCTGTCTTTAGCAACTAATATTGTTCTTCCAACTCTTCTATCCTGGCCTTCTGTTTGGCCTGCTTCAGCCGTGCCTTGTATAACTGATCTATGTACCCTGTAACGTGTTGTGAAACTAGCTCCAAAAAGAGAAGAAAAGAGATATCAATGCCTTAGAAATAAGCCATTTCGAGGGGGCAACCTCCAATACATTACATGAATGAAAAATTCTTGGATGATTCAAATTACAAAACCTCCTTTCTATATATAGGAGTCCATGGGGCCACAATGTAATCCTAGTGGGGCCACAATGTAATCCTAGCCGACCTAACAATAATAATTTAAGGGCACAGTAATAACAATATGGGGGTTACAGGGGTACAATAATAACAATAAGGGGGTTACACTAACAACAATAAGGGACTATACTAGTAATATAGGGACCTAACATGCCCCTCTCCTTCAAAAAAGTGTTGTCCTCAATGCTTGAGTAGCTCTAGGTGCTTTTGTATAAAATTCTCATCCTCCCATGTAGAATCTTCAGTGGGTAAGTTCTTCCACTTGATGAGATACTCTGAAATTGATCGATTCCGTAGTTGTCGAGTTCTTATTTCCATGACCGCTTCAGGTTCCAATATGATTTTTCCTTCCTCATCAAGTTCTGGCAATATTGTTTGAACTGGAAGATTTTCACCTATAACCTTCTTTAAGCATGAAGCATGGAAAACTGGATGTACTCGCGAAGAAGCAGGAAGCTCCAATTTGTATGCCATAGTACCAATCTTTTGCAACACCTTGTAAGGACCATAGTACTTTGGCGATAATTTATTATCCTTCTTAGCTTGCTTGAGGGACATTTGTTTGTATGGTTGTAGCCGTAAAAATACCGAGTCTCCTACATCAAAACTTCTCTCGCTGCGATGTTGATCTGCCTGTTGTTTCATTCGATTTTGTGCCAAATTCAGGTTATCCTTTAAGAGTTGGAGAACTTCTTGCTGATGCTCGATGTGATCTTCCACTGCATGAACCTTCGAATTTTCTCTTAAAGATGATGTGATGGATGGTGGATGATATCCATAAAGTGCCATAAATGGGGTCATTTTTGCTGCAGTATGGAAGGAAGTGTTATACCACCATTCAAGTAGAGGTAACCACTTGACCCATTGTGTTTGTTTATCAGATACAAAACAACGAAGATATCCTTCCAAACATTTATTTACTATCTCAGTTTTACCATTGGATTGAGGATGATAAGATGAGCTATGAGCTAGTTGAGTACCCAAACAAGAAAATAACTCCGTCCAAAAAATTTCCAGTAAAAATGGGATCTCTGTCGCTCAAAATAACCCTTGGGTTTCCATGTAACTTTTGAAATGTGTCCATAAATGTAGTAGAAACTGTACTTGCTTTAAATGGATGAGATAATGCATAAAAGTGTGCATACTTGTTAAGTCTATCAACTATCACCATGATGACACTCTTTCCTTCGGACTTAGGTAAACCTGTTATAAAATCCATTGAAATCTCCTCCCAACATTGACTTGGAATGGATAAAGGTTGTAGAAGACTCGGGGTCTTAATTGTCTCAAATTTATTTTGCTGGCAAACCAAACATTCCACCACAAAATTTTGAATATCAAATTTAAGGCCATCCCAAAAAAAATCTTTCTTCACCCTGTGGTAAGTTTTTAAAAATCATAAGTGTCCTCCTAAAGGAGAAGGGTGCAATTCCAAAATAATATTTTTGTTTTTTATTTGGGAATTCTTACAAAGATATAAGCAATCTTTTTACCATAAGGAATCATTTTTCCAACTAAATGTATCAGATGTACTAGGATCTTGTTGCAACTTTTGAATGAGTGTCCACACTTCTTCGTCCTTCTTCCATTCATCTCTTGCTTTGGTTATCCAATCTGGTTGGATAATAGAAATGGCACAAAGCAATACTTCCACCTCTTCATTCTTTCTTGAGAGTGCATCTGCAACAAAATTTAACTTCCCTTATTTTTAATATTATTTCAAATTCATATCCCAACATCTTTGTGACCCATTTTTGCTTCTCTTCTGAAGATAATCTTAGTTCCAAAAAGTGTTTAAGACTATCATGATCAGTTTTTACCTTGAAGTGTTTTCCCATTAGGTAAGTTCTCCATTTCTTTAGTGCATGCAGTATTGCTAGCATTTCCTTCTCATGAATAGGTTTCTATAAATACTTTCCTTTGATTGGGAGACTTTAAAAAGCAATGGGTCTTCCTTCTTGCATTAAAACAACACCAATTCCATTTCCTGAGGCATCACATTCGACAGTAAAGGTTTTTGTGAAGTCTAGCATAGCTAAGACTAGTGTCAGGCACATTGCTTCTTTAAGATGTTCAAAGGCCATAGTTGCTTCAAGAGTCCATTAAAATGCATATTTCTTCAATAATGTTGTTAGAGGTGCTGCTATTCTCCCATAATTCTTAACAAACTTTCAATAATACCATGTTAACCCGAGAAATCCTTGCAACTGCCTTATGGTTGTGGGGACTTTCCATTCCTTAATGGCTTTAATTTTGTTAGGGTCTACCTTAACACCCTCGTGAGATACAATATGAGCTAGATATTCCACCTCTTGTACTCCAAAGAAACATTTGGATGTTTTTGCATAAAATTGTTTCTCTTGCAATAGTTTGAGCACCCTGTCAACATGTTGAACATGATCCTTCCAAGACCTGTTGTAGATTAGTATATCATCAAAAAATACTAGCACAAATTTTCTAAGGAAGGGTTTGAAAATGGAATTCATCAACCATTGAAATGTAGAAGGTGCATTGGTAAGTCCAAAAGGCATGACCAAAAATTCATAATGACCCTCATGAGTTCAAAAAAAAAATTTCGGAATATCTTCAGTATTCATTCTAATTTGATGATACCCTAAATGAAGATCCAATTTGGTAAAATGAATTTCTCCATGTAATTCATCCAATAATTCATCAATCACAGGAATGGGAAATTAATCTTTAATGGTGAGCTTATTGAGCTCCCTATAATCTGGACACATGCGCCATGATCCATCCTACTTGTGTACCAATACTACAAGAGCAGAGAAAGAAGTTTGACTAGGTTGAATTATACCCGCCTCTAACATTTCTGCAATCATACGTTCAATTTCGCCCTTTTGGACATAAGGATATCTATAAGGCCTAATGTTTGGAGGAACACTTCTTGAAATCAAATGAATAGCATGATCATGATCACGAATAGGTGGGAGTCCTTTTTTATTTTCAAAAACCTTGGAATTATTGTCCAATACTTTTTGGAGATCTGCAGAAATAGATGATTTTGATGTTGGAACGTCTAGTGAGCATAATTGTGAAATTATGCCTCATTGTTATTTCTTTAGAAACTCTGTCATGAAATTAGAGCTTATTACCTTTCCCGAATTCCCTGCAATACCCCGTAATTTGACTTTCTTTCCTTTTGAAAAAAATTTCAAGAAAAGTTCTTGAAAATTAAAAGCTACCATTCCCAAAGATTGTAACCATTGTACTCCTAGTACAACATCAGCACCTCCCATAGGAATGGAAAGCATTGGACTATTCAATACATATTCCCCCATAGTTAACTTGATATTATGGCATTTTCCAAAGAAATTTATAGTTCCTCCATTTGCCACCATCACTTGACATTCTGGTGCTAGGTATAGGAAACAATTCAATTCCTTGGTTACCTTACAATGAATAAAATTATGGGTACTACCTGAATCAATCAACACTATTACCTTTTTCTTCTTGATATGTCCTTCTATATTGAGAGTTTGAGGAGTGGTAATTCCTGCCAATGCATTACATGATATGGTCAGACTCATTTCTTCCTCTTCTTGGGTTGGTTCCTAGTGTATATCCTCTTCTTGTTCATTTTATTCTTCCTCTTCACAATCTATGTAAAATAATTTCTTCTCAGCACACTTATGACCTTTAGTGAATTTTCTATCACAACTGTAGCAAATCCCTTTTTCTCTTTTTTCTTCCAATTTTTGTGGTGTAAAATTTGTAGGTTGTGGAAATCTAGGAGTAGCAACACTTCCCTCTTTATAGAAGTGAGTGGTAGGGTTACTTGTCGCCATAATTTTACATTCAATTTTTCTTGCCAACCTGAATGCCTTCTCCAATGAATGCAGTTCCAAATCACGAACTTCATGTTGGATGCTATCCTTTAAAGTACCGAGGAAGAGATCATTCTTGTGTTCCTCTGGAATATCAGTTACCCTTATATTCAATTTTTGGAAGTCCTCAATGTGCTCCCCCATTAAACCCTTTTGTTTGAGATTTATCAATTGGCTAAAGAAGGTGTTGCTCTTTGTATCCTCATAATGTGCTATCATTTCCTCCATAAAAATTGACCAAGTGACAATTTTTTTACTAGAGCAAAACCATTGATACCATACAAATGTATTTTGTTTTAAATGTAAAGTTTCAATGCGTACCTTTTGTGTGTTTTGCACATTATGGAGATCAAAATATTGCTCCATATATATTATCCATGTTATAGGATCCTTTCCATCAAAATTCCTCATATCCATTTTTGGAATATGGTGGTTCTTCCTGCCAACATTAGATTTTATGAAATCACAATTAACATTTATTTTTTTCTCATCATGAGTTTCCTCTACTATCTTTTCACCATTAGGAAACATTTCTTGTATCAACTTTGTCAAACCTTCCATGTCTGATTTTAGATAATTCTTCATGTTTTCCATTTTCTCATCGATCTTAGCTTCCATGTCATCCATGCCAGCTTCCATGCCATCTATCTTAGATTCCATACCATTCTTCAAACCATCCATCTTAGATTCCATGCCATTCTTCAAACCATCCATCTTAGATTCCATGCCTTTCTTCAAACCATCCGTCTTAGTTTCCACGCCTTTCTTAAAAACTTCCATGTCATTTTTTGTTGCTCTTTGCGAGAGCGAAATTTGTTGCACTTTCTCTTGTAATTTTGATATGTCATGTTGCCATTCTTCGTCTTCATGAGTCATAGTAGAGATTTCTAAAGGATTAATGGGTGTTGAATTCGTTTTAGGGGCCATTTTAGAATCCAATACGAATATCTATTCTACAATATTCCCTTGGAGTCAATTCAACTTGATTCTTCAAAAAAGACTTATGCAATTTGGAAAACAAAATACATACCTTTTACTTGCCTTTGAGGATCTCAATATTGAAATTGAATTATCTCTACAATTTCAGATCCTCAATATCTGAAATTCAGCCCTGTAGTAGCCCTCTGAAGCTTCTTTCAAATTCCATAGGTATGATCTGATTTGGATTTTTCAAGGCAACGTTATGTCTAATCTCCCACAATGACCCAATTTTGGACTAGTTCACTAGAGAGAACTTGTACGACTTGTCACATGTCATTGTTTCCTCCTTTGGCTCTGAAATTGATAGATAAAAAAATACAGTCCATGTACTTGCGGCCACTTTTTATAGCATTCCAATCCAATGCTCAGATAGAGAGCTATGAATATTTTCCCATGATCACCTCTTTTAGATGAAATTCAGAAGCCTAAAAAATCCCTAACTTCCACAAATAATATCTCTGAAAATATTGCTAACCAATATCTGAAATTCTGCGATGATGTTCAACAGGATTGTGGCTTCACATTCTGAAAATTTCATCTTCTGAACCTTTGTAGAAAAAATTTTACTACGATAATACCACGATGACCTATTTAGATTAAATTCAGGAGCCTGCAAAATGACCTAACTTGCACAGATCATATCTCCGAAAATATTGCGAACCAAGCTTTGAAATTTTGCAAAGATGTTCCTTGGGATTTTTTCTTCACACTCTAAAAATTTCAGATTTTGAACCTTCGTAGAAAAAATGTTATAGTGAAAATCCCACGATGACCTGTTTGGAGTAGCGAAACCCTAGAATCTCAAAGCTTTGATACCAAAAGTTGTGAAACTAGCTCCAAAAAGAGAAGAACAGAGATATCAACGCCCTAGAAATAAGCCACTTCAAGGGGGAAACCTCCAATACATTACATGAATGAACAATTCTTGGATGATTCAAATTACAAAACCTCCTTTCTATATATAGGAGTCCATGGGGCCACAATGTAATCCTGGCCCACCTAACAATAATAATTTAAGGGCACAATAATAACAATATGGAGGTTACAAGGGTAAGGGACTATACTAGTAATATAGGGACCTAACATAACGACTCCAAGAGCCTATTCTCGAACCCTAGTTGTTTCTTTCTTGTGGTCACTTGTCGCAGGCTGCCACTTTCAAATTTCGACGGCCAATACAAATTCGTGACCTTCAAAAAAATCTTCGATTGGGCCAGTCTGGGTAGCTGCAGTGGAGACTTCAATCTTCAGCTTTATTGCCCTCCATTTGTAGATTTTTACCTTCCTTTTTAAACGTGAAACTTGCTTCTTCAAATCCTGAACCTCCCTTTTCAGTCTCATGGTTTCACTGAACTATAGTTGATACCTCTTTCTGAGAGGCAACCTTATTTTCTCACACTGTTCGACCCATTCCTATTTAACGGTGAATTCAAGTTTTGGACTTGCGATAGGCTCAGAAGGTAGCAGAATGTTGATGGCATCCTCTACAGATTCTTTTGTCAAGCCCTCCTAGTCAGGCCCCCTATCCACAGGTCCTTCTTCTTCTACATTTCTTCCAGAAACTCCTGTTGTTTGGTCGGAAATTTCATTGACCCCTCTGTGTTCCGATGTTTCTATAGGAACTTTGTCTTCCTAGTGAACCTCTAATTGTTCCAGTTCAGTAGTGACTTGGCCAATCTTGGCCATGTCAACAAATTTTAGTACGGGGGAATAGCCACTTCTTTCATTAACCATTTGGGCGAGCGAAATCCCCTCGCCCCTTTGGGCATCAGGGGCTGGAACAGAGAACAAGAAATAGATCCATCATCATCATTTCCGGTTTGGGCCGGGACTTCATGCATTAATACCTCAACTGGATTCGATGTTGGTTCTTGTGGAACAACATCGATTCCGTGGCTCAATTCCCTTCTTTCCTCTTGCCCTTTTCTTACAACTTCTTCTTCATGGGTCGATACTGGTTCTTGTGGAACAATATTGACCGCATGACTCATTCCTTCTTCAGCCTCCCTTTCCTCAGGAATCGCCTTTGTTTCAAATTTGATACCGATTCTTGAGGTCCAGCATCGATTTCGCCGATTGACTCCTCCTGTTCTAGCCGAATTGGGGGTGGTTCTTATGTAACACCCTCACCTGTATCAATCTCCATATCTGTCTGGGTAGGTGATGTTGTTTCTTGTGAAACAACATCACTTTCTACTCCTCTGTCCACAATTCCAATCCTTTGCTCTTCATTGACGAAGGTTGACGACTGTATAACAATATCGATTTCCTGCACAATGTCCATAATTCCTTCTGTTGAGTCCCGAATTTGCATCTTTTCCATATGCAACTCACCTAAACCTCCCAAATTGTCATTATCATGTGCAAAAGAGCATCTAACATGGTTTTTAATTATATTTTTGTGTTTGCTATTTGATCTAGATTTTGTTCATTCAGCTGCGGAATCTTGCCACTTTCCGCAGCTGCTGCAACTTTCCGCAGCTATTTTGTGAAACTCTATGCTACGGGTGTCTACAAGGGAAACGAGCCACATGGGCAGGTCAGGAATGACGTGGACATGGTTCGTGTCCTATTGGTTCAAGCAAACTCGTCCAAAGAAGCGCGGTCAAGCTGCGGTCAAAGGCGTCCACATGGAAGTCAACCATGGAGTTTCATGTCGGCCGGACTCTGTTTCGTGGCATATAAAGATCCATACGGCCGTTTCTAAGCCTGCGGAGGTTAAATCGACATCTGTGCAGAGCTCTGGAGTCGAATTCAAGCATCCACCTTCCATAGATTCACTTTCCAACACGGCCATACTCCTATATCCGTGGACGTAGTGGTCTACGTGCTCTCTGCCATCATGAACTTTAGGAGACAGTTACAGTTTGTTGTTATATATAGAGCGTTTGCATACGCACATAAAGTTAGTTGTTAATTGTGAGTTGTTAGTTGATAGTTGATGTTCGTGAATAAACTCTATTATCTGTTAGTTTGCTTTGTAGTGATTACGCTGCCCTTGAGCCGTAACACTACCATTCTGTAATGAACTGCTTTTAATATGAGAAGACTCTGTTTTTCAACTTAATTCATGTTTGAGGATCGTTACCAAGGCTGTGTAGAGGGCCCCTGCTCAGCTAAGGTTTTGTGTATTAGTGTACATTTCTCATTTCATTTCTTTTAAAAGTAATTGTATCATAATCCATCATATGTTCATACTTATAGTTGTTTCATTTCTCGTTTATACATTTCCATAATTTCCATTTCTGTCATTTCATGTTTTTATGATTGTTAATCACCGATCAGCTTTTCGTGCAAAGTTTTAGGTAGACAAATGGCATTTTTATAGCATTTTGACTAATGACATGAAAACTAACATTGTCTCCGTCACAGTTTTCTTCATAGCTTTTTGTTTAACTTCGCTCTTGCTTGTACATTTCAGCTTTGCTTATCTCATCTTAAGAGTTATCTTTAGATATATTAAGCTGCTCATAGCATCCTCGCCTGCTCTCCGAAAGCCACAAACTCGGACCGATGGTGAGGGACCGCATTATGAAATGTGTAGTTTAGTATTAGTTTCCTTTCTGCAAAATTAGATATATTAAGCTGCTCATAGCGTCTTCAGTTTCCTCCGAAAGCCACAGCTGGACTGATGGTGAGGGGCTGCATGATGAAGTGTGTAGTTTAGTATTAGTTTTTTTTCCGCAAACTTAGATATATTAAATCATGTATGACATCTTCAATTGCCTCCGAAAGCCACAGCTGGACTGATGGCGAGGGATTGAATCATGTGTGTATGGTTTAGTATTAGTTTACTTTCTGCAAATTAAATATCAGCTACACAAGTTGTTTATGATTACTTCCACAAGTCATAGCTGGTCTAATGATGAAGGGTCAGAAAATGAATTGATGTAATCTGGTTTAGATTTCTTTTGTTGCAATTTCTGGAATTTCCCAAGCAGTTTCTTGTGTTTAGTTACAAGAAGAATAGCTCAGTTTCTTGAATTCACTAGTTTAATGCTTTGATTCATTAGGATTAGCAAGACCTTTTCATTTCATAAAGAGTACACTTTTACTTTCTTTCAAGTCTTGTCATCAGAATATAATTTGCTTTTAAAGTTTCAAGTTGGTAAATCATTATAGGGGATATCACTTCCTGAACAAATATAACCAAACTTGTTTTCATTTTAGAATTTCCATTTCACCTTAGAAAAACCAAACTATTAAAAGTTAAGAAATAGGTTATCTTGTACAGCACATATAGTGCGCCGTACTTCATCACCATTTATCTCCTGATTGACAAATTAAATGCAAAAAAGAATTTAGGACACACTAAATTGACCAAACATGTTGGCGCCGCTGTTTGGGGATGTGTAACTAGGTAGCCAATTTTTAAAAAACATAAAATCATAAAAGAAGGGAAAACTTGATAACTTCTTGAATTATGCTCTCCTCTTGCACCTAGTGTGATCTGGAGGATCAAAAAAGAGAGTTATTGGTCCAATCATTTCTTAAGTATGCTCTCTTCTTGCACCTAGTGTGACCTGGAAGATCATAAAGAGAATTATTAGCCCAACTTTAAAAAAAAAAAAATTAATAAAAATGACATGCATAGAGCAAGAGATTCTAGGGGAAGGTTTATAGCTAAAGCCAAGAGTTCGATTTTCACAACTCCATCTTCTTCAAGGCATAGACAAGATTCACCACCATCTACCCCTAGCCTTAAGATTCTTGGAAGTCAAGAAACAGCTGAATTAGAGGATTCTCCTATAACACCTACTAAAACCCACTTAGAAAACAAAGAGACTTTCTCTCATCCTTCCTTGGTAGAAGAACTAGAGGGCTATAAGGACTCTAAAGAAACTATCATGGCAAGAGAAGTAATAATAGAGGTGGAGTGTGTAGAAGAGGAGATAATGGAGATAACAATGGTGAAGGAAATGAGTGAGAAATAGATTTGTTGGGATTCCCCATAGTTGATGAGGAAACTCATGCAACAATGAAAATATTTCACCATCTGCTCCTCTCAACTTTTATGGATTAAGTATGAGGATCCCGAAACATTTCGTTTTGAATTGAAGTAGTGTGCCGAACTTATGACTATATGGAAGATTCTCAAAAACTCAAACCGTTTCCTTCAACATCAATAGACTGCTTTGAAATGGTTCATGGATTAGCCACTCAATCTATCAGGACTTGAATGATAGTGAAACAAACATTTTTGGATAGATACTTGGACTATTGTATGTCTACCCAATCACAAGGATGAGGTATCTAAAATGATGCAAAAAGAAGATGAAAATTTGGAAGACTTAATCGAGAGATTTCAATATAACTTGAAAAGAGCAAAGATGAGAAACTTAGATAACGAAACCTTGAAAGCCCTCCTATTAAAAGCCATTAGAGAGGAATGGATAGACATTTTAAACATGATGGGAAAGGAGACATTTTCAACTCCCATTTCGTGATATAAATGTAACTATGTATCCATCTCTCAAGGGGAAAATCTAAAACATGAAAAGGGCCTAGGGATTCTTCTCTTATTAGGCTAACAAATCTGCAACTGACTTTCAGTAAGTAGGGCAGAGATTGGTACATATTGATGGAGTCTAAACTGATATCTAGGAGCCTTAGTGAACAACTAGACACCCTTAAGATCCAAAACAAGCAGAAAGCAGAAAAAGATGCTCTAGCCATCTTTTGTCCGAAATGTAGGAAGAAAAATGCTTTAAGGGAATGTCCCTTGGATGCAAAAGTTGTAGAAACATGTATAATTTGCTCAGAGAATCATGAGATCAAGGATTTTCCTTCAATCCCTGGACTCAAAGCTGTCTTTCAAGAAGACCCAAATTCAGTAGAATATCTCTATTTTGTTGCAAGAAGACCTTGGCAGGGGCAACAAACTCAAGGGTTTAATAACCTTATGAATCTTCAAACCCCACCAAATTGGAATCCTTGGCAACAACCTTGGCCCCAACATCAAAATCCATATCAGCCATGGGTACAGGGGATGCAAAATCCTTATGGGAGATTTTCTCAATTTTATCAATATCCTCCATCTTTTCCAAGTCAACAAGCTCCACAATTTCCAAGACCAAATCCACAACAACAACCTTCTCAACAAAATAAAAATCCTCAACTCATGCTCCCATACCAACAAAAGACAAATCAACTTCCAGCTCAGCCACCTAATAATAAAAATCCTCAAAATACTTATATGGTAGAAGGACAACAATTTCCTACCTATATGATTGTTCCTCTCAACGATGTACAACTCAGATCTGGTAGAGTTTTAGAAAAACCTTCTATAGATATTCAAGAACAAGATACCTCTGAAGAGGACTCTCTTCAAGTCAATAAGGGTTCTGAGGAAGAATCTCTTCAAAATTCAAAAATTCAAAAAGAAAAAGAAAAGCTAACATCCACAACTCCTATAGTTGAGCAGCCTGTATCTTCATCTACACCTCCTTTTCCGGAAAGACTACAAATTGATAAGGGGGTGGAAAAACAAATCTTGTTGCCTAACTATGACTTTCTAGATGAATTGAAAAATGTTTGTATCAAGATTCCATTGCTACAAGCCATTCGAGAAATTCCTATTCTAGCAAAAACCATAAAGGAGTTGAGTTTCAAAAGACCAGGAAGGAAACTAAAGACACAAGAAGAATCCACCTGGTAGGAAAGATTGCAGACATTATGATGGGAAAAATTACCATGCAGAAGTATGTAGATCCAGGAAGTCCAATTGTCAAGACACATATAAATGGGATATAAATTCCAAACACATTGATTGACTTAGGGGCTGCTATCAACATTATGAGTAGACAGACTATGGAACAGTTAAAACTTCCTAACCTTATTTTTACACCTACTTTACTGCAACTTGCAGATCGATCAGTTATTAAACCAGATGGTGTATTAGAAGATATTTCAGTTTGCTTAGATTCTTGGGAATATCCAATAGACTTTATGATTTTGACTCCCAAGAGTAATCTAGGAGGACACCCACTTATCTTAGGAAGACCTTGGATAGCCACAGCTGATGCTTTTATTAGTTGTAGATCTGGAGACATGTACATTTCTAATATATGTGATGTATATGTGATGGGTTATGATGAATATGAAATAAATTTATGTACAATATTTAACCATATGTTTGTAATGTGTATGCGTGTATGAATGTGATGTATGAGCGTGTGTTTTTTG
>CM076578.1:1002095538-1002493885 GCA_034641835.2 Pinus albicaulis
CATTTTCTTGAGTTAGTTACTTCATTCCACTTATTCAGTCCCATCATGAAAGTGACATGGTTGGCTTAAGGAATTTGGATTTTCTTGTTGGATCAATTTTATGAACTAAAATCATTGGTAGTTTATGCTTGTCTCAAAGAGATTTTTATTCTTCCTTAAAAAGTGAAAGGCTCAAAAAAATTCGTGTTTTCCATTGCTTTTTCTTTCGGTTTTCGTTTTATGGTTTTCATCATTTTTGGAGCAAGTTTGTAGTTTGCCATTTTGGTCTGGTTGCTTGGTTTTGAGAGAAGTTCTATAGCGGGCTTGTCTCCTTTTGTATCAAGTTGTTTTTGGAATTTGTGTGCAAGGAAGTTCTTGTTTTGAGCTTGTCCCTACTTTTGTGTCAAAGTGATGAGACTTGTCTTGTTGAGAAACTCATTTGCTTCCCTTTTTAAGTAGTCCTAGAAGCTGCATTTTTCATTGGTAGTTTTGCATTAAACTGTAGTTTCACGGTCAAGAATATTTAGTCTTTTGATAGATATTAAGTGTGTGAGTGTGATCTTGAAAGGAAAAGAAAAATTTCTTGCTTTTTATTTGTTTCATAGAACCTGAGTAGAAATATCTTTCATCGAAGAAAAAGTTGCATATGCATGTAGCAAGTTTCTATTGATTTCTCTTTTGCGTCAAAACATCACAAGTTACATTCTACATTAACCCCTGAATTAAAAAGAATACCCATTAAAATCAAGCACGTAATTTAAAATGAACTAGAATTTTTGAGTTGTCATTAATATACACCAACTAGTCTAGGTCATAAGGCCTTGGAATAGGTGAGTGGATAGTTAACTCTCCAATGCCACTCAAAATTTCAAACATAGAAGTTGATTAAGGAGAAAAATCCAGCCTCATTAAGTAGACCAGGAAATCTCTCCTCAAGAGAGTCAAATGTGAGGGAAAGTGAAGGCAGAGAAGAGAGATACCCCCTCTCATATTTACTGAATCCTGACCAAAGAGTGTTCTGCCCAGCTGCCGATATGAACTGGTGTCCGTAGTTGCTATTGCTAGGTATCTCATACGTGACAGTGGGGGAGAATATCCATGGTACCTAAGGCAGGCATTGCATCACTCTCATTAGTACTTCTGGAAGGTGCCCTTGTGAAGCTTGGGTACTTGCACTAGCAAAGGATTTTGTTAGGAGGTCAGCGTAACTGTTTCCGTTACCTTCGCTAGTAGGCTTGGGGCGTAATTACCCCAGAATATTCTTGGAAGGTCATTATATTCACTTTATTGCATTTTTGTGGCCCGTCCTAATAACTCAGAGCAAAAATACCTGAAGGCTGCTTGATTGCTAAATCTTAGGGACATTTTTGTAGGGAGTGCTCTTTTGTCCTAGATTTCCATAGCTTTGTAATTTTTTGAGTCTACATAAAATCTCATAATTATTACAAGTGTTTCACTGATCGGTTCGTCGACCGAGGAGGCTTCATGGGCTTTCTCCTGCAAGTGTCGAGCCTTCTTCAAGAAAGCATAGGAGCAATTTTTCTGGTGATTTCTAGTCAGTAGTTGCAAATGCATCGAAGAGTGATCCTCCACTTGGGGCTATTTTTTCTGAGGGTGGACCTAGTACTAGTCATGATTAAGAGAGGAGTACTCCACTCCTTTCTCGAGCCCTTTTTCTAGTAGAATAAGTTGAGGTCGAAGAAATTACTGAACCTCCAGTTACTCCTTCCTCTCCTTTTCCTACTAGTTTTCTAGATGTTCTATTATACGTTGGGACTCTGTCTCAAAGATCGCCTAGCCCTCATATTTCTCCTTCTTTTATTTCGATGGCCACAACCGGGAACATAGCTTCGGCTATGAGAAATTAGAGTGTGCATACTCATTTTTCGGCTGAGGGAGGAGGTACCATTGCTATTTCGATTATCACTCCCAGTGCTGCAATTTTTGGCTCTACCTCAATTCCGTCTACGAGTGGGGGCACCCAAGATTTTGCTTCCCATTTTGGTCCCTTCCTTTAGTTCCTCTCACTGTCTCTTCAGCCATCTCCATGCCCATGTATTCTATGGCTAGTGGGTCAAATTTTTCTGGGTTTCCCCTTTGGAAGTGGTCATATTCCTCATTCGAATCCTTTCCTAGTTTCTTTCTCTTTCTCTGCTCAAGGTCAAGGTTTTAATCCTTTTCTTGTAGGCCAAAGCTCTAATGATTTTCAAGGTCGGAACCCTGCTTTAACTGGCTTAGGAACTAGGAATCAGTTTTTGTATGGTCAGCAGGGGAATGTTCCTTTCTCCTCTGTAGGTGCTTCTCAGGGTTTCTCTCTGTTCGTTAATGCTTAGAACCATTACCAAGGGGTTTCATAGTCATTTAATACTTTGATTGGGGGGAATATCCATGTTTATGGTAATCCTACGGTGGGAGGGGATCCTAACCCAAATGCTTCTATACCACAAGGTTTCTCTTATGGTTCATATTTTTATACGAACAATCCATGGAAACCTGGTGCCTCACCAAATCCAGGCTATGATTTTCAGAATGTTGGGAATCCCTCTGTTGGTGGATGTAATTCTCAAGCTCCTTCCCACTACCATTCCTGGCAACCCTAAATTTGTCAGATTTTTCAAAATTGACTAATGATCCTATTCGATACAGCCTGGGTTGGCCTTCGGTCCCTACTAAACTTCCATCAGATATTTCGAAATTTGAACGGAAGACTGGTGAGGATCTAACCGACCATGTTACCACTTTCCATTTATGGTGTTCTCCAAACTCCCTCATCAATGATTCGATTAGGTTAAGATTTTTTTAGTGCACCCTAACTAGAAACACTACTAAATGGTACATTGATCTTATTGGGGGGACTTTTGCTTCATTTGGCGATTTGGCTACCATGTTTTTGAACCATTCTTAGTTGCCCATTCGATATGATGCTGGAACTGGGCTTTTGACCAATTTTCAGCAAGATAAGGCGACGCACATTTCTGACTAGATTGAGGAATGGAGGAGAAGGAAGAGGCTCATTAAAGCCCATATTCCTAATGAATTCCTTCTCTAATGGTTCCTCAAATCCTTACAACTAGAAATATCGAGGTATGTATCTCTTTCTGGGGTATTTTCCGAGGAGCAAGCTATCTTTAGAGCCCAACAATTAGAACTAATCTATTCTCAGTCTAGGATTCTTAATAATATCTTGCCTAATGCTCCTCATTCCAAAGTGGATTTAGCAAAACCTAATCCAACCCCTCATGTTGACGGTCTTCTCAGTTCGATTGATAGTGGAACGGCTAACCTTTTGAATCAATTGAAAAAATTGTCTTTATAATATGCTCCTTCTATTCAGGCTACACCATCAATGTCTACTCCTTCCCAACCCTTAATCATTAATGTTGTTCAATATTATAACCCCAAAGGAAATAAAAAATCCAACGGGAAGAAGAAGGGATGAAATAAAAAAAATAAAGATAAGGATGGGAAGGGTAATGCCAAAAAATCCAATAATAATGTTGGAGAGGGTAAGAGAGAGGTATGGAAGAAAGTCAATTTTCGATGCAAGTTATGCACTAGAGACCATCTCATCCATATCTTCCCTAAGATTCAAGATGCTCAGCGCTTGTTAGCTCAGCAGGGTTCCTCTAGTTCACAGACTATCCTGACTAACCATTTTCCCCAACGACAAAAAATTCTTGATGGCACGAATGAAAATACTGGAGCTCTTGCAGGGGGCAACCAAGAAGGGGAAAATTATTCAATTGTATATATGATGAGTGCTCACGTTCATGTCTCCACGAGATCATGTGATTATGGTGAATTTGAGTCTTCGAAGTCCAAGGGAGCTCCTGATACTTCCAAGCCACTCCATATTGAGAGGGCCACAATTGAGCCTATACCTCGCATGCAAAAATATTATGCTAAACATTCAACAATCAACCCTAATACCAAGGCAACCCAAAACTACTCCACTGTAGAACATTTGGCTCAGAGTCCTTGTGTTATGTCTGCGGTGGAGGTACTCCAATCGTGCCGAGCACAAAGTAGTGCATTTCACATTGTGATTGGGGAGATATATCCAAAGAACTCCCTTATGATCACATTCGATATGTCAAATCTTAAGAAGAGACTTCCTCATCACATGGATTTTCAGATCAAATCTACGTATCGAAAAATCAATGTTTTTCGAATGGTAGTCAATGAGGGTGCTTTCACATGTGTTGATCCAAGTGGATATTGGTGGTCAACTGCCTATTCCACTTGGGGCCCCACCATTGTCTCTTTCAGTTTTTCAGTTTCAACACAACTTACTATTTTTAGCAGTTTTTCGGGTCCTAAAATTTCGGAGCCGTTTTGAGGCCCTAAACGACGTTTTTTTGGAAAACGTGGAGCAACATGGGTCCATGGACCGATGTTGCTCACTCAAAATTTGTATTCCTTGGATAGATATTTATAACGAGGTATGGTACACGTCAAACGAATATCGTATGCCAAAGTTACGTCCCCGGGAAGTTGAAACACCAATTTACCCAAACGGGGCCCATAATTTTGGTGCTTCATCTCCTAGGGTTAGGGTTTTGGTTGTTTAGGATTTTCCATTGTTTCTAAATAATAAATAGGCCCTCGAGCCTCATTGTAACTCAGTTCAAAGGCCTGTAGCCACCACATCTCTTCTCAGAGATATCTACCAGTGCCCTAGCTAGTTTTATTTCCATTCTGTCTGTAAGCAAATTTTAGTTCTTTGATATTAATGAAATGAAGTGTTATTTCCACTGCATCTCTGTATTTATGGTTATATGTTTATTCTGTTGCATTCCTGCATAAATCTGGATCAGTGGTATCAGAGTGGTCTGCTTTTTCTCAATCCTTCTTTGCATGTCCCCAATGAGGTCGGGGTATAAGGAGTTAGGGCTCAATCTGGTGGAACCTTTGCAAGATCAGCCTCGTAAAACCCAACGGACACCCATGGGGGATGAAAAGAAAGATGAGGGAGCAGGAGATATTATCAAAATATTGCTCGAGGAGGCCTTCAGAAAACAAAGGAATGCGATGATGGATAAATTTTCCCAAATCCTTCAACGGCTGCCCACTAGCGGCGCATCTGCATCCAACAACCACTCTGGAGGTGCAACTCCTTTTAAGGTACAAGTAAATTTTGACATTCCCATATTTGAGGGTAAAATATATGCAGATGCCATAGATATATGGTTAAATCTATTAGAATGATATTTCTTGATTCATGACTTTTCCGACAGGGAGAAGATTATTTTTGTACTCTCCAAAGCTGCCCCCCATGTCAAGGATTGGTGGGAAACCCACTGTGAGAAAAAGGATGAGACAAAACCCTCTTTGTTCTCGGCCGTACCCACTTGGAATTCTTTCCGAGACACCATCAAGGAACAATACTATCCCGTGGGGAGCTATGAGGACAAGTACATACAATGGACCACGCTGCGACAACAAAGGGATCAATATGTGCATGAGCTGATGAATCTGTTCCATATCCTATGCACCAAGTTGGGTATCAAAGATTCAGAGAAACATCTAGCTCTAAAGTATAGAAGGTGTATACACAGATTTATTCAGGAGGAAATGGAGTTCCTCGACATCTCTTCGCTTGGTACGACATACCGGTATGCTGCCAAGATTGAGCAGAAATTCAAACAGAAGAAGCGAGACTTTGGATCTGCGAATCAAAATCAAGAGAAAGGTGCTCTCGAACCACAAAACAAAGGAAAGAGCCAAGGCATGGAAACTCAAGACAACCTGTCGAAGCCACAAGCAAATAAAAACACCGCAAAGCCAAAGAAGGACACGAGAAAGTGGTGTGAGTTCCATAAGAGCTCCACTCACAACACAAGTGAGTGGCAGGCCAAGTAGTCGCTAGTGGCCAAGATGAGGGCTTCTGAGTTAGATGCAGGCTCTGACTCTGAATCAGAAATTGAAAAGGGGAATGAAAAAGGGAAACAGATTATTGATTGCGGAGCCCAACGCCACTGTTGCCACTACAAAGATCCAAAAGGAGGAACCGGAAGATCCAGAGGAGGAGGAACATCTCTTCCACTCCCAGATGTGGGTAAAGGGATCCTCGGTACAGTTCATTATCGACAATGGGAGCCAAAATAATCTCATTTCAGCAGATGCCGCGAAGCGGTTGGGTTTGCCGACCACAGCTCACCCACATCCATACACCATCGGGTGGCTTCACCAAGGACAAGATCTCCGCATCAGCCAGCAGTGCCACCTTCCCTATAGCATCAAGCCCTTCACGGATGAGGTATTATGTGACGTTGCTCCTATTGATGTTTCTGATGTATTATTAGGACAACCATACTTGTGGAAGCGTCATGCTGTGTATGAGTCTCGGCCTCGTGCTGTTATTTTTACTTTGGGAAATAAGTTGTACAGGATACCAGAGGTACCACCTCCTGCCACTATATCTTTGGTTACTGCAAAACAATGTAGTAAGCTCATTTCCCAAACCAGGAAATTCGTTTTCCTGATGATCTAGCCCCAAGGTAATAAGAATACTGTGGCCACGACCTCTAGATAGGGCTCCTCTGCACGACAACAACAAATGGATAAGGTTGTGGAAGAGTACAGGGACATCTTCACCTCACCCATAGGGGCTCCTCTGCACTGTCAGGTCAAGCACCCGATTGATCTGACCCCAGGTGCGTCGCTACCCAATGGACCGATATATCGGCGCTCTATTCTGGAGAACGATGAAATCAAGAAGTAGATTTAGGAGCTACTATAGAAAGGTCACATCCGACCAAGTTCATCGCCCTGTGGGAGCCCGATCATGTTGTACAGAAGAAGGATGGGACGTGGAGACTCTGTATTGACTATCGGGTGCTGAACAAGATCACTGTCTAGAATAGGTACCCGATCCCACAGATTGATGACCTTCTGGACCAACTCAAAGGTGAAAATATTTTAGCAAGATTGAATTTAAGTCTAGGTATCACCAGGTACCAATTGAACCCTTCGATGTGTGGAAGACTGCCTTCAAAGTCAAGGAAGGCCTTTTCGAATGGTTGGTCATGCCTTTCGGGTTGAAGAATGCTCCCACAACCTTCATGAGGATGATGGATGACATCTTGCAGCCATTCACCAACTCATTTGTAGTGGTGTACTTGGATGACATTCTGATCTTTAGCCAGACTTGGGAAGAGCACCTTCACCACATCCAACAAGTCCTCCAAACACTGCGGAAACACAAGTTGTGTGCCAATTTGGAGAAGTGAACTTTTGGCATGACCCAGGTTCAATATCTGGGATACATTATTGATGAAAGGGGGGTACATGTGGATCCAAAAAAGATCCAATTTATTCGGGATTGGCTAGCCCCAACCACTATAACAGAGGTTCGCAACTTTCTGGGTATTTCTAATTTCTATCGTAGGTTCGTGTTGGGATTCTCTCATATCACTTGGCCCTTGAGTCAAGTCACCAAGGGAGGAGCAAGAGAAAAATTATTTTGGTCAAAACCTCAACAGAAGGCGTTCATAGAATTGAAAAATCGCCTCTGTTCTGCCCCAGTGCTCACATTACCAGACTTGCAACAGCCATTTGAGATCGAGACATATGCCTCTGACTATGCTATTGGGGCAGTTCTTACTCAACAGGGACATCCAGTGGCATATTAGAGTGAGACATTGTCTGAGACAGTTCGCAAGTATCCCACTTATGACAAAGAAATGTATTCCATTGTGCAAGCTTGTCGACAATGGAAGCATTACATTTTGGGGAAGGAAACAATAATCCACACAGACCATCGGCCCCTGCAGTTCATACAGACACAAGGGAAGTTATAGAATGATCACCATCAGAAGTGGTCCACATATCTGCAACAATTTCATTTGAACATCAAGTACAAGAAGGGTAGCACCAATAATGTTGCAGACTACCTCAGTTGACCACCGATCGTGGCGTTCACCACCGTTCTCAACTCTTATGGGCAGGAGACTTCTGATTGGCCGCTTCTCTATGAGAGTGACCCAAAATTCGGCCACACTTACAAGGCACTCTTGGGGGGTACGCAAGTTCCAAATTTTCACCTCCAAGATGCACTTTTATGTCACTTAGGACACCTTTGTGTTCCTTCAAGCAAGCATGCCAAGATGATATGGGAAGCACACTACAATCGAGTCGCTGGGCATTTCGGGGTTGAGAAAACTATAGAAATACTGCAGAAGTATTTCTATTGGTCGAACCTTCGAAAGGACGTTGGGAAGCAAATCAGATCCTGCACTACTTGTGCCATTGCCAAACCGACCACCAAGAAGCAAGGCCTATATACTCTGCTACCTACCCCTATTCGACCTTGGGAATCCATCTCCATGGATTGCATGTCGGGCCTGCCTTCTACTAAGCATGGAAATGACTGTGTTTTTGTGGTCATCGACAGATTCTCGAAGATGGCCATTATGGCGGCCTGCAAGAAGAATATCACAGCAGAAGCCACTGCTAAAATCTTCTTTGAATGAGTGTGGGTGCACTTTGGGATCCCACAGTCTATCATATCAGATTGGGATAGCGGGTTCCTCAACACATTTTGGTCTAGCCTCTGGTCAATGTTGGACACCAAGCTCACCAAGTCCACAGCTTTCCATCCCTAAACAGATGGCGAGATAGAGGTCATCAACAGAATGATTGTACACATTTTGCGCATGTACAATTCAAAGCATCCACAAACATGGGACAAGAGCCTCCCCTATTTACAACATAGTTATAACCGAGCTATCCACAGTTCAATCAGCCATAGCCCCTTTTAGGTGGGCTTGGGATTCCAGCCACTATGTCCCATTGACGTAGCCATGCCATTTGCGGCTACTTATGCCGATTCGGCTCATGTCCAGTATGAAGTTGAAAAAGCAAATAGCTTCATCGAGCGCATTCAACACATCCGCCAATAGGTTCATGACATATTTGATAGAGCCAATACTAAGTACAAGCAATGCCATGATAAACACCGGGTGCCACACAACTTCCAGGTGGGTGACAAAGTATGGCTACATTTGCAGAAGGAGTGCCTCACTGGACCCCACTGCAAGCTTCACCCGCTCCGATACAGGCCGTACACCATAACTAAGGCTGTAGGGAACAATGCCTTTGAGCTCAGTATTCCACCATTCCTTGGTCTGCACCCAGTATTCAATGTGGATCGCCTTCGTCCTTACTTCCCACCTCAACTAGACACCTCTGACATTGCAGAACAACTCACACCAACAGAGTTAAAACTAGACTGCATGGAATAGGCCACCACAAATTGTATCATGGACATGAAAATCATGAAATATTTCCAACAGAAGATCCAACTATATCGGGTTGTCAAAGTTGGCCAACTCCTGCACCAAGGAAAGTGGTTCACCAGGGACCAAGTTTAGCAGAAATTTCCTCATCTCATGGAGGAACTTAACGCAATGGGGACCATTGCTTCCTAAGGGGGGAGGAATGATCCAAGTGGATATTGGTGGTCACCCACCTATTCCACTTGGGGCCCCACCATTGTCTCTTTCAGTTTTTCAGTTTCAGCAAAACTTACTATTTTTAGCAGTTTTTCGGGTCCTAAACTTTCGGAGCCGTTTTGAGGCCCTAAACGACATTTTTTGGGAAAACAGGGAGTAACATGGGACCATGGACCAATATTGGTCACTCAAAATTTTTAGTCCTCAGATAGATATTTCTAACGAAGTATGCTACGCATCAAACGGAGATCGTATGCCAAAGTTACGTCCCCGGGAAGTTGAAACACCAATTTACCCAAATGGGGCCCATAGTTTTGGCGCTTCATCTCCTAGGGTTAGGGTATTGGCTGTTTAGGATTTTTAATTGTTTCTAAATAATAAATAGGACCTCAAGCCTCATTGTAACTCAGTTTAGAGGCCTGTATCCGCCACATCTCTTCTCAGAGATAGCTACTAGTGCCCTAGCTAGTTTTATTTCCATTCTGTCTATAAGCAAATTTCAGTTCTTTGATATTAATGAAATGAAGTGTTATTTCCGCTGAATCTCTGTATTTATGGTTATATTTTTATTTTTTTGTGTTCCTGCATAAATCCAGATCATGTGTCATGTATATCTCATGTTGGAAAGTCATTGGATCTCCTCAAGCCATTCCTTCACCTACTCTTCTCACTGAATTTTATGGTCATTCTCACAGGGCACATGGCATTGTTCTGTCTTTCCCCATATGTGTTAGGGGTAAATTTGTCAATATTGAAGTCGATATAGTTGATGCCAATTTGGACTACAACCTTCTATTGGGGCAGAATTGGATTTATGAGATGGATTCTATTGCTTCATCATTATTTCGTGTCTTTTGTTTTCCCCAGAAGGGAGGATTGTCAATTGATCAGACGGACTATTCTCCGATAGATCCAAACGCATCTTCTGACTCTACTGTTCCCTTGGTGAATGATGCCAAGAAACCCATGGAGAATTTAGGGGTTAGAATGTATACCTCATTAATGGGTACCTTTTATCTTCTGCCTCCTTCTGTTCATATCAATGCTATTTCATCCTCCAGGGCTCCTACTCGAAGAGAGTTCTTTCGAACTCATTATTTTTCATATCCTTGGACCTTACCTTATTCTACTACCACAATAGAAGAAGGTCAAGTGGGTGGAATTACATTCCCTATATCTGCAACATAGATTGCTTATCAGTTTATTGTTTACTCTACAGATTACGATCCAGTTTATCTTTCGTTGGAGGATTTGGATGGAGACGTGGCCGCCTTGGACACTTAATTTGTCTTATGCTCAAGATTGCCTCGATATTGTTCTTCCATTTGAAGAGGCTATCCTAGAGGAAATGACTGGTGTAGAAAGACCGTATGATGATTTGCATCATTGGTCTTATTTTCTACCAGATTTGCGAGAGGTTGAGTCAATATTGTCTAGCCTTGTGTCTTCCAGTTTTGGTCACCCGATCTTGAACCATTTGGCTCCAGCACAGATTTTTGATGAAGGGAGAATGGTTTTCATTTCTGAGATGATATTGGTGAACATTTACAGGAATCCTAGTGTTATGGAGAATGTTTTAATCGGAGCTTAATGTTCCCCTAAAGAGATTCAGACTTATACCAATCTCTTTAAAGAGTTTCGTGATGTGTTCACTTGGTATTATGAGGAAATTCCTGGAATTGAACCATCTATTATCGAGCATGAGATAAATACTTACGATAATTATAAGCCTATACGGAACAAGCTTCGTTCGATCAACCCTAGGAGAGCCGTAGCTATTAAGACCTAGGTTGAGAAGCTACTTAAGGTGGGTTTCATATACCCTATTCCTTTGATTGCGTGGGTTTCGAATCAAGTGCTTGTGGACAAGAAATAGGGAGCGATCTGTGTTTGCATTAAATTCATAGATTTAAATAAGGCATGTCCTGTTACATTGAAATTTGTCACCATGACATTTTAGTGTCTATATGGGTTCATCATTACTCATATATTACTCCCTTAGAAGTCTACAACATCAAAGTTCCTAAAATCAAGCCTTGAAATTGAAAGAAAAGCTCATAAAAGTCTTAAAAACACTTGTACCACACTTTCTCTTAACATTGCCTGTAGTGCCGCACCTTTTTGTTCTAAATCATGCATAGCTAAATGCACTTTTTCTTCATTAAGGGTGCGGACCCCTGTAAAAGGTAAAATGAAGGCAGAAAGTAACATTTAGAAGCCCAGTAGTCAAATCTGGAAACTTCTAGAAGAAATTATCCGGTTGAAGGTTAGCTCCTATCATGTATGTTCATTCCTCCATTATGGGAGCTTACCCCTTGATTTATGGAGAAAAATACCTAAAAAGAGCATTCTATCCCCTCTTATGTGGAGCTGTAACCTCCTCTCTTTTCCTATAAATTGAGTCCATAGTCAGCCTCAAAGAGGGAGTTAGACTTTGAGAATTTTTGAGGAGAAATGCTGTAGAAACTCAGAGTCTCTTAACTGATCATTATGTGGGAATGATTACACAGCCATGTGAATTTTAGCTGAGAAAGTGCAAAAGCTTGTCAGAGTAAAAGAAAAGCTTGTTCCAAACCCCAAGAAGGCTTGTATGACATCAAGGCAGACACGGTTGTAAGGCTCTTTCTTCATTAAAGATAATATGAATGAATACTGCTTTCTCAATGAGTTATTTAATTAAGTAGCTTGTTTATTATGTTTTATCAATGTGTTATTTAATTAATTATCTTATTTCTTGAATTCCTTGATCATCTTGATAGATATATGATTCGTGAATTAGTTTATACTATGCAGGTGCTATTTATTTTTTCCATGTTTGTGATTGCAGATCTTTGAAGACGACTCTTTCAAGCAACTGGAAAGAAGATCATTATGAACAACGCTGGACTACACGTAGGTCTTCAAAACCTGTGTTGTAGCTAATTCTAAATCAAATATTATCTAGAGAAAATATTTTTTTTTTGGTTGTTTGTTGCTAGCTGTCCGTAGGACACTTAAGAGGTTTGTCTTGTCTGCAAGAACAACTTATCCGTCCAACAAAATGGCGACTCTGTTGGGGAATGGATCTTGAACTTTGATTTCTTTTATTTTTGACTTGTGAATTTATTTTTTCCGATTTTGATTTATTTATACTAGCTTGGGTAGTTTATCCTTGTAGACTCCCTGAGAAATTTTTTAGAATTTTTATTTTTCTTTTAGTTTTCTAGTATCTGCATTTTTCTTTTAGAAACAATGCAGGCATCTCTGCTTTTTTCTTGTATAAACAGTGCGGGACCGCACCTGTTTACACTAAAGCCTGCGGATCCTATGAAAATTTTTAGAAAACCTTAAAATTTCTATTTTCTGGATTAGTTTATTAAATTCTCACTATATACCCAGACTTGTATTTTTTGTCAGAAATCTTTGGTTGAGAGTTTGCTTCAACATTTTTAAGTTTTGAATGATTTTATGAAAAATCTGCATGTTATAGTGATTTTTGCTTTGTATTTTTTCCACTCAAAGATTAGAAGCTTTGGTATACCTTTAGATCACTGGTATTTCCTTGCTTTCTTGCTGAGTTTGACTTCATAGCAGAAATTGTTTTATGAGATTTAGATCCCATTTTCTCATTTTCAAATCTTTAAAAAACTTTTGTTGATAAGTTTGAAATTTCACTTAAAAAACCATAATTGGATGTTTTTTGAGCTCTTTCTGATCCAAGAAAAGATTTTCTTAGTTAGATAACAAGCTAAGCAGAACATCCTCAAAATATTTAAAGTTTTAATTCAATTTTAGTTTGTAGATCTCAAAATTACTGTTTTTTAGTTTTGAGTGTTATTTCTAGAAATTGTAGTCTTCTTTTGGAGAAAATTTTGTTTGTAGTTTAGATCTTGAATGATAAAGGGATTTATTATTGAGCAATTGATCATTTTGAGTTCTCATGAAATTAGATTTCTTTTCATTTATTCTTGTTTGAAGGAAAGAAGTGTTATAAAAGAATTCATTTCTCAACTCTTTCTTTTAGATAGAATTCATTGAAATGAAAGGAATTGTTTCTCATGATAGATGCATTTTTAGTGTGTTTTGAGTCGGGTCACTACATATCATTAGTTTCACTTTCGCACCTATTTTCCTAAGAAACAACCTATTAAAATCAATGCTTAAATTAAAATCAATCTAGTAATTTTTATATTTCTAGGGCTCTTTTCACCAACATAGCTTAGGCTGGTGTCTTGGAGTAGGGAGTAATTAACTCTCCAAGAAAATTAAAAAAAACAAGTAGTCGATCTTGTGGTAGGAAAAATCCAATAGTTTCTTGTATGCTCTGGGAAGCTCCTCTTAAAGGAGTCAAACATGAGGTGATATCTGAACTAGTGGGATAATCAATTCTATCTGATTGGGAACGATAGCAGATGTGCGCGTATTAACAACAGTAAATCTCAGATAGACCATTGTCGAGGTCCCTGGGGTCACTTGTCGGTATACCTTGGATTATGTCAAGGAGCCTTCAAGGGGATTGAGCTTTGTTACTCTGCCCTTGCGCGTATGTCGGATCGTAGACTATTCCCCCAGGTATATTAGTTCCTTTGGGTAACCTTAGTGGCCATAATATTTACGGTTTTTTCCTAAGGTGACGATGGAGAAAAGATCCCACTGTACTTGGAGCAGACGTAGACTAGACTCACTTGGACTCTCCAGAGGGTTATCTTCACTTGAGATGGTTTAAGTGGAGAAACTTGCACTATTATGTTTCATTAAGCAGATTGTTGGGGTAACTGTTCCAACCGCCCTTTCTACATTAAAATACTACGACATTGGATTTCATCACTAACTAGTGTTTTTAGTGTGGGAAGTTACTGTTTGTGTGTGGTTTGATCTCCTATATTTTTTAGGCATGCGATTCATTTTTTTGTTTCCCTAGTGATTCCAGGAGTTTTCATTGAAATTTTCTTTGATTGTGTGTGATTAATAATTTTTAATTGTGGATGAATTACCAAGACAATCGCGTAGACTCCGGGGGAAACCCCTTGAGTATACACCAAGCCAACTTGAAGGATTCCGAGCTCTGGTACCACATAGTGTTAGCGGAATAAGATCAACATAACAAGGAGAATCATCCATATTTACTCATCCTAATTATCAATCGCAAACAACAGAATATATTCAAGAGCCAATTTCAATTACCAAAGTTACTGGTGTTATTTCCCCAACCAGTGAATTAGCTGAAGAGCCTGAAATTTCTAAGCCAGACACTGAACTTGTTGTGTTAGAACCATATTTAGGGTTTGTTACTGATGCAGGAGCATTAGACCTGAGACAATTTTTGTACATAAATAAATGTAGGAGGGGGTCTTATGTTTTGTTTCCCTATGTGAATATTCATAGTTGAGTTATTTTAATTAATTAGGAAGGAAAATATTGTAACTTCCCGAATGATTGATGGGCACCCGAAGAGATAGTCAGTTTTGGAGGCTAGTCTAATTGGAATTGTAGGAAGTTGAAGAGTCTGTGAGTCATCAAGGAATTGAATCGATTCCTTGTAGTTGTATAAGAAAAACCTCTGTGACAGAGTCGGGGGGAGAGACCTGCATGGAGCTGCACGAGAGACATGTAGAGACTACATAGGAATGTAGAGAAGAGGGCCAAGAAATTGTAAAATCTGGTCGATATGTCGTAATTACTTCACTGTATAAATGTAGGATTATTCAGTATAATTGTGTGTTTAAATGCATGTGTTCTTGACAATTGAATTCCTGTGGAATTGTGAACATCCGTGGTTGGATTATGTGTATACAGTCCGTTTGAATTCTCTGCGGGAGTACGGGTTCATAATTCAGGACTCGTGAGAAATTTTTATTTAATTGTGGAGAATGCCATGCGTCCTTGAGCAATTATATGAGATTTAGAAATTGGCTCTGTATGGCAATTGGAACGCGTATACCCTGTAATTAGTTTAATGGTGCGTTGTGCCTAATTGGGAGACTCTCTATATAGACAGAGTGAGGTTGAATCTAGAACGAGCCTTTAACAAGATATAACAGAAGTGCAGAGGAAATACACCCGACGGAGCATTGACAGAGTTGGAACCGGAACCTGGAGAGGCGTAACCTTGACCGGAGGAGAAGTGAAAGTGGTTTGAGTGAACAGTAAAGGCTGGAAGCGGTATTTTCACACCACTCTCATATGGTAGGTGGTATTGGAGGAGTCACGAGCAATTCCATAGGAAGCTCGACACGTGTCCCCGAGCGAAATAACAAAACCGCCTTTTAAACCGTGCCTTCGCGTATTAAAAAACTAACGCAAGACGCCGAGTGGAATTAATACCGACCGTTGATATGGAGGCTCAACATCGGATGGTGATCGCATGTTGGACTTGTCCGAGGTTTAACGGAAGAGCTCGAAGGTTAAGCCAGGTACGGGCGCACATTCGATTGGCTATTGGTTATGTATGTGTGGGCCCGGATGCTGTACACTTCCGATTGGTAAGCGGAACATTGCATTATTACGTTAACCTTTGCAAAGACAATATTAAAGGGATAGACCATGTAATATGTTTGTGAATTTAGCGCCTGTGGAATGTATGAGGGTTAACCATATTGTAGTGGTTTAATGTTTGAACGGAGGTCGCGACCACAACACTATATACGGATAGGGGACATCATTTAAATATGAGATGAAGTGAGCATGGTTTAAAATAGTGGGGTCAGTATATGTATGTCTTGGAGAGTGCATTATTAAAGGAGATAAGAAAATAAAACCCTTAGATTAATTGATTTATTTTCTAAGTGCGAGCCAAGAAATTAGCCCAGCCTTATTTAATTGAATTTGTTAGCGTGGAACAAGAGAGGCATGTGAGATTTCCAGACTTGTGGACTATGAGTTGATTGGGAGATATAAGGTTGTAAAGATATTCATTAATCAAATTCTAGGAATTTGATGAATGAATTGAACATAGGATTAAGAAGACCCGTAATGAATAAACAAATAGGAATTGGGAAAGAAGCTTGTGATGCATTTACACACAGTAAAGTGAAACATTGAAAAGAACTGGGAATGTGGGTGAAGCGGGGTTACCCCTGCACCAAAGTGGTATCAGAGCTAGATTTAATTAGCTCGTTGAAAAGTTTTTTTTGGAAATGCACATGTACTGAACGGGAAAAAGATAGTTGATGTTTGAATCTGTTTGATAGAGGAAACTACAGATCTGATTTGACATACAGTGAAGGTATCCAGATGAGAAGAATCTAGATTTGAAGACAGAAGATTGCAGCAAGTAGATGCAGTGCAGGTGAAAAGAAGAGAAAAGAAGCAAGATCAGTCAGGGATCTTGAGAGGTAAGAGAGTGAGCCTGGTATTCAGCTAGAGGCTGGGTAAGGAGGACATTTGTAGTGTTCTCGAGAGAAGATGAGACTTATTTGAACTCTGGTTGGAAGGTATTGTTTGCAGAAGTTAGAGTGCAGAAAATTGAATACATCTCAGCAGGAGTAGATCACAGCTTTGAGAGCAGTGATAGAAGAATCTAGCAAAGGATTTCGAGTACAGAAAGAGTGTGGCAGACCTTGGAATATTACCAACTGAGGTTGGATGAATGAAGAAAATGGATGTTCTTGAGAAAGTTGCAGAGTGAAGCCTAGAGAGCAGAGAGAGTGCTCAGAAGGTTCCAAATAAGAGGGGACCAATACTTTCCAAAAGCCGGAGCTCAGGAGAGAATCGTGGTGAGGTAAGTTGCAGCAAGAGAGCTTGTTGTTGCAGAGGCTTAGTGCAGCTTGTGAGTGAAGAACTCCTAGAGAAGAGAATGGCTACTGAGGGCCATAGCAGAGACTGCAGAGATTGCAGAGGTTCTGAGAGAAACCATAGCAGAAGAGTGTGGGAATATGCCAAAGCAAATGGCATGAGGAAGAAGAAATCCACCGATGAAGAATTGTAGAAAGAATTAGTTGAGATCAGAAAATAGTTTAATGAACTGAGGAGAAGGATAGAAGAAAGCCAGAGAGTTGGTTGGCTCATGAAGAAGAATATAAAGTGGCAGAGGCTACAAAGGAAGAAGGAGTAGATGATGAATGTTCAGAAGAAGAAGGAAATACTCAGAGTGATTGAGGATCTGGAGAAAGACTTGGAGACTGAAGCTTCAAGTGGGACCAAGGGGTCCAAGAGCCTTACATCTGACATATTTTGTATGATTGCAGGAACAGTAGGTGAGAGAGAGCAAACTTCTGATGTTGTCACTAAAGAAGAAAATGTAGCAGCTACATGTTTGGAGGGTGTCCATGCACAATTGGAGAAAGATTCTTCTTTCCAACATATTGGAAGCAGAAGAGATTTAGTTTGTGATATTGACCAAAAGCTGGAGGCTGAACAACTTGAGGACTCTGAAGAAGAGACCATTGAAGAATCTCTGGAAAATATAGAAGACTTGGAACAACAGAAAAATTTGGTGACCAAATCACCAACTGAGACCGTGGGGTCTTATGTTTTTGCATCTGACAAGTTGTGTGTGAATGCAGGTGTTAATGAAGGTAGTTCACATGATGAAAATGTGACAGATGAAGTTGAATTTTTCCAAGTAAAGTATGATGAGTATCTTTCAGATGAAGAACAAATTGAACCACTGCAGCAGAAGGAATTCATTAATTCCTTATTTGGTAGAGGAGATTGTTTCAATGGGGATGATGATGATGAGCTTGTCATCAATGCTGATAATGGTAGGCTTCTTTTGTTAAATGGCCATGTGGAGAATGATGGACAGGTAGCTGGAGTCATTGCAGAGATGGGAAATCAAGATTCCATTTTGATGAAGGAAGAGGAGATAGTGACAGCAGAAGACAATGAAGATGTTGAGGATGTTCTCTTGGAGGAGATGCCAAGATTGTGGCATGAGCAGAGGACAGAACCACAGAGAGAAGGTGTTCAGATAGTAAGGACAGAGATGGTTGAAGATGAGAAAGTTCCTTCTTGTGAACTGGAACGGAAAGACATCCTTGAAGGGGATGGTGCAGAAGAGAGACTGGCTGATAGTCTCAAGAAATGTTTGAATATTTGGAATCAGCATTCTGATGTGCTGATGGAAGAGGAAAGAAAGTTGGGACAACATACTGAGGTGCTGACAGAAGAAGGAAAGGCTTTGAGGCCTTGTGAATTTTGTTTTAACAAATGTTTGAGGAGTGCAGATCCTGTTGATGCTGAAGGAGAATTGACAGCATGGGGCAGTCAAATGAAAGAGAAGGAGAATTCTGTGGAAGACTTTAAACCATGGAACGGGGAAATTGAGCTTCTGGAGAGTATGTTGAATCAACAGGATTCCTTACAAGAGAGAAGACCTCAATTTCAGAATGGGGGGCTGCAAAATGAGAAGACACAATGGGATGGAGATAGAAAAGAATTGCTGATTGAATCATCAGTAGGGACCATTGGGTCTTGGGGTTTTGGAACCAATGGAGTGGTTGTGTTGACAGGCAAGGTAAAAGACAATCCATCACTTGGAATTGTCTTAGAAGAAGAAGAGATATTGCAGAATGAGGATGAGTAGCTGAATGAAGATGGGACAACCATGTCTCATGTGCAGGAAAATATTTTTTCTATTGATAGCAAGGATGAATTGGCTTGTTCGAATAGCCAAGAGAAGATTGAAGAGGAGACTGTATGGCAGACTGTTGGGGCTGCTACAGCAGTGGAGAATCAGAGTTTCACTCTGACAGGAGATGAAGATACAGTGGCTAGAGAACTTGGTTTGACTGCTGGAATCAACCAAGAAGAAGGAAGGCCATTGCTGAAGATTGCCAAGACAGAAGAAGATGTTGAACCTGAGTTGCAGCATGGAGAAGATTTGTTTGGCCAAAGGAGATGGCAAGAATGTTTATTGAAGATATTCAGAAAAGGAGGTGAAATGCCAGAACAACAGCTTGGAGTGTTGCTGGAGAGAGTGCTGAAGCAACAAGCTGAAGTGTTGCCAGCAGAGGAGCATAAGTTTTACTGTTGCAGAGAGGACATGGATGATTGGGTGGCAGTAAGCATAGTGAATAAGGCAGTAGAAAAAACTGAAGAGACGAGAATGCAACAAACAGAAGCAAGCATCCCGCAGTCAAAGGAAATATTAGAGAAAGAAATTGAATGGATAAGGAACCTGATGCAGAGGATGCCTCAAAGGAGGACAACAGCAAAGAAGCAGGGAATTAGCAGCAGCAAGAAAGAGACAGTCACAGACTGTGAGGGCATAACAAGTGGAAAGCTACAGCACAAGGTATGGCAGTCAGGAGGAATGCAGAAGAAGAATGCTGCAAAAAATAACCAATTGCAGAGCAGAGTATGGGATCCAGGCAGATAAAGATGAAGCACATGATCAGGAGATCATGAATCATTTGAACCTGGGGAGTCTGATGCAGGAGCATTAGACTCGAGACAATTTTTGTACATAAATAAATGTAGGAGGGGGTCTTATGTTTTGTTTCCCTATGTGAATATTCATAGTTGAGTTATTTTAATTAATTAGGAAGGAAAATATTGTAACTGCTCGAATGATTGATGGGCACCCGAAGAGATAGTCAGTTTTGGAGGCTAGTCTAATTGGAATTGTAGGAAGTTGAAGAGTTTGTGAGTCATCAAGGAATTGAATCGATTCCTTGTAGTTGTATAAGAAAAACCTCTATGACAGAGTCGGGGGGAGAGACCTGCACGGAGCTGCACAAGAGACCTGTAGAGATTGCATAGGAATGTAGAGAAGAGGGCCAAGAAATTGTAAAACTTGGTCGATATGTCGTAATTACTTCACTGTATAAATGTAGGATTATTCAGTGTAATTGTGCGTTTAAATGCATGTGTTCTTGACAATTGAATTCCTGTGGAATTGTGAACGTCCGTGGTTGGATTATGTGTATACAGTCCATTTGAATTCTCTGTGGGAGTATGGATTCATAATTCAGGACTCGTGAGAAATTGTTATTTAATTGTGGAGAATGCCATGCGTCCTTGAGCAATTATATGAGATTTAGAAATTGGCTCTGTATGGAAATTGGAACGCGTATACCCTGTAATTAGTTTAATGGTGCGTTGTGCCTAATTGGGAGACTCTCTGTATAGACGGAGTGAGGTTGAATCCGGAATGATCCTTTAACAAGATATAACAGAAGCGCAGAGGAAATACACCCGACAGAGCATTGACAGAGTTGGAACCGGAACCTGGAGAGGTGTAACCTTGACCGGAGGAGAAGTGAAAGTGGTTTGAGTGAACAGTAAAGGCTGGAAGCGGTATTTATGCACCACTCTCATATGGTAGGTGGTATTGGAGGAGTCACGAGCGATTCCATAGGAAGCTCGACACATTTCCCCGAGCGAAATAACAAAACCGCCTTTTAAACTGTGCCTTCGCGCATTAAAAAACTAACGCAAGACGCCGAGCGGAATTAATACTGACCGTTGATCCGGAGGCTCAACATCGGACGACGATCGCGTGTCGGACTTGTCCGAGGTTTAATGGAAGAGCTCGGAGGTTAAGCCAGGTACGGGCGCACATTCGATTGGCTATTGGTTATGTATGTGTGGGATCGGATGCTGTACACTTCCGATTGGTAAGCGGAACATTGCATTATTACGTTAACCTTTTCAAAGACAGTATTAAAGGGATAGACCATGTAATATGTTTGTGAATTTAGCGCCTGTGGAATGTATGAGGGTTAACCATATTGTAGTGGTTTAATGTTTGAACGGAGGTCGTGACCACAACACTATATACGGATAGGGGACATCGTTTAAATATGAGATGAAGTGAGCATGGTTTAAAATAGTGGGGTCAGTATATGTATGTCTTGGAGAGTGCATTATTAAAGGAGATAAGAAAATAAAACCCTTAGATTAATTGATTTATTTTCTAAGTGCGAGCCAAGAAATTAGCCCAGCCTTATTTAATTGAATTTGTCAGCGTGGAACAAGAGAGGCATGTGAGATTGCCAGACTTGTGGACTATGAGTTGATTGGGAGATATAAGGTTGTAAAGGTATTCATTAATCAAATTCTAGGAATTTGATGAATGAATTGAACAGAGGATTAAGAAGACCCGTATTGAATAAACAAATAGGAATTGGGCAAGAAGCTTGTGATGCATTTACACACAGTAAAGTGAAACATTGAAAAGAACTGGGAATGTGGGTGAAGCGGGGTTACCCCTGCACCAGTTACTCTGACTTCTAGTGATCCTGATTCACCTAGGGTAAGACATCATATTACTGAAAACCTTCCTTCTGACCTCATATGTATTGAAGAACTTGTTGGTCTAGACGAAGACGTAGTTCTTCTCGAAACCCAAGAAACTTTGAATCTTAGGGAGCGTGAATCAATATTATACAGTCCTTTTAGAACTGACGCTTGGTATTTATCATTGATATATTTTTTACAAAATGCAGGTCTTACTTATTCACCACCCCAAATTTCCTTTCACCCTACACTGAGAGGTTATCATCCTTCATCAGCTATGTCGGATGAGTCATCTATGTTTTCTCAATCTCTAGAAATGTTTTTATACGGTGGTACATCTGTTCCTTTGGGATACCAGTCCCTCTCTGGTACATTCCCGAGGGTAGCTCGTCAACCAATTGAACAAGTGTTATCATCTGGTAAAAATGGAACAAACATTGAAACGTTGAACATAGAACAAATTTTTATGATGTCTGGAAATATTCAAAATCATCAACCTCAAGGAAGTCAGTTACTGCCTGGGGGGCAACCTCAAGGAAGTCAGTTACCTCCCGGAGGGCAACCTCAGGGTAATTTTTTATCAGGTCAAGCTGTAGGACAATATTACCTCCCTGGGGAACAACCTCAAGGACAGTACATACCTCAAGGTTAATATAAACCTCAGGGACAGTACATACCCCAAGGTCAACCCCAGAGTTATTTTATTCCTCAGGGTCAATATCAACCCCAGATTCAGTTTCTTCCTCAGGGTCAATATCAACCCCAGATTCAGTATATGCCTGAAGGTTATCAACCTCAAGGTCAGTACCCAACTCAAGGTTTCCAACCTCCTTCTGTCCAACCATTATTACAAGGAACTGGAACTTTACCAGTTAATTATCAAACTTACATTCAACAAGGTTATGGTCCTTCATATGCACAACCTTCTATGTGTCAATACCCTAGAATGAATATGGTGTGGGATCCATCTCAAATTCAACAGACTATGCAACCCAATGTGCAATTACCTAATCAACCTGGACAACCCATAGGTTTTGGTCCAACCCAACAACCTGTCCAGCCTTCCATTCAAGTCTCTGCACTTGGTTTTGTTCAACAGCCTGGGCCTAGTACACCTAGAACTTCGCCTCAAACTTCTGCTACTGCTGCAACGTTTGTTCAACCTACCACACCTATTTTTGGAGTATTTGCAACTCCTGTTTCTTCTATCCCTGCATCAGTGAAAATTCCTCAAGTATATGTGCCACAGTTAGGACCTACAATTCAGACTATGACCCAGATGCCTACAGGACAAGCTGGTACGAGTACGGTTTTTGCTAGTTAACCACAATTTACTTATCAAACGTACCAAGGATAGTATCAATTTGGACAGGCTACACAAAATCTAGCTTATCAGTATCAACCGTATCCTGGGTAGACCTATCAAATACCTCAACAACCCCAGTATGGTCCAGTTAATCCTGGTTATCCAAGCAGTTTCATGATTCCCAATGCGCATCCAATTCCAGGATATCCTAGATATCCTCCTCCTGGAACTTGTTTGATCACACAAGGTTATCAAGACCCTAGCCATCGATTACAGTTTATAGCAACTTTAGATTTACCTGATCTATCGCGCGTTATGAACGATCCTATCTTTTATCTTCTGTATTGGCCGCTGATGCCTAACAAGTTGCCCAATGATATTCCAAAGTTTGAGGGTCAGTCAGGAGAGGATCCCTCTAATCACGTTATGAATCATCACCTCTGGTGTGCATCCAATTCACTAATCGATGATTTGATTCGATTGCATCTTTTTCAGAGAACTCTCATTGGTCTAGCTACCAAATGGTACATTGAGTTACCATGCGGCTCTTTTAATAATTTTAATGCACTAGCTACTGGTTTCTTAACCCATTTTCAGTTGCCTGTCAGATACGAAAATGGCACGAAATTGTTGACTTCATTAAAACAATCTACGTGTGCATACATATCTGATCACATTCATGAATGGAGACATAAGAGGCGTTTGGTGAAGGTATTTATTCTGGATCAAATTTTGGCTGAATGGTTTATCAAATCTTTATTTCCCAAAATTACTGAAGATGTGGCCAAAGGAGGCGTTGTTACATAAGAGCAAGTCATTGCTCAGGCTCAGTATCTTGACCTTGTATATACATAGTCATGTACTCTGTATGATAAAATCCCCGATTTACCAATACCTGCTCAATTAACTACAACTCCTTCCGGCTCTCATGCCGTTGATGGTGTAATTGGTTCTGTTAGCACTAGTAAGAGTAAGAATAAATCTTCCAAGATGACTTCTCCTATTATAACTTTACCCAATTCACCGAAAGGAGATTCTTCTGTTGAAATTTCCATCGATATTCATGTTGCAGAATCATATACAACCAAACCTAAAATAGGTGGTAAGAAGAAGGGTAAGAATAAAAACAAAAAATCTTCAAAAGATAAAAACGATAAAACTGAACCAAGTGACGAAAAACTAAAACCTCGTTATCCTTGTTTGATTTGTGATGAGGATCATTTTACAAAAGAATGCCTGCATAGAGCCGAGGTATCAAAATTCGTTAAGGGTTCGCCCATACCTACTGTCTTGAAGGATCCTTTTCCTGCTCAAGATAGTAACATGATTGGATCTTCCTCAAATGCACTAGAGAATATCTTCATGGTTGCGACGCGATCACAAGATTATAGTAGTAAAAATCCTGGTAAAGAAGAAGAAACATCTAATTCAGCATCAACTACATCTCCCTTAGTTTTTGATATGCTATAGATCAAGAAAAAAAATCCCGACTTAGTAATCAAACCGCCTGCTAAAGGTGTACTTCGTAAATCAGCTTTCAATACACATGCGAGAGCTGCTCAGAATTACAACATTGTTGAATACTTGGCAATTTCCCCTTCAACAATGTCAGCTTTGGAAGTGCTGCAATCATGCCCAGCCCAAAGAAAATTACTATTTTCAGCCTTAGGAGCCATAGACCTCCAGGATTCAAACCTCATGATCTTTGATTTAGAGAATTTTACACCCCACCTACCCCATCAAATGGCTTTTCAAATTCCGGTAATAGTAAAAAAAAAACGCATCTTTCATACTGTTGTTGATGAAGGGGCTTCTATGTGTATTATGTCGTTAAACTTTTGGAAATCACTTGGTTCTCCAACAATTAACCAATCACCAACTATCCTCAAAGCTTTTGATGGAAGAGGTTTTCAGCCGTATGGTATTTTACAAGATCTACCAATAGAGGTCGAAGGAAAAACCATTAATCTGGATGTGGAAGTGGTTGATGCCCCTCTGGATTACAACCCTCTCCCAGATCGCAGTTGGTCTTACACCATGACTGCTGTTGTATCGTTGATCTTTCTTCTCATCATGTTTCCTCATAAAGGAAAGATCGTTAAAATAGATCAGCTCTCATATTATTCATTCGACCCAGCCTCTACTGATAACATCCAGCATATCGGAAAATCGACTATCCCTTATAAGGATGTCGGGGTAGGTTTGCTTAAATATTCGGCTTTGTTGGGAAATTTTTCCCTGCCTGCTCCCAACATACAACCTCCTATTGCTAACATCAATATGATTACATCAAGTACTATTTCCTTTGATGATCCTTGGATAGTACCATTAGAATCAGAACTGGACTCTTTCGATGTTGTGATGCCTTTGAGTCCTTTTGAGTTAACATATCAGGCAGTACAATCATTTTCTGATATTCCTTCAACTGAATCTGATCTAGTGAAAGTGATCAATGAGGAGTCTTTTTCAGTATCGAGCTCAGCTTCGACATTAATTATGGATCTTGGTCAAAATGTATTCAATACTAATGAAGATATTCGTGAATTCTTGTCTGTCGATGAATTACCATGGGAAGATCTTCATCACAGGTCTTTGTTTTTACCTGATCTCGAACATTTTGAGAATGATTTTTCCTCCATTTTTACTACTGATTACATCAAGCAACCATAGAATCCTCTCTCATCTTCCAATTCTGAATTGAATTTAGAAAATATTTCTACAACGGTTCCCATTGACATTTCAGTAAAACCCGGAGTCGTTGAAAACATTCATATAGGTGCTTCTTGTATGACTGATGAAATCCAAGCATATAAAGCCCTATTTCAGGAATTCCGTGACATTTTCACCTGGTCATATGAAGAAATGATAAGAATCGATTCGTTGATTGTTTTTCATGAAATTAAGACATGCTTGGATGCTAAACCCGTCAGACAGAGATTACGTCAGATACATCTGCGAAAAGCTACTGCTATTAAAGCAGAAGTTGAAAAATTACTTCATGCAGGTTTTATTTATCCAATTCCATTAACGGATTGGGTATCTAATATTGTTCCTGTCAATAAAAAACAAGGAACAATACGAGTATGTATCGATTATAGGGATATAAATAGAGCTTGTCCAAAGACAATTATCCAACCCCTTATATCGATAAAATTATTGACGATTGTGCTGGAAGTGAAATGTTTTCGTTCATGGATGGATTTTCCTGCTATTATCAAATCAACATACTCCCTGCATATCAACCCAAATAGCTTTCATTTTTCCATGGGGGACTTTTTCTTATCGAAAATTACCTTTTGGACTTAAGAATGCTAGCGCCACTTTTCAACGGGCAATGTCTTATGCATTTCATGACATTAAACACATTGTACAACCCCACCTCAATGATTTTCCTACTCATTCCTCATGCGGAGCAGATCATATCACTCATTTATGAGCTATTTTTATATGATGTAGACATTATAAGATTTGTCTGAATCCTCAAAAATGTGTTTTTTGTGTATAATTTGGATGATTTTTGGGATTTATTGTCTCAAAGGCAAGTATTCATGTCAATCCATCGAAGGTTGAGGCTATCATTAATTTACCTCCTCCTTCTACTCTTCGCCAACTCCAAAGTTTGCAAGGGAAAGCAAACTTTTTATGTTGATTCATTCCTAACTAAGCCGAGTTAATGAAAGGTTTCACCAGGTTGTTGAAATAGAATATTCCTTTCTTTTGGGACGAGATCGTTGATCGATCATTTGATGCTCCTAAGAACGTGTTGACCCATGCATCGTTACTGCATTCTCCCAATTACAACCAAGATTACTTTTTGTACCTCGCCACTTCCGATTCCACGATAGGAATGGTTCTAGTTCAGGAAGATGAATTTCATGGTGAACATGTGATTTACTATCTTAGTCGCAATTTTCATCTGACTGAAATGAAATATTCAAATGTGGAGAAATTAGCCTTGGCAGCCGTTCAAGCTGTCCAAATTTTTTGTCATTACATATTTTTACACAAAACAACAGTGATTTCTGATTGTAACCCTATGATGTATATCTTGACCAAACAATTGCTAGGGGGAAAACACTCCAAATGGGTTGTTATCCTACAGGAGTTTGACTTGGAATTTGAAAAATACAAATCAAAGCAATCATTGATATTTGCTGAACTTATGTGTGACTTGCCACGTACTAATATAGAAACTATGGTGGAACAACCAATCGCAGACAAATACTTGTTTCTTATTAGTACCATTGATCCTTGGTATGGAGATATAATCATTTATCTTCAGACCCAATCTTTTCAGCCTGAAATTTCACGGTCACAATGACATAAAATCTGTTTCCAGTCTCAACAATATCATATTGTTGGCGACACACTATACCGTCATGGTGCGGACTCTATTTTTCGACGTTGTCTCACCCACGAAGAAGCCGAAAAGGTTTTAAATGACTGTCACTCTGGAGCATGTGGCGGTCATATGTCTGGGTATGCCACAACCCAAAAGATATTGCGCGCTGATTATTTTTGGCCGTCCTTATTTAAAGATTGTATTTATGTAGTCCGAAAATGCCATAATTGTCAAATATTTGATCGAAATATGCATGAACCACCTGCTCCTCTTCACCTTAAAATTGTTGTCGGTCCTTTTGAAAAATGGGGCATTGGCTTCATTGCATGTAACCCTCACTCGGCCGAGGGGGCATGGCTATATTATTCTAGTAGTAGATTATTTTACCAAATGGGCCAAGGCGATGCCTACATTTGCAGCAGATGGAAAAACTGCAGCTACTTTCGTGTTCAATCATGTGATTGCTCGTTTTAGTGTACCCCAAGCGATAATTACCGACCATGGGATTCATTTTCGAAACATCATGATGACCGAGCTAACTGACCAACTTGGCCTACGCCATGACAGTTCTAGACCATATTATCAGCAGGCTAATGGTCTGGTTGAAGCGATTAATAAATTTTTAGTGACCATGATCAAACGAATCTTTGGAATTCATAAATAGAATTTTCATACCATGCTCTTTTCAGCACTTTGGGCATATTGGACCTCAGCAAAAACATCGACAGGTTTTACCCCTTTTCAACTGGTTTATAGTTTAGAAGCAGTATTACCAATTGAATGCGAGATACTGTCACTCCAACTAGCCATAGAGTTACTACCAGCCACTTCCGAGGAGGAGAAAAGTTTTTTGTACTTGGCTCAATTAGATGAGAATCGGCGCACCGCTGCGTTAGCTACTGAGACTCATGTGAAACGAATGAAAGCTTAGTATGATAGAAGTGTTACACCTCGTATTTTTTCAGAAGGAGACCTATTTTTGGTATATGACCAAGCTAAAGATAAGCTAGGGGATGGGAAATTCAAACTCATGTGGCATGGTCCTTATATTGTCAAGCGACGACTTGCAAAAGGGGCCTATGAATTAATTGATTTTGACGAGGTCTCTTTAGGAAAACCCAGAAATGGGCTTTATCTGAAGAGATATTACGCTTGATTTTTGTGTGGAGATTTTTCCCTGTATATTATTTATTTTCTAGCTAGCGTGCTATAGATTAGAAACATGTTCTTAGCTTAAGTGTGGTTTTTCTACTATTCCTGCTTATCTGGATTACTCTTGATATTGCAGATGTCGACGTCTTTTCAAACATACATTGGTTTTGCTGATGGCGCTTGTTGTAGTACACGAAACAATTCTTCCACAGACTAGGTTATTTATTCACCCATTGACAAGTTAGTATCTATGCATGGGGTAAGCCTCGGTCAAACGACGAACAATATTGCAGAATATAGCGCAGTTATTGAGTTATTATCTGAATCCATTTCATTTGAAATTCTGAGTTTTATCGTTAGGTTATATTCTGAACTCATTGCATTACAATTAAGTCGAGTGTATGCAATTAGAAACCCATTGTTGTTAAGATTATTTTTGAAAGTTCGTCTCTTGGAACGAGAATTTGATTATATTGAGTATCAACACATTCCAAGAAATTTAAACACATTAGCAGATGCAATAGCTTCTAGTGTTATAAACAGACATTTGTGATAATAAAAGCAGTAAATCAACATTTGATAACATGTTGGATAGGTAACTGGAAATAATATTATATCATAGCATAGAGTAGTGTTTCAAAAAATAGTACATCGTCCTCAATCATAGGTTCAAAATGCCTTATGATTGGGAAAAAAGTCATACAAAAAATAATATGAGTCTATGCAAGTCGATCATCCACTATTCGTGGTAATGATCATGATAATATAGTACAGCTCGTACCACCATGCTCAAGAATCTCCTGAATGGTCCAGGAACCACAATGACATATCTCTGCAAGCGAAGTGGAATGCCATCTATGGTAGTCTCTGGGATGTCCATAGTCAGTCGCTCCAAATGGTGTTCCAAATCAGTAAGGATATCTACTGTCTGATCCTGTGGTGGTGGTGTTGTTGCAGCTGCATCCCTTTGCCTCCTCTCGAAGGGGTGGAGAGTGATTGGTCGACGAGGACCCACATCTGCATTTGAAATTTTTGTTATCAATTTTGGATGTTTAAAAAACAAAATAAAAATTAGAAATTAGAGCATATAAAAATGATTTTTTACCTGACTCATCCCACTGAGCTCCTGGAGGAAGTGGCATATCCTGCTCATCATGGTAATCCATCCCGGCATAAGGGAAGTCTTCTATCACAAAGAGTTGGTGTTCTAATCAATGGAAGTAGGCCAGGGGAAATCGAACAATCTATGTACCCTCGCTGTGATAGGCCATCAAAGAAACCCATTAAACCATCCGAGGCTCTCGGACTCATTATCAACTAGAATATGTTGCGGGGCCAGTAGAGGAATCCTCTCTAGAGCAAAAGTAATCAAAATTGATCCATATCCGAAGTTATTCAACTTCCCGTTCTTTGCTCTAGTTAGTTGGCCTTTGATATTAGCCAACACTGCCTCACACCAATTGAATATGTTGCCTCAAAAACAGTCCATTTCAATCCACATCTGACATGTAAAGTTGCACTTCCACATAACTTGGTGATGGTAAATGCAACTACTGTCAACTCAGGATGAATGATGGTTTTGATATCAATCCGTTTGTCTTTAGGATTGGCCTCATCATTGCAGAACTCTAGTTGCAGGCTAGCAACAGACTGGCCACCTGGCCTAGCCCCAAATAGAGAAAGTGGTTCGTCTCAAACCAGTCATAAATTATATGTCCTCCAGCTCGATTTTGAGCCAGTTGCATCCAATCACAAAACATTGGTCCTCTACATCCCACTTGTTTACCAACCAAGTGAGAAGGTCTACTTGAGCTCTCATGCCACTGATAGCCTATAATTTGAATAACCCACATGCTCTCAAAACTTGTAATGTAGGTTGATGAATCATTGTAGCTTCATCCACCTCCTCGTGTTCACGTTCCCACCAGATAAGCATTGTAAATATCCTACAATGAAAAATATGAAATATTAGAATCATTTTAAAAATAAAATTTTGGGTAAAATGGAGAGGAAATGTGTTTTTAAATTCTTCACGACGCCCCAGCAATTTTTTTTCAGAGACATTGCGTAGCTCCGCACAGACTTTGTACTAAAAGCGCGGGACCACAAAATTTTTCTTTGTAAGAAAATGTTGGGGTCCGTAGGTACTGTGTGTCTTACCTGCGGACCCCCGTGAGCGGAATTTTGAACCTATTTCTTCCCTAAAAATGAATTTTAAACCCTAAATTAAGGAAATGAACAGATGAAAAACAAGGAAAAGAGAATTTGGATTACTTGGAGTAGACAATTTTCAATTTGAACGGTCTGTTTGTCCGGAATCTTCTCTAGAGCGTTTTTTTCCAAAAGCTCTCAAATTTTCACTCTGAACTCAACGGTAAAAATGAATTTGGAAAACTCCTTTTTATAAGTTTGAATAAATGAAATTTAATTTTGTTTATTTTTCACTTTAAAAAGATTTTTTTTCAAAAGATTTTTATTTTTAAAAGAAGGTACGTTTAATTTTTTGAGTTTTGTGTAGAATACCGGATTTTTCAGGTGAAATGGTCATTTTTGACGAAGAGTATACTTTTATCACTTTTTTGGGCTCTTAAAAATTTATGAAAAAGCGAAACCATGGAGTTCTCTTTTTATCCCTTTTCAAGCTCTCTAAATATGAAAAGATTTCCAAGTACTTGACTATTCGAACTCGTTAAAGGAAATGAATAGTCGTCCCTTCAGTATAAGTTTACCCCTTTTCCAGAATGAAATGGAATATTTACGAAAAAGGTATACATTGACTAATCATGGTCAATAGAGTTCTCTCCCACATTATTTTATCTTTTTTCGGGCCTGAGAGACTAAAATTACGAAAAAGAACACCCATGGAGTTTTCTTCAGTTTTTTCTTCTGACTCCCTAAAAATGAAAAACACCGAGCTTCTCCTATACTACACTTGTTAAAATTTAACAGTAAAGGACCTGTCGGTTACAAACAGGAACATACCACTCCTTCTTAAGGTTCGATTTTAAACTAAGTTGGACTCATCCGAAGGATGAGCTTACAAACAAGGAAATGTTATCCTCCTCAAGCTTGTCAAAAATAAAGAGTTACTTTCCAGAAATGGTGGGGGCAAAAGAGAAAATGAATTCATTTGTTGCACTTTGATTTAAAATCAGTATACCACTCTTGAACATGACACTTTTGTCACACTTTTACCTGGGTTGGGAAAATACTTTGCCTATCAATTAATCAAACCACATTGAAGGTCTTCAACTGGTTTCTGGGTATTAGCTTAGGGCGATTGTTACCAAACCATCTGCAGTGTCGTTATGTGTTCAAGAGGAAAGTCAAACAAACCATTCATTTGCAAACATTTGTCTCCATTCGCGTTGACCATCCTCGAGTCAGTCCTTGAAACAAATTTATTCAAAACTTGATCTATGGTTTCATGTCATGAGCTTGCTTACGACGGATCGCTTTCTATCGATGACAGCTCATCATCTAGGAAGTTTATCTAGAATCCATCAGTACCTTGGAATCTGCATGTCTTAATGGCAGGTTTCTCGCCTTCGACGACAGGTTGCATCATTGACCTTTGATCGAAAGATTCCATGAAATGTTCGACTTCAGATCACTTATTCACATTTCATGGATTGTACTGAGTACTTTGAGAAAAATTGTCATTATTGGTGGTTTCTCTCACACTTGTTAACATTTACCATCATTGACTGGTAATCAAGTGGATTATACCATGTTCGACTTCAACACATTTAATCACATGGATATAATCGTACTAGTTCGGGAAGCAGAAATCAAGACCCTAGATCTAGTTTCCACCATCCAGGCTGCGAGGAGTTTTATTATTCATTATGTAGAAGACTATTCATTACAAATGGCAACGTCCATGCTGTGTCTACACTATTGATGTAATATTAAAATCATTCCTGTATCAGAACAAGTTTAGTTAGTTTTGATCTGAGTATGGGAATGCCTACCTCAGTGATGATATATATATATATGTTTTGCATTGAATGTTTTTACAGGGTTTTGACTAGGGTGTCCACAGGCTAATCCTTGAAATGATAAAGCACATCACTCTTCAAATGCTCTCAGACTTCGCACTTTAAGGGGCAATTTGTTACACTGAAATTTGTCAACATGACGTTTTAGTGTCTATATGGGTTCATAATTACTCATATATTACTCCCTTAGAAGTCTACAACATCAAAGTTCCTAAAATCAAGCGTTGAAATTGAGAGAAAAGCTCATAAAAGTCTTAAAAACACTTGTACCGCACTTTTTCTTAACATTGCGTGCGGTGCTAAAAGCATGCAGAGCTAAACACACTTTTTATTAATTAAGGGTGCAAACCCCTGTAAAAGGTAAAATGAAGGCGAAAAGTAACGTTTAGAAGCCCAACTGTCAAATCTAGAAACTTCTAGAAGTAATTATCCGGTCGAAGGTTTGCTCCTATCATGTATGTTCATTCCTCCATTATGGGAGCTTATCCCTTGATTTATGGATCTCAATACCTTCAAAATAGCATTCTATCCCCTCTTATGTGGAGCTATAACCTCCTCTCTTTTCCTATAAATTGAGGCCATAGTTTAGCCTCAAAGAGGGAGTTAGACTTTGAGAATTTTTGAGGAGAAACACTGTAGAAACTCAAACTCTATTAACTAATCATTATGTGGGAATGATTACACACCCATGTGAATTTTAGCTGAGAGAGTGTAAAAGCTTGTCAGAGTAAAAGAAACGCCTGTTCCAGACCCCAGGAAGGCCTGTACGACATCAAGGCGGACACAGTTGTAAGGCTCTTTCTTCATTAAAGATAATACAAATGAATCCCATTTTCTTAATGAGTTCTTTAATTAAGTAGCTTGTTTATTATGTTTTATCAATGAGTTATTTAATTAATTATATTATTTCTTGAATTCCTTGATCATCTTGATATATATATGATTCATGAATTAGTTTATACTATGCAGGTGCTATTGATTTTTTCCATGTTTGTGATTGCAGATCTTTGAAGATGAATCTTTCAAGAAATTGGAAAGAAGATCATTATGAACAACGCTAGACTACAGGTAGGTCTTCAAAACCTTTGTTGTAGCTAATTTTGAATCGAATATTATCTAGAGAAAATAGTTTTTGTTTGGATGTTTGTTGCTATCTGTCCGTAGGACACTTGGGAGGTCTGTCTTGTCAGCAAGAACGACTTAGTCATCCAACATGTCCGAAGGATAATTATCCCACACCATTTATTGATCAGATTATTGATAAGTGTGTGGGGAATGAGATTTTATCCTTCATGGACGGTTTCTCGGGATACAATCATATTACCATCTGTCCTGAATATCAACACAAGACTGCTTTTATTTTCCCTTGGGGTACGTTTTCATACAAAAATATACCTTTTGGTATTAAAAATGTTGGAGCTACTTTCTAGTGGGCCATGTCTTATTCTTTCCACGATATAAAGCATATCATCAAAGCTTATTTGGATGATTTAGCTGCTTGTTCTCAAAAGATAATTGATCATCCCTCTAATCTTCGACAAATTTTTGAAATATGTCGTTATTACAAAATATGGTTGCGCTAATAAGTGTGTTTTCGTCGTCACATCCGGTTTATTGTTGGGATTAATAGTGTCTACTGAAGGGATTCTAGTAGATCCCTTCAAGGTTGAGGAAATACTTTAGTTGCCTCCCCTTTCTTCTATTTTTCAACTTCAAAGTCTTCAAGGAAAATCCAATTTATTGAGGAGATTCATCGTTAACTATGCTAAGGTTACGAAAGGATTTATGAGAATTTTGAAGAAGGGAATTCCATTCCTGTGGGATGAATTTTCTCAACACTCGTTTGATGCTTTGAAAAAGGCGTTGACCTCTACTCCTTTATTGAGTCCACCTGATTATAGTAGAGACTTCATTTTGTATCTAGTCGCAGTAGAATCTACTATAGGTATGGTTCTGCTTCAGGAGGATGATCCTCTTTGTGAGAATTTTATTTATTATCTAATATGAGCCTTCGTAGGTCTTAAACTACGATATTCTCCCTCTAAGAAGTTAGATTTACAAGTTTTCCATGTTGTCCAACAACTTAGGCATTACATTCTCCTTCGAAAAACTTATGTTTTGGCAGTAGTCCATCCGTTTCTATTTGTTCACAGTAGGCAAGTGATTGGGGGAAAATACAATCAATGCATTGTCATTTTGCAAGAATTCGATCTCGAATTTATATCTTCCAAATCCCATAAATTGTTGGTATTTGCGAAGTTAATCTCTAAGATGCCTTATGGAGATGAGATTATTTATAAATAGTCATTCCTTGATGAACATGTTTTCCAAATTTATTCACAATATCCTTGGTATGGGGATATCATTGTTTATATCCAGACTTCAAAGTTTCCCCTCACTTTTTTGAAAGATGAGCATTGAAAGTTGCATCACTTGGAAAAAATTTATTGTCGGTGACACTATATATCATCGTAGGGTTGACTCGATCCTTAGATATTTCTTAACTCTCGAAGAAGCTGAGGTTGTACTGAATGATTTCCACAATGGATCTTGTGGTGTTCATTTATCTGGGCTTGCTACAACTCAAAATATTTTGTGTGTTGGGTATTTTTGGCCCTCTATTTTCAAATATTGTGTTGAGGCGGTCAAAAAATTTCATCCTTTTCAAGTTTATACACAGAAGATGTGCGCTCATCTAGATCTGCACTTTCCTGTTATTACTATCGGTCCGTTCACTAAGTGGGGAATTGATTTTACTACTTGTAAACCACCTTTGGCAAAAGGTCACAAGTACATTATTGCAACAATGGATTACTTCACCAAGTGGACCGAAGCTATGCCTACTTTCTCAAATGGTGGTGAGACAGAAGCCCTGTTTCTATTCAAACAAGTCTTTTCTCGCTTCAGTATTCCCAAATAGATTGTCACTGACCATGGCAGTCATTTTCAGAACTCCATGATGGATGATTTGGCTCTTAAATTAGGTTTATTGCAGGAGCGTGCATCTCCGTATTATCCTCAGGCCAATGGGTAGGTTGAAGCTGTGAATAAATCCTCAAAGGTTAACCTTCAAAGGAAAATAAATAAAGCTAGGTCCATTTATCATGTCATGTTGTATCCTGCTCTTTGTGCATACCGGATGTCAGTTAAGACTACAACCGAGTTCACTCCTTTCCAACTATTTTATGGTTTGGAATCAATCTTTCCTATTAAGTGTGAGTTTCCTTCCTTTAAGCTGGTTGTTGAGCTTCTTCCAGACACTTCTAGTCTCGAAGAATGCCCTGTCTATCTATAACGCCTCAATGAGAAGTGTCAAGATGGAGCTATGATTAATGAGGCTCATAAGAAAAGAGTAAAGGTTCAGTATGATAAGGCTGTAAAACCTAGGTTTTTCTCTGAAGGTGACAAAATTTTGATCTATGATCAGGACCAGGATGCCTTGGGGGCAGGGAAATTCAAATCCATGTGGTATGGCCCTTCCATTGTCAAAAGAGTCCTTAAGAAGGGATCTTATACTTTGTTTGACTTTGACAGAAACGAGTTGATGGAGCCCAGAAATGGGCTCTATCTTAAGAAGTATTATTCCTAGGCGTTTTCCTAACATTTGCTTTGGTTTTATATATTGTATTTTTTGTATATGTGTTTATCAATTCTGGTGTGACCTTGATGTTTTTTATCTACTTTGGAAAGTTTTTATGGATGATATGAGTCATTTTATCTTTGTCGATGGTGCTCATCGACATAACCAAAATCTTGCTTCTGCGTCTTTGGTAATATATTATCCATCCAGTCTGTTGCTAGTCTCAAGGGGCGTATGTATTGGTCCTGCTTCAAACAATGTCGCAGAATATACTGTTGTGATCAATCTACTTTAGGAGAAAATGTCTCTTGGTATTGGTTTGTTAGTAGTGTAATTGGATTTGAAACTGGTGGTTTCACAGTTGAATAACATCTATCGTGGCATAGATCCATTTTTATATTGTTTATTTCTGAGAGTGTGTTTGTTGCGAAGATCATTTAATTATGTTACATGCATTCAAATTCCACGTTCAGAAAATGCATTTGTTGATTCATTAGCTAATCAAGAAATCAATTGCCATATTAATCATTCATTACATTAAACATAAAAAATCATCAATAATCATTGCATATATGAGACAATCACATCATAAAATCGTAGTATATATATAGATCAGAGTCATATGTTCAAAAATATACAAAAATTGAATAATTATGTCCTACAAAATTAGGGTTTATGCCCAATCATGTCCATCATCAAAAAATATAAAAGTCATCTAGTCATCCAAAAAACTCTATCCCTATGGGCCCTGCCCTGAATAGGTGTCACGAAAGAACACTATGGCAATAGCCACATTGCGGAATAGTCGCACCCAATCATGTGGTACACCGACCACATATCTCTGAACAACCTTGGGAAGGTCCTCTACTGCAACCATAGGGACATGGTGGGTCAAACCCTCTAAGTTCCTCTGAATGGCATGGAGAACTCTCCTAGGGTCTTCTGCGAAACTCTTTGTGTACATTTTAACCCTGAAAAGAAATTATCTACACACGAATCTTATAACAGAAAATAAACAATAGCGAGAGCATAAAACATAAAATAGATAAACACAGAGATTTTCCCCTGGATCCCAAATCGGGACGACCAACTTGATTTTTCATTATATTCATTTTAGTGTTACAACACATATATATACATGCGGAAGCATACATAAACCCCAATCCATTAACCCTGGATTAGAACATAACCGTAGTTCCCTTGACCGGATCTATAAAATACTAGGGGCTGAAAACCATCGTACCCCAAAACCATGTGCAAACTCATGCACAAAACATAGGTGGGTCCGCCTATGAATGGGTCTACACACCAAAATTGTTTTTTACCGGGGCACTGCCCCAGACCCCCCCTGTGACCCCCCTGTTGTGCCCGGTGCAACGTACAACGCGTGGGTCTAGTCGTGGAAAGAATATAACACATACCCAACATTCTCCCACTTGTTATTTTCTTTCCACAGGGGACCACATGAGAGCTTAGTCATTGGACCAATTCTTCAACACCCATTGTTTCTCTACACCAAGAGAACTTCTGAGTGCTCACAGACTTTTCAATTCATCTACAACATTCTTCAAAGTGTCCACCTTTACCAGCAACACCCTTTTAGCCTCAACCATATCTATAACAAAGTGATATTGAACATCAATGTGCTTTGTATTTGAATGATAAGCAGGGTTCTTAGCCAAGAAAATTGCACTTTGGCTATCACATTCCATCCTTATAGCTTGTTGTACCAACCCCATACTTGAACACAATCTCTACAACCAAACTGCTTCCTTTCTTGCATAAGTAGCTGCTATGTATTCTGCCTTTGTAGTTGAAAGCGCCACTATAGACTATCTTTTACTCATCCAACTGACTGCACCTCCAAATATGCTAAACACATACCCACTTTTAGATCTTCTTTGGTCCAGATCTCCAGCCCAGTCTGCATCAACAAAACCATGAATGTCCAACATTCTTTCCAATCCTGGTCTTCCCTGGTAGCACAAGCCATACTCACTAGTGCCATGTAAATATCTGAAAACTCGCTTCATTACTGTCCAATGCTCCTTCCCTAGGTTTGATATAAACCTGCTCAATACTCCCACTGCATGTGCAATGTCTAGTCTAGTACATACCATTGCATACATCAGGCTACCCAATGCACTTGCATATGGGACACGGGACATATTCTCCTCTTCTTATTGTGTCTTGGGACACTATTAAACATATATCTTTATACCTACAGGAATAGGAACATTCACTGGTTTACTATCCTGCATATTGAACCTCTATAATATAGTCTCGACATACTTCCTCTGGTTTAACCAGAGCTTCCTCTTTGCCCGATCTCTCTTAGTTTCCATGCCCAAAATATAGTTTGCAGCACCAAGATCCTTCATCTCGAAATTGGAGAATAGTTGGGTCTTCAAATCTTGGATAATTTCTTTGTCATTTACAATCAACAACATATCATCCATAGACAAGAACAAATAAATAAAACGGTCACCAATTAATTTAAAATAAACACAATGATCCTCCTTGCTTCTGGTGAAGCCAAGTCCCCGTATATAGGTATCAAATTTCTGATACCACATCCTTGGTGACTGTTTTAACCCATACAGAGACTTCTTCAACTTGCATACCAGTTCTTTCTTACCCTTCACCATAAAGCCTTCAGGTTGCTTCATGTAGATCTCCTCTTATAGATCCCCGTGAAGAAATTTTTTCTTCACATCCATCTATTCTATCTCAAAATAAAATGCAGCAGCAACAAATAAAAGTAATCTAATAGAAGTAACCTTGGCAACAGGAGAAAAATATCACCAAAATCAATTCTCGGTACCTGGGAATAACCTTTTGCTACTAACCGAGCTTTCTATTTCTCCACCTTCCCTTCTACATTCATCTTCTTTTTAAACACCCATTTGCTCCCGATGGGCTTCCTTCCAGCCGACAACTCCACCAGATCCCATGCCTCATTTTTATGCAAGGATGCCATTTCATCAACCATGGCCTCCTTCCAGAGTTTTCCATCCTATGAATCTACTGCCTCCCTGACAGTTCTGGGATCATCATCAGTTATAGTGAAGGAAAAACCTGAATAGAAAGCAGATGGAATATACCTTTCTGGTTGCCTTCTTTCCCGAGCTGATCTTCTCACAGCTGGAGTTTGTGGCTCTTCCTCTTTTAAGCCTTCTTTTGTTGTAGAGTTTGATTCATCCTCCTTTAGATCAAACTCTATCTTCTCAGGTTCCTTTGGTATGACTTCATGTTTAACAACATATTTCACCTCTTTAAACACCACATCTCGGATGTACATGAACTTCCTTGTTTCCAGGCTCCAAAGCTTGTAACCTTTTAAACCATCCTTATACCCAATAAAGATGCACCTTTCAGATTTATTATCCAACTTGGTCCTTTTTGCTTTGGAATATGTACATATGCATCACATCCAAATACCCTTAGATGTGAAAGAGATGGTTTATTACCAGTCCATACCTCATGTGGAGTCTTATCCTCCAACACTGATGAAGGTGATCTGTTAACCAGATAGCATGCAGTCTCCACTGCCTCTGCCCAGAATTCTTGTCCTAACCCGATACCACTGAGCATGTTTCTTGCCTTTTCCATCAGTGTTCTATTCATTCTTTCCGAAACTCCATTTTTCCGAGGTGTGTATGGAGTAGTCTTCTGTTGTGCTATACCACACTTCTTACAGAACTCTTCAAATTCCTTCTTGTAGAACTCCCCACCATTATCTATCCTCTGCGCCTCTATCTTCTTCTCTGTCTGGTTTTCCACCAGAGCCTTAAATTCTTTAAATATGTCAAAGACTTCAGATTTATTCCTCAAGAAATATATCCATGTATTCCTTTATAAGTCATCTATGAATGAAACATAGTACACAGAATTTCCCAGTGAAGGAACTGACACAGGTCCAAACACATCACTGTGCACAAGTTCTAATATCTTGTTCGCCCTCTTAGCACCAGAAGGAAAACTCACCTGATTTTGCTTCCCATATACACAATGTTCATAGAAATCGAAATCCAGAGAGAAATCAGACATACATTCTACCATACCATTGCTGTGCAGTATCCGAAGGCCCTTCTCTCCAATATGTCCAAGCCTTTGATGCCATAGCATGGTATTTTCTCCAGAGACAACTAGGCTTTCCGCTCCACTTTCAGGAACCACAGAACTGTTACACCCATCAATAACAGTGCTACCTTGTAGCTTGTATAGAGTTCTAATCTAAACTCCCCGCATTAATACTAGTGCTCCCCGAACCATCTTGCAGGCATCTTTCTCGAACACTATTTTTACACCTGCATCATCCATTTTGCTTACAGAAATCAGATTTCTGGCCAATGCAGGAATATGCAAAACATCAGAAAGTGTTCTAATCCTTCCACCTTGCAGCTTCAGCTTCACCTTTCCACGTCCGATGATTCTGGCCTTCCTATCATCCCCTAGGAAGACATCATCGCCATCATATTTCTCATACTCACAGAACCACTCCCGATGGGGAGTGAATTGAAAGGATGCACTTGAGTCAATCAACCATGACTCATGATCTACATGTGTAGTTTAAGAAGAATCCAAATAAACATCCCCACCTTCATCTGAGGTGTTTTTTGCCTCTGCAGGAGGAGCATCATCAGATCCCTTTCCTTTCTCAGGAGCTTTAGATCTGCAGTCCTTTTTGTAGTGCCCTTCCTTTCTGCATTTCCAGCATACCTTTACAAAATTTCCAGGAGATTTAGATCTCCCTCTAGATTTAGATCTCCCACTCGAAACCTTATTCTTGTTTCTGTTTTGGGACCTTCCTCGTACAGATAAGGCATATCCATTTTGACCCTCCATATTTCTCCATCTCATTTCCTCCGACAGCAAGGCTGAGACAATGTCATAAAAATTCAAGTTAGTTGTATTGCTACCTATTGCAATAACCAGACTGTCCCACGAGTCTGGTAGAGAACAAAACAAACTAATGCACTTATCTTCATCTGAGATTTTAATATCAATAGATGACAACTGACTTACCACATTATTGAAGGCGTTCAGATGCTCTGTCACTGAGTCTCCATCCTTCATCCCCAGGTTATAGATATTTTTCCGTAGGAACAAATTATTCACCAGAGACTTAGATTGGTACAAAGTCCCAAGTTTTTCCCACAAATTCTTCACCGTAGCTTCCCCAGATACATTCAAAAATATTGAATCTAAGAGAGACAATCGTATTGTGCTCTTTGCCTTTCGATCCAATTTCTTCCAGTCTTCATTTGACATTGTCGTTGGTTTAGTACCTGGATCTACTACGATCCACTGATCTTTATCCACCAGCAGATCCTCCATCTTGAGCTTCCACAACTCAAAACTATGACCATTAAATTTCTCGATCTCTATCTTTCCACTGCTTGCCATCTTCCTTCACTGCAAGAATCGATCTCACAGATCTCCCACTGAACAGGTTCTACCTCAGGCCCGAGCAAAAAACCCTCAGTAGCAAAGGCGTCCCCTTGAAGCCGAAATAGCTCTGATACCAAATGTACGTTTTAACCCTGAACAAAAATTATCTACACACGAATCTTATAATAGAAAATAAACAATAGTGAGAGCATAAAACATAAAACAGATAAACACATAGATTTTCCCCTAGATCCCAAATTAGGACGACTAGCTTGATTTTTCATTATATTCCTTTTAGTGTTACAACACATATATATACATGCCGAAGCATACATAAACCCCAATCCATTAACTCTAGATTAGAACATAACCGTAGTTCCCTTGACTGGATCTACTAAATACCAGGGGCCGAAAACCATCGTACCCCAAAACCATGTGCAAACTCATGCAAAAAACATGGGTGGGTCCACCTATGAGTGGGTCCGTACACCATTTTTTTATATTTTTTTAATTAATTTATTTTTATTTTTATTTTTTTTCTGGGGTGCTGCCCCGAACCCCGAGAGGGGGGGCTGCCACCCCCCTGCTGCACCCAGTGCAACGTACAGCACCTGGGGCTACTCGTGGAAAGAATATAAGACATACCCAACACTTTTCCTCTCTTCCACGGTGCCCGTGCCTCGGTAAGCCCTCGAGTCTAACTAGTCCAACATCTGTAACATGATCAATAAATTTGTAATTCAATTGTCCTATACAAAATATTTGTTCATTTTCATATTTTTTTGAAAATCCAAAAAATAATTGAAGTGCGATCTTAACTATCGCTCTCCATGCAGCTCCAGGTGGTAAGGGAAAATCAACATCTCCCATGAAGTCCATGCCAGCATAGGGGCAATCGTCTACGACGATCACTTATCCCCACCACAGGAAGAACTCATCATCCTTGGTAGTCCTAGCGACCTTGCCACCCCCTAGACTCTTCATTAGGTCAGCCCATCATGCTATACGTGGATCCTGTGGGTTGCTGATAGTAGAGATCAATTTGGGCCGAAGTCCAAGAATCCTCTCAAAGAATAATGTACACAAAATGGTCCCATAACCGAAATGTTTAGTTTTATTCTTCTGGATGGAGGTCAATTTTTTCTTCAAATTGATCAACAAGGTAGTACACCAATCATATAAAGTAGTCAAGCAATCAACTACCAGACTCATGATCCCATGTGAGGTTTGGTGCAACGAATCAGACCCTGTTACTCTGACTATGGTGAAAAGAATAATTTTCATGTGAAGTCCTTGCACATCTCTAATTGGGATCTATGTCCCAACCTTCTGACTACCCTCAACACAATATATGTGAATGTGATCCTCCACATTTAGCCCTCATGTTGGCTTGCCTTGTAAATTCATTGGCTCTCCTCTTTGAGAGAGTCCAGTAATAAAATATATGTCTTCAATCTCAATGCTTAAGGGCATTTGATCAATCATGAAGCAGTCCTCCTCTAGGTCCCAGTAAATGATAAGAATTTCAATCAACTTGGTATTTTTTTCATATTTGGCATCTTGAAAAACTTGAGCAATCCACATCCTCGGATTATATCTAAGGATAATTGGTCCTCCATTACCTAATCGTCAATTACATTATGCTCTCTTTCTCTCCAATTGATGGTCATATTGAGTCAATTCAACAAATTATCCATTAGATTTTTATTTTAAAATTTCACTCTGCGCATACACGAGTTTCTTCTTACATAGTTGCGTCTAGACGCAGGTTTGAAATTTTGAACCCGCGTATGCTTGGAGGGTTAATATAAAAACTTAAATACTATGGTGAAATTAACATAAAATGAATTGAATTGATAGAAAAATTGATTACTAAGATGATTGAGAGGATTACCTGGAAAATTTGAGCTGATTCAATTGAGAATTCGTTTGTATTGAAGTTGGGGGTTTTTTACTCCAGAGCTTTTTCTCAAATTCACCAATGCACAAATGACCAAATGTGAGTTCAAAAGGCCTATTTATTCCCAAAATTCAATTTTTTTTCAAAAACCACTTGTCTAAAGTTTTATATTTACATTTTGAATTTGTTTGAGGATTTATGGCCTTTTGGCTTATAAGTGTTGGGATAGGTTGTTTTCATGTCCATTTAACGATTTCAAGATTATTTTGATTGCTTCGATTCCATGACTGCTAACCTCTCATGGCAGGTATTATGTTGAGAACTAGCATATATGTTAGGGAAAAAACTTTCTGTTTCACTTATGCATGCTAGCCTCCATACTAAAATATTGCCATAGGGTCAACCCCATCATGTTATGATTATTAAACCATATTCACTTGCCAACTTATAAAATAATTATATGATGGTAGAGCCATCCTTTTGCATGGGCTTCTTAGTTATATCCTCGCTAGCATATGTCACTCATGCTACAAATTGTGTAGGCTCGAGAGTCCTCTTTAGTCTTGCCATGACTTATGCGACAAAGCTTCATTCTTCTTCTTCTTTGCTATATTTCTGGCTTTATACCCTAGAGGCTCCCAATTTTTGTTGAGTTGTTTTTCTGCATTACATATTGACCATTTGTATATCTTGGCCTTAAGTCAGCTTCACTTGGACTCGTGTATAAGCCATATTTTTTACCATGTCCTTCTGCAAAGTCAACCTTGCAATCACTTAGCTTCTACAACTCGAAACCCTTCTCTCGTCGACAGAACATTCCTCTGAGTGTCATTTACCAGTTTCACCACCTCAAATTAAGCATAGGATTGTTCCTATCCTGGGAACTAGAGCATATGTTCATCGACACTCGTTTTATCCACTGTATTATAAGCATTCTTTTATTCCTTTTCTGGATTTTAATATGAAAAATACAAAAAAATTAAATATCCCAAAAATACTGGGATTAGAACATTACTTCCATATTTGATGGAAGCTAAGAGTCAGTTGTGACGCCCTTGCAAAAAGCACAAAAAAGCTAATTATTTTCTCCATTTTTGGATGGGCTTTAGTTTGACTTAAGAGAAGCCATAACCTTGTTATCGAGTAAGTACTCCCCCGGTTGGTTATCTCTTCCAATCATATGGAGGGTTTGTTCATTCTTCTGGCATGACAAACTTATACAAAATTATCATATGCTACCATAGTCAAAATGAGTCATGCTTTTTTTCAAGGGAAGTAAAATTGAGTTAGCCTTTCTATGGTGTCTCTTGACTCATTCTTCATTCGGCCATCCCCATTCTATCAAAGTCTTGTTCTATCACATCAGCTATTTGGTTCTCATGCTGGTTTGAGAAGGTCTCCATTGACTTCTTGCCGGTAGGTTTTTCTCTTACAGGCTTTGAAAAATTGCTCTGAGACTAAACATAGAGCCACACCTCGACCCTATTTAAATTATTGAAAGGTGACCTTGTGCTCAACATTTGATCAAAACTATGGGTCTTTGACTGAGTGGTTTCCCTTGTGTTCAACTTCAGCTTTCATTATAACAGCTAGGATTCGTGTAGTACCTCGGTTTCCATTTTACCCTATTGGTGGATTCCTTGCCTCTTTTTTTATCTTTCATTATTGTTTGGTTCAAAGGGTTTATATTGTGCACTAGATACATTTTGTGCATGCTAAAAATGTAATTCGGGTTGGTTACTTCAATTTTCTTCGTTTGATTCCTTCCAAATTTTGGCCTGTGGGTTACACTCATGCTGGATTGATGTGGGATGCCTTAATACCTTCCTTCCAATAGATATTTTCCCATTGACTCTGACACATTTCTCTGGGAATAAGTTCTAGAGTCCTTTTTTTAGTACCTTAGGGTTTGCAGTCATCAGTGGCAGATTCCTTCGCTATCGACAGTGAGAATACATTAATGTCTCTTGACTGGTAGATTCTATCAAGTGTTTGAATTCAACTCATTCATTCACACTTGTTAGATTTTATTGAGGTACCTTGACTCTCATCATCATTATCGGTGAGTTGTCTCGTGTTTTTTAACAGTATACATCAATGACCGGTAATCAAATGATTTCTCACATGGTCAATTTCAGCTCATTTATTCCCATGGTGTAGAATTGTACCATAGTGATCGGTGAAGACCTCGGGTTTGCATCAGCATGCTTTTGTTCACTTTGATAGCTCCTTCAATTTTTTGCCAATGACACCATCCACCCTTATATGTTGCAGTTCATTACAACACCATTCTATATGTTGGCACCCGAGTTGCATGCAATACCAATTTTCCACCACTTATGATTTGGTACTTGGAGATTTAGTTGTGACTTAAATGATTATATATATTTGTATCATCATTGATCAATGTTCTATGCGTGACACTTTGACATGACTTTGATATGTACTTTCGGGCAGTGATAAGATGATTCAATATGTACTTTACAGTTTCTGCTATACTTGTATACATATTGGATCCGCTCCATAATTTTTATGCTGACATGCTTTATTTTCACTGAGCATGGGTATCCCCACCTTAGACATGAGCTTGCTTTCTGATTTCCTTCACTGGTTTTTGGCAGTCTAAAATCTGGTGAAGTCATCTCAAGTCCTCACAAGATTATTTCTTGTGCACATAATACATTTCGGCCATCATGTATTATTTCTTGTGCACATAATACATTTCGGCCATCATGTACCCCTTCTGACCTCATATATTAGGGGGCATCCATCATAGCATCATTTATCACCTTTATATACTTGATGATCTATGTATTGGCCTTGGGTAGCCCTTTTCATTCAGACTTGGTCATCTTCTTAAAAAACAATATTTTTAATTCCATACATGACTCTACCATGTCTAACATGCGTGCAACCACGGTTCCACTCATATTTGACCTGCGTATACAATTTGAAATATTAAAAATACATAACTCCCTATATTTTGGGCAGGGTTTACGGGTTACTCTGGAAGCCCACCTAAAGGAGCCTGTGGCGAAACTGTTTCCCAATTGAAAAAATTGTTTTGAGGAAGTATAAATACACCTCATGGGGAATGCCTTAGGGAGGAGAGAGAAAGGCATTGGTACTATATCCTGTTATAGCCCATATCAAGTCTAATTATACATGTGCCTCCTACACTTCCCAGGTTCAGGAAACCCTTGTTTCCTTCTTTGAAATTTTCACCTCCTTTATGTGACATCCTTGTGCACCTTTTATGGAATAATATTTTTGAGGCTTGGACAGGCAGATCCAGAGGATGGTTTTTCTTGGAGCTATGGCTGATTTCAGGTGATATTTCTCCACATATTTTACATACATTAATAAAGAAGCTCTGTCACATTCCTCATTTTGTGATCTTATATGAATTTTATACATGTTAATGATCTTGTAGTTGTTAATTTCATGTTATATTTTATAAGCTTATGTGATCTAACCTACTGAAATTTAGGATATATATGTTGTACAACTAGTCTATGTGATTTTTCGTGAGTGAGTTGCAGGTCTTGAAGCACGTGGCGAAGTAGAGGGTTTGCACCCTGTGGTAATGAACTCTAAAATAGGACATACGGGTAAAGTCATCTCTCCCTAGTTTATTAGTTTAAGCATTAGGACCTTTAGTTTGATTGCTTCTTGTTGTTGTATGCCTTCCACTCTGTTAGGTCCCTCAACCCAGACCTCTGCAACACTCCTATTTTCATTTATTTTCACAAATAAATTCCAATTAATGCCTCTTTTCCTTTTCCAATTTACTTAGGCATAAATAAATAGAAAGTGACACCCACTAGGATTTTTTTTCCCGCTATTCAACTTGGAATAATTGTCCCATGACCTTTGCCTTATATTTTTTACATGAAAATCAACCAGGGGTTGTTACACATGGATTAATGATGGTTGAAAGGAGAAATGGTATTCTCAAATATAGACTTGAGGTATGGGTATGATCAGGTGAACATTAAAGATGAACAAATTCATAAGATGGTGAAATTCAGGACTAGATATGGTGCCATTTGGGCTCACCAATGAACCAATGACATTCATGTGTCTGATGAATACTGCTCTAAGTTCATACTCGGAAAAATTTGTGCTCATTTTGGGAGATGATATATTTGTTTATTATAGAACCAAAGAGAAGCATGAGGAACATTTGGTTGCAATTTTGTAGCCATTGAGAGAGCATGAACATTATACAAAACTCAACGAGTGTGAATTTTTTCAATCTCAAGTGCAATACTTGGGGCACATAGTTTCTAAAGGAGTGGTGGTAGACCACAAAAATATCATGGTCATTATAGTGTGGCCTGATCCTTAGAACGTGATAGAGGTTATGTATTTCATGGGTTTGGTTGGCTATTACCAAATATTATTTCGAAATTTCTCCATGATTGACCACCCAATCATGACATTACAAAGAAAAGGAGTTAAATTCCATTGGTTAATGGAATGTACAATAATATTTGAACAACTAAAATACCTATTATGCATGCATTTATATTAAGAATAGTAGAATAGTAGTATACATGGATGTTTCACATAGTGTTGTCATTGATGACAACAAGTGTCATTGATGTCAAAGGGAATTTCTATGGAATCAGTGGTAGCATCTATGAAGTAGTATGGTGTAACAGCCTTGGTCAAAAATTCATGTAAATAAAGTTAATAAAGGTAAAATAATAACCAAGGTCATGGGACATGTATTACAAGATGAATGTTGGGAAAATAATCCAAGTGTGGGTGTTCATTTGGTTTATTATGGCTAAGCAAATTGGCAAAGGCTTTGGAAAGGAAAAATGACATTTTTTGCAATTTAATTATGAAAATAATGGAAGTTTGGAGGAAAGGAGGGTGAACGGTCACATGTTTCATGTGAGGAGTAAAATGAAGGAAAATAATTGAAAAGTGAAGAATTAGAGGCCTCATTAATAAAAAGGCTTCTGAGGATTAGCTGGTGCCTTTTTCAGTTCAATTTGGGAGCTCTATCTCTACTCTCTCTCTCTCAGTCTTGGACACTTAGAGAATTCTTGGATCTCTCTAGCATTAGATCAAGAAAGGAAAAGGAATTATAAATAAGGTAAAGGGAAGAAAATATAAATCAAGGAAGAGCATAATCAAGTAGCTACAGAGAGATTACTTGCAGGTATTGATTTGCATGTGTGATTTCCTTGATAGATGTGACATGCATGGTACATGCATGTGTGTTATTGGTTCTCTTGTTGTCATTGGCATGGGTTTTTCTAGGTGTGATAGTGTTCTTCAGCCTTGAATTTCGATTTCTAGATAGCCATAGTGTGGTGGGTTCTCTTGTATATTTGGGTTGAGCTAGATTTTTGGATGGACTCAAAGCTTATTGGGGTGGTCTCGGGATTATTCACAAGGCTTAAGAATCCCAGGATGGGATACATAGTAAAGCCTTGATGTGAACACCTTGATTGATCATAGGAATCCTCGACCAATGAATGGTGGGATACATGGTAAATATCAGTGGTGAATACCCTTGATTTGGCCTAGAAATCCATTGAACGATAATAGAGAGATACACGTAAAGCCCAGAGGGTGGAGACCTCATAGGCCTAGGAATCCCTTGACCAGTAATGGTGAGATACACGGTAAAGAAAAGAGGTTAAGACAAAAAAATGCCTCTCTATTTAGGTAGAGAGATCCAGATGCATCCATGCTTTTTTAGGGCATAGTGATTCGGTGGGGTGTAATATCCCAAAATAGGAAAAGACAGTAATACAAAACACAATAAATGGAAACTACAACAATATGGAAATAAAATATAAACACCATAAAACTAGATAGGACAACTGAGTCATTTTATTAATCAAGAGGTAGAATACAAGTACAATAGTGCTAAAAAATAGTAACACTCAAGCCGACAGAGTTGGCTAGAGTGACCCTCAAGTCCTCTCACTGAGAACATTACGTAACTGTTACTCTTCTCAAGACCCTACTGTGTTGCCCCTACTAGAAATGCTGGAAATGTAACTCCTAGCTGAAAATGGGTGCATAGGTAAGGTTGTTCTGGAGCTCAGAAAATGTCAGGATTTGGAATCCAGAATCTATGATGAAAACCCAAAATAACCTAGAAAGGATTTCCGGATTGGCTCACCTCAGAAAATCACCCTCCTAGGGCTTGTAATACATAATTGTTGAGTGTGTAGATCTATGGCATGAACTGAAAGATAAAATAACTGCAATGACACCAAATCAGCTCATTGCATGAAGGGTTGGCCCCTTCTCCTGATTCCCAAGATGGAATCTTGAGATATAGCTCCTCCTCTCAAGTTGCAGCTACTGAACTACACAATTGCTGGAAGTGACTCTGATGTCAAGAGGGATGATGTTGTAGCCTACTGCTAGATGTTGCAATACTGCACACAATGGATGGAAATGATCTAAACAAAGTGAGGGGATGATTCATCACAGGATTCCAAGATGAAATACTTGGAACTTCCTTACTCCTCTAAACCTACATTGTTGGAGTGTGTAATTCCTGCTGGAACTGCTGCTGCATAGAGGAGTAGACTGATGTCCTGATTCTGGATGTAGCAATGTTACTCTCGGAGGACTACAATGGATGCACAAGGTGAAGGGTTGATCCATCCATAGGTTTCCCAGCTGAAATTCTAAGAACTACCTTCCTCCTCTCAAACCTTATGGTAGGAATGCGTAATTATTGAAGCTGTAAGTGTTGAAGAGAGGGGCTGAATGTGGCACAATTTTCAGATGATGAATGGCTTCTCAAAGAAACCTTTCCAGAGTAGGCACTTAAAGTCCCCATGGATAATGGTGGGATCTCCGCTCGGAGACACCTGTGTGCTAAAAAACACAACATACTTAGCTAAACAACTAAAGCGTGCAAAGAAATGTCATAAACGAAAATACAATATTAAAATATAGAATGCCCTCTATGGTTTCCCTCACCTTTCTTTTATTCTTTTGAGCCTTCCATAGCATTGGCCCACCTCATTACTATGCTGCACATGTGGCCACTAATATCCATAAATACTACGTTTTCCCCCATGATATCCATCATCTCTACAATTACTCTCCACTCCCTCCATCATGTGTGCATTTAATGCACCACTTCCTCCATAATTTCATCATTATTTCTCCATGATCTTAGTTTTATTCCTCCACTATCTCCATCATCTTCCTCATTATTGCTCTATGTTATCCACTCTCCCTTCATCAATAAGCTTCTCCACTACTCCATAATGCTGATCCACTACCTAACTAACCCACATTCACACAACATAAGTGGATTTTATTCATCTATTGGGTTTATGGGTCCCTCCACCCTTTTATTTACTTAACCAAATAAGAAAAGTAAGAACTATAATATTCCAATTAGCTGATGGAAAATTTGGAATATTACATTCCTCCCCTCCAAAATGTTGCTTGTCCTCAAGCAACTGCAAAAGTGAATGTTGCAACAATCCATATCCCTCCCAAGTGGCATCCTCATATGGAAGGTTTCCCCATCTTCTCCAATGTGTTATGAATGCCCAAATCCATAGCTTCCCCTCTATAATGCCTATAATGGCCTCCAAATATGTAGCTAGATGCCTCTCCTCATCAATGAGTCCCCAAGGGGCAACCATATGCTGTCCAAAAGCCTCTTTTCCGTAGAGATATTTGAAGTGTAGTGGTTCCTTACCCAAGTGGAAAGTCCCAACTCCTAAACTATATCTCCAACCCATGATACATGGAGTAGGTTGTGTATCTCCATGCTCCAATCCTTGTTTCTATTGTCCCTTCTTTCTCTAAGCATCATCTCAACATTGTGTAAAGTAGGAAATAGAGACATATGGGTTGACATGTGAAATTTCGGACTATACTCTCCCAAAATCATCCACCGCAACAATGCCTCTTGTTTCCATTCCACCTCATCATCATAAAAAGTATGGTGGCCATACTCCCCTAACATAAGCCAACACAACAAGGCCTCATGTTGCCATCCTACATCATCATCATGCAAGGTATGGGAGAATGTCAACCCATATTCTCCCAAGAGTAACCAAAGAAAAAATGACTCTTGCTGCCATCTCACATCATCATAATGCAAATCATGGAGGAATGATACACTGATTAACATGTAGAGTGTCACACCAGACCAAAATAGTCAGGCTTCCTTCTCCCACATCATATGGGTGTCATGCAAAGTACCAAACAATAATATACCATCAAGATGTGATATGTCTAGGATGGAAAAAATCCCTCAAAAGTAACCAGTGCAACCATGCCTCTTGTTTTTGCATCACACCAGTACTATGAAAGGCATGGATCATACAAATGTGAAATGTTGGGTGGTAACCATACTCACCCAAGAGTGGCCAACGCAACCATGCTTCATGTTTCTCTGTGTTATAGATATGCAAGTAGATTTTCAACCACTTGCTCCTTATCCCCATCCATCCATCCATCCAACTATGGGTGATGACTCATATCATTCACCAACTCAGTATCCACCCAATGGAGAAAACTTGACAGTAGATCAATGTCGATAATACCATCCTCCATAATCTGATGACAATATTTTCACTCCATGATATGTTGAAGTGCATCCTCCTTGAGGTATCTCCATAAGAACCTCTCACCAATGCCTCGGTAGAACCTATGAGGTTTTGAATATGATGTATGCATAATCATCTCTTTAAGTTGTGATATGCTCATCAAGAAGGCTATATCTTGATAATGGAAGATGCTATCCATCACAATATGTCTATCATCTACCATCTGCCCATCCAATGCTTCATAATTGAAGTGGACATCGGATTGCTCAAAGAATAATTGGGCCACAAAATCATCATTTCTCCTCAATGACAACGTTGTTGATCTCCATGATAGTGCATCTTCTGCGACATGGCCCTCTCCATACACAATGTTGAACTCATAGTCTTGTATTGTACTGACCCACCATTTTTGCCTCTTCTACAGCTGCTGGTCCTTCTCAAAAAGATGTTGGAGACCATGGTGGTTAGTCTTCACCCAAAATCTACTGTTAATAAAAAACTTTCGAAATCTGACCAATGCATGCATAATGGCCAATATTGATTTGTCTTAAATAGAATACGACAACTCATGCGACAGTAACCTCTGGTTCTCAAAAGCTATTGGATAGCTTCCTTGCATTAGGACTATGCTAACCCCATCCACTGAAACTCCACACTCTAACATAAAGTGTTGTGTGCAGCTCAACAATGTAAGACTGGGATAATTATACATCTCCTCCTGGAACAAGTCAAGGTTCCTCTACACAGTGATAGTCTGCTGCTCCAAATTAGCAAGGTGATCTAACCCTTGGTCATGCAATTTCCCTGATGGCATGGACCAAAAAATATACATCTAAGGTGCTGACATAATATGGGGTGGAAATGTTTGCAAACCTTGGATCAGTTGGTACTTGGGAACATATTTCCAAGCTATAAGAGTTCCTCCAATTGGTGCAATTACTTCTCCAACTGTTGGTGATGGTCATGGCTTCTCATCTATTGTTGCACAAACGCTGGTATTTGCTTCTTCCTCCTCATGCACCTCCTGAATCATGCATGGGAATCTCAATATAAAATGATTAGGACCATATTCCAAATATTCAGGTGCTCCTCCTACTGATGCAAGTCCTTCTACTACAGCTGATGGTGGTGGTATTTGCTATTTCCTGGAGTAACAGTGCTGACAACTTCCTTTTTCTCCTCATATACTTACTGATCAATGTCAAAACATGTCTCAATGGGAAGTGCCTCTGATTTTCTTCTTTCAAACCTCTCTACCAACCTTTGAGTGAATTATGCATATGCAGTCACTCTTGCATGCTCCACATGGCTGAACCACCAATCATTTGCTTCATCCTCAAGGTGCAACACTGCAATCTCAATGGCCTCCCTTTCCACTACTGGGTGTAGCTGGAAGAAATCATATAACTTATTCATCCAATATTTTTTCATGCTTGTGTATGACCCATCAAATGTAGGTAGGAGGAATCTATTTTGTATGTGCCCTCTTCTTCTATTACTGCGAGGTCTTTGGTTCTCTTTTATCTGGAAAAATTGCTGGAAAGTCAGATTCTCTTTGAATGCATTATATTTAGATATGTACTCTGCAAGATAATCACTCAGAGTATCATACTCCAAATATCCTCCATATCCATGCCATTCATTTCCTTTTGCAAGGAAAGTGGAGATAGTAGAGTGCTGTGGAGCTTTCTGCAATGTCAGTTGCTTATGCTATTGATAGGCAGTGTGTTGGACCCTCCCCATGCTAAAACCCTCTTGAGGTTTCCCGTTTCCTTTCCCTCCTCATTTCTTTAATCTCTATGGATAGATCCTACATAGATTTGAAAAGAAGTGTGGAAAAACTCAATCCCTCTACCATTGTAGACCTCTTATTTTTCTGCTTCTCTTTCTGATATCATGAAATGTAGTGCCCACAAGCTGAGCCAAAGGTCATACTTTGATACCACTTTAATATCCCAAAATAGGAAAAGACACTAATACAAAACACAGTAACCGGAAACTACAATAATATGGAAATAAATTGTAAACACCATAAAATAGACAGAACAACTGAGCCATTTTATTAATCAAGAGGTAGAATACGTGCACAACAGTTCTAAAAAATAGTAACATTCAAGCCGATAGAGATGGCTAGAGTGACCCTCAAGTCCTCTCACTCGGAACATTGCTTAATTGTTGCTCTGTTGGAGACCCTACTATGCTGCCCATACTAGAAATGCTGGAAATATAACTGCAGATGAAAAAGGTTGTGTAGATAAGGATGTTCTAGAGCTTGGAAAATTTTGGGATTTGGAATCCAGACTCTATGATGAAAGCGCAGAATAACCCAAAAAGGATTTTCGGATTGGCTCACCTCAGAAAATCATCCTCCTAGGGCTTGCAATACATAAATACTGGGTATGAAGATCTATGGCATGAAATGAAAGATAAAATAGCTGCAATGACACCCAATTAGCTCAATGCATGAAGGGTTGGCCCCTTCTCCTGATTCCCAAGTTGGAAGCTTGAGATCTAGCTCCTCCTCTCAAGTTGCAACTGTTGAATTGCACAACTATTGGACGTGACTACACTCTCAAGAGGGTTGATGTTATAGCCTACTTCTAGATGTTGAAATAATTCTCACAATGGATGAAAATTATCTCACCAAAGTGAGGGGATGATCCCTCACAAGATTCCAAGATGAAATACTTGGAACTTCCTTCCTCCTCTGAACCTACACTGCTGAAATGTGTAATTCCTACATGAAATTCTGCTCCATAGAAGAGTAGACTGATGGCTTGATGCCAGATGTAGCAATGCTACTCTTGAAAGACTACAATGGATGCACAAGGTAAAGGGTTGATCCCTCCATAGGTTTCCCAGCTGAAATGATGAGAACTACCTTCCTCCTCTCAAACCCCAAGGTAGGAATGTGTAATTCTTGAAGCTATAAGTGGTGAAGAGAGGGGTTGAATGTGGCACAATTTCCAGATGATGAATGGATGCTCAAAGAAACCTTTCCAGAGTAGTAACTATAAGTCCCCTATGGATAAGGGTGGGATCTCCACTCGGAGACACCTGTGTGCTAAATAGTACAACAAACTTAGCTAAATAGCTTAAGCGTGCAAAGAAATATCTTAAATGACAATACAATATCAAAATCCAGAATGCCCTCTATGGATTCCCTCACCTTCCTTTTATGCTTGTGAGCCTTCCCTAGCCTTGTTCCACCTCATTAGTGTGTTGCACATGTGGCCACTAGCCTCCATAAAGACTGTGTTGTCCCCCATGATCTCCATCATCTCTGCAATTACTCTCCATCCCCTCCATCATGTGTGCATTTAATGCACCACTTCCTCCATCACTTCATCATTATTTCTCCAGGATATTACTTTTATTCCTCCACTATCACCATCATCTTCCTTATTATTTCTCCATGATCTCCACTCTCCCTTCATTAATAAGTTTATCAACTACTCCATAATGCTGATCCACTACCTAAATAACCCACATTCACACAACAGAACTGGATTTTATTCATCTATTGGGTTTATGGGTCCCTCTGTTCTTTTATTTACTTAACTAAATAAGAAAAGTAAGTACTCTAGTATTCCAATTTGCTAATGGAAAAATTGGAATATTACATGGGGATTGCGATAAAGCATAACTGTATTGATGAGGGTTTGGGCCTGGTGATCTGGTGGGGTGTTAACACTAGACAATTGTATATAAGAAGGTGGCATTAATTAATTTCAAGCCTAAGGATTTACAGGGCAGGAACACATTATGGAATCAAGAAGTATTTAAAATCTCTAAGGTTTTGAAAAAATCAAATTTGAACTAATCTTAAATGCTAAAATGTGCGCTTAATCCTTCAATAAGAGCACCTTCTACATGCCTTTTTTCCTGATGAGCATGCATTCCTGGAAATGGAAAAATGTCGCTTTCCGAGACCACACCAAGCAAAGGAAAGTTACTCCTTATATGAAGCCACCTAAGAACAGCCACCAGTGCCTCAGACATCATGTGAGCACACAAAGGAATATGTGGAGCACACAATGGAATCATACCTCTCCCTTGGGTCACCATCCATAATGTACCAAGGGAGTGAAGGAGGATTTGAAATTCCCCTATATAAAGCCACCAAGAGATGAAGAAATGGTGATCACATTGTTATTCTGGCCAAAGTTGCCCAAGAAACACCAGCAGTGTGTGACCCGAAGATGGAGTTGAAGAGGACTCGATCATTGGCCACCCAAAAATCCTAGTCCACCATGACATAGAGAGAGGGAGACTGCATCAGAGGCAGAGCTTGGAAGGAAACATCCTTGCATTGGGACCTAGAGGCATTGCCTAGGTGCCTTTTCGCAAGTCTGTAAAATTTCTTCTCCATTTCAAACATTTAATAAGAAGATGCCTTTGAGCCATCGTTGGTATTATTATCATTTTGAATCTCTTTGATAGCTTTTGTATATTTGTGTTTTAGTTTTAGTTTACTTTGAGCATACATTCACATAATTTTTTCACTGAATTGTGCGCTTTTAAGCTCCACCACTTTCTGATCTTTACCAATAGTTTAAAGAGTAGACCACACTCTTTAAACTAGTGTGATTTTGTACACCCGTGCGACTAATCCACCACAACAGGATTGGCGACTCCACTGATGTGTTCCAAGTTTATGTGGTTGTGCCATCTTTTGCAGGAGACCCTTTGTCTATGTTAGAGTGGAGTTGACAGTCCTCTGACCCATATTACAGTCCCTAGATTCACTAGAGTGACAGATTGAAGAAGGAAACTCCTAATTTTTTACTTGCGAGATTTTTGTGTGCAGTATTTCCTCATAGATGCGCAGGGCGCGCGTTTAGCTCTGACCTGCGCACAGGAAGGCGCACTGTCAAGGCTTTTTCTGCACAAATGGCAGAATGAGAGTTTTTTTCCCTGTATTCTGCATTTTTCTGCTTGTAGTGTGCTGGGTAGCCCCTAATGTATCTGCCAGCACTTGTGTTGATACCCCACAACTTCTGAGAACTCACTTTTTGTTGCTTTTTGTAGGCATAGAGTTAGTTTCTCTTTAAGTTTATTTTTTCCAAAAATCTTCACATAGTTTAAGTAGGGGGAAAATTAACCATTGCATTCTGAACAATTTATGTTTTGAAAAAAATTGGTATTCACACTTAGGTTAACTAGTCCAAGTAAGTGGCCCAAGGCCACACATGCATAAGCTAGTGTAGACATTGTTTAGCTTAATTCAATTTTTACATTTAGGCAATTGCGGGACTAAGATTGAATCGCCGATTAGAGAAAGTAATATATGTTGCCTTTGCACCCTTTAGTGATCCTAGGTGTTAGCCACCTATAAAATTTGTCATACCTAATGGTGGCTAAATGATTTTGGAGCCTTCAAGGAACAATTTTATTGCTAAAAAATTGTTGGCTCTTGAAGACTCTTGAAAGGCCTCATGCCTCTATCCAAAATTTTTATTTGTTGTTTCCATTTTATACTCTGAGAATTCTGCTAAAAACCAAAGAGAAAAAACTGCTACCAAAAACCATCATTTTCCCCTTCTCTCACTCTTAACTAACCTTCATTTGCTCTCTCTTTTTCCCCATAAATTTCCTCTATTTTTCATGCATTCCTTTCATGAAAACCCCCCTCCATATGTTAAAAACTCATTTTTTTAAAACTATTTTCAAACCCATCAAATTCCATTGAAAACTATGAAGGATTCATGAAAATACAAGTTTTTTTTATAGACTTAAGCCCCTTGGGCTAAGTCCTAACCACTTCCCCCCACATGCCCATGCGTTAAAACTAAATGCCAAAGCCTTTCGGCGCTAATCGCATCACACATTTTCAAAGTGCGCAAGTCTTGTGCTATGGACCGAAAGTTCCGATTGCGATTGGCTTTTTATGTGTTTAAAGCTCATGATTATATTATTTCTCATATAAACCATAAAACCCGACCCAGCGCTTGAATCAATGTATAAATCCATTTCCGATCTGTTTTTCTTATGTGAAAGTCTCAAAACCCACTTTTCCAAGGTTTAAACTGAAAAACTATAACCACATGTTGAATATAAAATGGGTAGATTGAAAGACCGATCGCGCAATCGCAATCGGGGGAAACATAAATGGGTTGATCAAAAAGACCACATCGGAACTTCTGATGTGATTGAGTCTTTTATATATATAAAGCCCCGCCCCTCTGATCGAATCGGAAATCTTTGAAAGGCCCCTCCGATTATGTCCGATTGACACTTTCAATTGTGATGTTTCGATTGCTCCATCACATCGGAGTTTTTCAATCGCATCACAAAGTTCAATCGCACGCTTTTTGATTATCTCTTTGATCGGACAGTCCTCCGATTCATTTCCCACCATCGATATAATCCTCAGATCAACGGCCACCTCTTGATCGCATCAGCCCTCCGATCGCGCAATCGCATCGGATTTTTTCCATCGCACCCCTTTTTTCCTCTCGCCGATTGCGATCTCCCGATTAGATCTGGACCGTCCACGTGTCCAGATCCAACAGCTATGCTCCTCTCCCGCCTTTTGAAGCAGTTTGACCCATTTCGCAGGATTTTTTAATTATTTCTGTGTTTTGCAGGTGTTTTAACGGTTTTTCATTATACAATGAAGAAATGCCGAAGGCCGGGGAATACATTTCCCGTGCCTGTCTTACTTTAAAAGAGCCCATCCACCAAGATCTATTCATTGTTTTTCAATGCTCTATGAGCATTGATACCTTCAAAGCCCATCGCGTCTCTACACATTGACAAGACACTGTGGTTCGAAATCGCATTTAAAAAGAGTATCAGTGTTGAAGAACAGAACGCAGCAGAGATGAAGATTGAAGACAGATTTAGGGAATTACGGCTTAAAAATAATTATCAAAAGCTTAATTTCCTGAATTAAACATAGTCAGGAGAAATCATAAGTGTTTGACAGGAATAAAGGACCTCCACCGCCGCATTTGGGGCGAATTGATTCCTCAGCTACTACAAGAGCCACCTGTTGCCTCAAACCATTCAAAATAGAGGCCGAGTTATTGATTAAACAAATATCTTCCTCCAGCGCTGCCAAGAAGTTAATTCTGCCAAAGGAGTTTAATAGAAAATATCCGCAGAGTTACTCTAGACAGAGCACAAAACCTTAAAAGTCAACATTTCTTTCCCAGTGAGCTTGAAAAGTTAATGTAACCAATTAATATAGGAGGAATATCAGAATGTTCTCCATCGAGCCCCTCAAAGGCCGAGAGACAGTAAGCTGTATTAATTGAACTTAGAAGATATTTTGTCTCATTCCACCTCCTCTTTTCTTCTATAAATACTTTTGTAGAAGATAAGAAATTGTTGGTTATTGTTTGATCACAAGTTGTAATACTGAAACTCTTTGAAGTAAATACATAGTCTGTTGAATTTGAAGAACAAATTGAAGTCTTGGAGATCTTGATGATGTTGTTGCATGCTTGTTCCTGAGAAGGCTCTATCATTGGATCCATGAGCTTGGCTGTTGGTGAAGTATTCTGAATTGTTTTATGTTTTTCCCCTGTTTTCATTATGTTCCATAATTTCTTACTACAGTAGGATAGAAAGTTTTAGGCTAAGAAATGACTCTTGGAAGCACCTTAGACCTGTTCATCCTTCACTGTTTCATGTTTTCTTCTGCTGAAGTATTTTAGAGGCTTTAATCTTTCTCTTTAGTCTTCATGCTTGTTTATTTCCTTAATAGTTTGAACAATTGGTTTCAGCATGATTTATGGTTCTCCCTGCTTGTCTGTTGCCACTTAAAAATTGTTATTGAAGTCTCCCTTTGAAGTTCTTTGCTTATAGTGAATCAGAGAGGTATGTTTTGATCTTGCCCTTTGTCCTCACTTAAACAGTTGGCTTAAAGGTTGTTATAATTATGATCATAGATGTTTTTAGGTGTTCCCTCTTCTATGACTGTGATTATCAGTAAATCTTATATGTTTTCTAAAGTCCTTTAGAATAAAATCTTTGAGGAAATAGGGTGTTCCTCGAATCTTAGATTTTACTTTGAAAGTTGTTTTGAAATCATTGTTTGCTTAAAGGTGTGATTTGTAGAATTTATGGTTAGCCCTGTCTATCAAAGAACCCTTTATTGTTTCAAATTATGCTTTCAAATTCCCTTTGTTGAGAATTCAATTTCTCTTTCCAAATCATTAATGTTCATCCCATTCCAAAAACAAAAGGATCCTGTGGCCAAGTTAGATTTTCCCTTTGATATCCCATATCCTTTGATGAGTTTTCTATGACCTTTTCTTGACTCCATTTCCCAATGAACCAAATGTTTCTCCATTCTATGTATCTTTCCTAGACCTTTCATGTTTTTTTGTATCAATTCAATCTAACCAACTAAACAAACAACACCTGCACTTAATAACTAGTCTAAAATCAATATTATAAGCACACAAGATAAACTTTTGCAAACAAACATTTGAGAGATCCCTCTCTGAGAACAGGAGGACTAGATCCTGTAACTCTAAAGATTGGTTCTGATGTTGCCTTGTCTTTTGATTTTCCAAACTATCAAAACACGGGACACCAACATAATGGCGATCATGGTGGGACATTGAGTAAAATATGCAAAACAAAACACTCATTGTCTAAGTATAACATAAGTAACCTTCTTCAAGCACTACCAAGCAATGGTAATCATGATAGGACCTTTTGAATCAGTTACAAACTAAGTAACCCTTAGGATTCTTATAAAGCCTTATCAAACCTTGAAGGTTTCGGTTACCAAGCCATAAGAGTAAACTCTATGTGTTTTGACACCCTAGCTAAGTGTTAAGTCAGATTTAGGATACTCTCATAACCTATAAAACCAAAATAACTCAGAAAACACAAAAAAAATTCAGTTTGGCTTCATAATAAACCTGGTGGTATACTATAAAACGTTTACTCCAAGGGAGCTTAAAAATTCCACTTGGCGACTCCACAATCCTAAAAAAAGACCTTAAGACTCCACTGGGAAGACCCCAAGTCTTAATAGCATCATAACAAGCTCAGCTAGAAGGCTTTAAGATTAAAATTTTCCTTCTTCTAAAAAGATCAGTTAGCCTCTTGAAGATTGTCATATTTGGTTAAACTCTCTTTCTAACCGGGTCTGAAAAACATAGAATAGTGGCTCCTAAAAAGATTCACACTAGAGCCCATCCCGACCTAGATCCACCTGAGATAGTTGATGACCCAGAAAGCATCCTTTGGAAGTCTCCTAGGATTAAATTATCAACTGTTTTCATATCACCCTTGAGAGCTAATTCAGTTCCCGAAAATCTTGCAGCTCTAAAACAATCACAACCTGGCTTAGTAAATCCATTTAGAACTAGGTCATTTGATGATATAACTTAGCTACACTCTGAATTTTCACTTTCATCCCCTGAAACAAGTGAGCATCCTGGTAATAGAGAAACAACACCTCCTGACTTACATTTCCTTCACAACTTAGGTGTCTCTCATCCAAGATCAGCTCAGTAATCTATTTCTGGTCCATCCACTTGTGCTCACCCTTCACCCACTGTTCAAACCACTACACCTCAGCCCACTATTCCTGTTAGAAATCCGCTCCTTGTAAATCCACCCCCACCACCTATCATGGCAGCATGGTATGCTCCCCTAGTCCTTCCTGTACCATTAGTTAATCTTCCACAGGACTATCAGTCCAAAATTCCATTATATGATGCTAACAATGCTACAACCGCATCACAACATGTAGATAAAATGAATGACTACTTTGACAGAAATGAAATTGATGATGATTTTGTCAATCTTAGGTTATTTGCTCAGAGCTTAGGGGGAGAAGTAAGAAAATGGTTTAAAGGTTTAGCCCCCCATAGTATTAATGATCTCCAAGGCTTCCATAAAATGTTCTTAAACAAATGGAAAGTAAAGAAGAATCCGCTCCAAGTCCTTTCTGATTACAAGAACCTCCATAGAAACATTGGGGAAAGTGTGCAAGCTTACTGCACTAGATTCAATAGTGTGTAAAAAGCGCTTTTCCCATAACTAAAACCTCCACAAGGCTCAGTGTTAAACAAGTTTCCTGAAGGGTTTGACCCTAAGATGGCCTATCAGCTGAGATAAAGAGATTTTGCAACTCTTGAAGATATGCAAAAGGGCGCTCTTTCTGTGGAAGTCAACTTAATGGAGAAGAGAGAAAGAATGAAAACTGAGAAGAGAGTATATTTTAAAGAAGAGTCCACTCATTCTACCTCAAGCTCAAAAATGGAGAGAATGTTATAAGAAATGATGAAAGAGATGAGCATAATTAAGAGAGCACAAGAAAATCAAAATCAAACTACTCCTCGAAATAGAAATCAGAATTATAGAAGAGAAAACAATCAAGACAAACAAAATGAGAATGACCAATAGATTAGACCTCCCTTCCAACAAAACTATGTAGATCAATATGAGGAAGATAGGGAGTTGGAAAGGTTGGAAGAAGATCTTGTAAACTTGATTGGATCAGACAGTGGAGATGATGTTTTCCTCACTGAGGAAGAACAAGGATTCTTCTCTTATGATCAAAATACAAACACCTATGAAGACTTTGATGACTATAGATTGGGTTTTGAAAATGCAGTCATGGAAGTGCATAAACAATATGATCTTAGGAGAAAAGGGAATGCAGATAACTTAAAGGACAAGAACACTAATACCGCTGTCAAGAAAAACACAGAAACTCAGCCCAAAAAGACAGTAAATAAAACTAACATTTTGGCTAAAAAAACAGACCTAAACAAAGACAAAAATATTTAGCCAAATGTTGAAAAAAGTACCCCTGGCACTTCAGCTAGTGGTCCTAACAAAATGGTCCCAATTACCAGTCCAAATAAGGTTCAGCAAATCAAAGTTGTTGAAAATAATTCAATTGAAAAAGCAGATGTAAATATCAACAAGTCAATTATTCCTTTCAGACTTGAGGGAGAGATTGCCAAGATAAAAATCACCATCCCCCTAGCTCAACTAGTAACCCAAGAGGTGTACAAAAACCAAGTTTTGAAAGCTTTGAACTTAGGAAGTGATATAGACACTTTAAACTTGACAGATGATAAACTTGACTTGTTATTCGGTCCTGAAGTTGAAGGAGAATATCAAGAAGGGGCCATCCCTCCCTTCTATGTTAGCTTGAACATACACGAGAAAATTCTACACAATTCCATGTTAGACTCAGGAGCTTCACACAATATAATGCCCAAGGTGGTAATGGAGAGCTTAGGCTTATAGATTACTAAACCATACAAATATTTGTATTCTTTTGACTCAAGCCGAGTCAAATGTTTGGGTCTAATCAAAGATTTATGTGTTAATCTAGCTCAGATCCCTACTAAAAATCTAGTTATGGATATAGTTGTAGCTGCCATTCCCCCCTAAATATGGCATGCTCTTATCAAGATCTTGGGGAGCCAAACTTCAGGGAAGCCTTCAAATGGACATGTCTTATGCCACTATTCTTGTTTTTAACCAAAACAGAAGACTATACAGGGAATCTCACATGAAGTATATGGTGAGCAACCTAGACAAGCTGAACAATACTCAAATCTATTCTACTCGATCAAGTTTAGATTCCTTTATCTTACTCAACAAGATAAAGAGAACATAGACCCCATTGATTCACCAGAAAAATTGAATCTTCCCTTGAATCAACTTCAAAACATCGACAATCAACAGCAACAAGAAAACAAAAAAGAATCAAACGTGATTTGGACTATAAATTTTGATGGATCTTATAATAAAGTAAGCGCAGGTGCAGGCATATGGATACAAAATACCAATTAGAGTTTCTCATATAAATTAGATTTCCCATGCACTAACAATATTGCTGAGTACGAAGCACTTCCCCTAGGTTTACAATTACTAAAAAAATTACAGGCCCAAAAGGTAACAATCTTAGGAGATTCTGAACTTATCATAAAACAAATCAAAGGAGAATACTCAACCAGAAATCTGAGGCTTCGGGAATATCGGAACGCTGCTCTCGATTTATTAAAAACCTTCAAAAAATATGAACTTGTTTTCATTTCTAGAGCGTTTAACCATTTAGCAAATGAACTCACTTTTAATGCGAGTCACTGTCAAATACCTAAGATAAATGAACAACTTAGTGTAAAAGTAAAACATAGGCCTGCAGTGCCTGATAACAAAGATCACTGGAAAGTTTTTGATTCTGACCAACACATAGACGATTTCTTGAGGTCAGAAAATGATTTTGCCATACCTACATCAGAATCGTGCCATAATCAAAACTGTCCATATATTGAAGAAATCACAGAAGCTGAAATAACACACTCTGCTAATATAATTCATTATGAGAATACGTTTGAAGTAGAGTCAATTGACAACGTGGACCAAAGAGACCTGGAAGTTTTAGAATGTAAGAACGGTTCAATTCCAAGAGGTCTCTCACCTTTGGAACACCTTTTCGACTTTAATGTTGTAGCCAAAGAACCAAAAATGGAGCCTGTAGAAACAAATGTAGAAGAACACAACATAGGCTCCCTAATGGAACCCAAGATGATTAAATTGTCCAGCACTCTTCCAACTCACATAAAATCTCGATACATTGATCTGTTTAAAGAGTTTAAAGATGTTTTTGCCCGGGCATACAAAAATCTGAAGTCTTACGATACTAGCATCATTCAGCACAAGATTCCCTTGAAGGAAAATCAAAATCCCTTAAAAAAAAAACGAGGAGAATAAACCCACTTTTATTACCTTTAGATAGAGCCAAAATTGAAAAAATTCATGATGCTGGAATTATAGTGCCTGTTAGATTTTCAGAATGGGTATCAAACTTAGTTTCTGTTAGGAAAAAGACAGGAGAGATCAGACTTTGTATCGACTTCAGAAAATTAAACAGAGCATCCCTAAAGGACAACTACCCATTTCCCAAGATGGATCATATAATTAAGAGAGTATTTGGGTCAAAAAGGATATCACTCTTAGATGGGTTCTCAGGTTACAAGCAGGTGTTAGTGCTCCCAAGTGATCAAATCAAAACTGCTTTCACCACACCTTGGGGTACCTTTATGTATGTCAAAATGCCTTTCGGGTTAATGAATGCAGGGGCCACCTTCCAAAGGGCAATGGACATAGCCTTCTCTGAATATATTGGCTATTTCATAATTATCTACCTTGATGACATAACTGTCTTTTCAAAAACTGATGAAGAACATTTGACTCACTTGCGAAAAGTTTCTGAGAAATGTAGGAAATTTGGCTTGTCATTGAATCCCAAGAAGACACTCTTCGGTATCCAAGAAGGGAAGCTCCTTGGTCACATAATTTCAGAATAAGGAATCAAAATAGACCCTACAAGGATAGATGGAATATTGCAAATTAGCCATCCAAGAAGCCTCAAAGAATTACAATCGTTCATTGGAAAGATTAATTTTTTGAGAAGGTTTATCCCTAACCTTGCTGAGTTATTAAAAAACATTACAAACATGCTTAAGAAATATGTAGGTGTAAAATATACTTTACCAGCTAAACAATCATTCGAACTGGTCAAACAAGCTCTTACCCAAACACCGGTCCTGATTAGTCCAGATTTTACCAAAGATTTTTACATCTTTTCTTTTGCATCTGAGCATACAATAGCTGCAGTTTTACTTCAAAAGTGATTTGGGGCAAGAAAAACCAATATATTTCTTTAGTAGGGCCTTAAGAGATGCTCCTCTCAAATATAATATCATGGAGAAGCAAGCCTTAGCATTGGTGAAAGCATTGAAAGACTTTAGGGTCTATATTTTACACTCTCACATAATTACTTTTGTTCCGCATACTGTTGTCAAAGACATTCTAAGTCAAGACCCTAATGGTAAAAGGGGAAAATGGATTGCAACTATTCTTGAATATGACTTAGAAATCAGGCCCACCAAACTAGTTAAAGGGCAAGGATTAGCAAAACTTATGGCTGAGTCTAACTTCCAAGCACTAGACATCAATATGGTAGATGTGTTGGAAGAAATAGAAGAATATGATGCTCCTGTTATTGAAGAAACATTTCTAAATTCTCCTTGGTATGCTGACATTATTTATGTGATTTTATATTTAAATACCCCTCCTTCTTTGTCTAAAACTAAAGCTAGATTCTTGACACAAAAGGATTTGAATTTTTGTATCTTAGATGGAGTATTATATTGGAAAAACGCTTTTGGAATTTTTCTTAAATGTTTACTTGAAGACGATGCAGGAAATATCATGCATGAATTGCATGATGGAGAATGTGGAGGTCACCTCTACTGGAAGGCCACAACCAACAAAATTCTTAGATCTGGTTACTATTGGCCTACCCTTTTCCCAGACACTCAAAGGATGGTCATGTATTGCCATAAGTGTCAAATCTTTGATGGCAAAAGAAAAATCCTTCCCTTACCTTTACATCCTATCAGAGTTGAGGCACCTTTTCAACAATGGGGGCTGGACTTCATTGGGGAAATTCATCCATCCTCCTCAGCTTAGCATAAGTGGATCCTCACAGCCACTGACTTCTTTACCAAGTGGATAGAATATATACCCTCCAGAAATGCTAATGGCCTAGGACGCAGGTATCAGGGCAAAAAGTGCGACCTGGTCCAGAAAAGAGCAGAAAACTGCGACCTGGGAGATGAGGGGGTTTTGGTGCTGTTTTATGGCTGGAAGTTGGGTTTTGGTGGTTGGTTATGGTTTTCCCGATCTGTATGCTGACAAAAATGATGTGTTTGTGCAGGTATGGTAGAGTTACGGGTCAACTGGAGAGAGAGAGATCTGGGGACACTACGGACAAAGATCCAGGCGGATCAGGGCGTTCGCCGTGTATTGGCCAGATGTGGGGTTCTCAAGTTCTTGGAGAACCATTTGATGAGAGCAGGGGAACCGTTACTGGCCCAGATTATCAGTTACTGGGATCCAGATCAGGAGATCTTTGTAGTGCAGGGGCACAGGATCGAGCTGACGGTCCAGGACGTGTACTTCCTGAATGGTCTCCCACCACTGGGGATGGTGGGAAACACACAGCCAGTGTTGCCGCGGGGGCGGCATATCATGGAGTTCGTGGAATGCCATTGTCGACCGGGTCTCCAAGTCAAGGGGAATCAAATACCGATCGGGGATCTAGAGAGGCTAGAAACCCGTGCAGTGGCCGCAGCTGTGCTGCGAATCCTGGGCATCCAGGCGTTCCATCACATCACTGGGGGGCAGATGATGATAGTGGAAAGTGTGTTGGGAGGGACCTACTATGGGTGGGCCCAGATGTTGTTGGTGTCGCTAAAGCGACAGTTGTCACTATGCAGGCGGCAGGTGAACCATGACTACTCATATGGGACTTTGTTGTGCGCCTTCTTCTTTGAGAAGATCCCGACCTTGAGGCCTCGTGTACAGCTTCCAGATGGGGGCCCGAGGGAGCCCAGGATGCGCCGTTGGGGACGGATACTGTGCAGAGGAGGAGGAGGGGCGGTTAAGCGGGTGTTTCGACCAGAGTTTTTTGCCCATTGGGATCAGATGTCATTGTACATAGATGACTATCCTTATAGTGGGATGAGCTACTGTGGAGATCCGGATCTGCCACTTCCGCCTGGTCGAGTCTGGGGGCCCGATGGTAAGTGACAAATTGCTATTCTTGTGTGGGCATGTTAAATTTTTTGAATAGTAATTGATGGTACTGATTCATGTACTTTTGGTATGCAGATATAGCACCGGTAAAACCGGCCGGATATATGGGACGACCGGCGGCGTCTGGAGCTACCGGTCCAAGTGGGTCGAGAGCAGCACAGAATGAGGATGCAGCCGCCCTGCTGGAGGATATCCTTCGTAGATGCGAAAGGTTGTTGACCGGAGTATCAGAGCGCGGGTGGCAGGACTTAGACGACCAGTTCATAGAGCCATGTGTTGGTCTACCCTCGGAGTGGCGAGGTGTCATGCGGCGCATGGCGATGGCCGTCAGGCTATGCGCGATCTACATGCTGCAGGGGCAGAGCCATTGGCCCGGGAGCCTCCAGATAGTGATTAGGGGTGGGGCATGTGGTGCCCCCTATGATGTATGTAGGGGCAGGTGGTGCCCCCAGTTTTGGGTTTTTTTTGTAACATGCTATGGGCATGTCATATGTATCAGAGTAGATGGACTCTAAACACATGTTTTGCGACACATATTATGGATATGCATCGTTTTTTGATGGTTATGAATGTTATTGTCTTGTATGAAATGTGTGTGATAAATGCCAATCTAGAACATGGTTTGCAATACTATCTACATAGTGATTCTGTTCTCGAGGTACATGGTTGAAAGTTATGGTTTCAAATGCACGTATCAAGATTTTCACTCGTAAATAGCGTCTAAATAGCACAGGGTTATGCACACGATAAACACCATTTAGTTGCATTACAAGAAGCAGGGAATCCGAACGAACGTGCAGATGGAGGATGCGATGAAAGAGGGCATCAACTAAGAGACCACGCACAGCATCATATTTGGCCTGATTTTTGGTGGCAGAACCAATGCATACCCCGTTAGAAAGAACAAGGGCATGCAAGGCAGTGAAGATGGCCCAACCTGCCGAGGCGAGATTCCGGGAGTAGCGAGTTGCACCATCGGCGTAACCGATAAAGGGTGTGGACGGGGGGTCCGGAAGAATGGTGTGACAAGACAATAAATGAGGGGAGGAAAGGAAATGACGGCAGCGTGAGTGTACAGAAGTCATCGGGCGGCAACCGCAGGAGGGAGTACAAGGGGCAGGATGACCATGACTCATACAGGGTGGTATATGAGGGCTATCGGAAGCATGGTGAGGACTCGGGCTGCAGAGGTCAACAGAGACACAGGTGGAGTGATCTCGTGTATGGGGAGGAAAAGGGTGATCAAGGGACACAACAGGGGAGGATGCAGACGGGCTAGGCTCCGAGTGTCTCGCAGAGAAGGATAGGTAAAGAATGGTGACAGTAGGCTCCGTCATCTGAACATCAGGGGGGGGAATGTCGATGGGAGTGGGGGGATCCTCAGGCTGACCTGAAGCATACTGCGCGAGGATAGGAGAGGCGGATTGATTTTGTTCAACCTCATACTCTCGGATTACCTCTAAAGAGGCGCGGTAGTGCGTCAGGTGAGGACAATGGTGGGAGTAATGGCCATGAACGCCACACAAAGCACAAGGCTTGTTGGTGCGGAGATTCTTAGGGTTCTTGGTTACGGACGGAGAAGGAATGGGGGCTTCAGGGACCGTAGACTCGGGGAACGCGACTTTAACCACGGGCTGAATACGGGGCAACTTGGGACAAGCATGGGTGGCATGACTGGTGACATCACATAAAGCGCAAGGCTTCGCGGGCGACGGAGGGGCTGGGTCAGTCATGGTAGTCTTGTCTTTGGGTGCCCCCTTGCGGGCTTTGCCTTTCTTCTTGGGTGCCGTCACGACAGGAGAAGGGTCCTGTGGAGGTGCTGGGGGCACAGAGGCAATGGAGGAAGCTAGGGGGACCGGTTGAACCGGTGTCAAAGCCATATAGGGCTTGGGATGACCAGGAGGGGTGGCGGCTGGGGGATCAAGGTACCAGACCGGTATACCCAAGGTCAAGTTAGGGAGAGAGAGGGTGGCCATGACGGGGACAGAATATACTCCGGGAGGGGGAGCTAGGAAAGGGATCTGCCCAGCAGGGTAATGACCAGGAGGGATGGCTTCAAGATGGTTAAGACCAGGAGGAACCGATCCAGGAGGATAAAGGGGTTCAGGGATACCAGCTGTAGGGGTAGGGCCAGAAGGAGGATTTCCGGCTGGCTGAGATGGATGGCTAGGAGCGGGTTGCGGAGGGCGAGGAGGAGGTTGCTGACTAGCCGAGGCAGGCCGCTTACGGGAAGCCTGAGACGATTGCATCATGCAAACATTCGATGAGCTGGGATCGGTGACAGGAGGGGGGGGAAGGTTAGGGAAAGTTCCAAGCAGGGAGGAATCTTTGTAAACGCCGGGGGAGACACTGGTCAAGGAATCAACGGTTTGCTTGTTGGCTACAGAAGAGATAGTCGTCTCAGGGGAGGTCTGAGATTTTGGCTCATGATATGTCAACTGGTCAATGGTGACTATCTTTCCATTATGGGGGAAAGACATCTTTCGAAAGACCACGGATGGAATAGCAGACATAGCATAGGTGTAGCTTCGCCCCAATAGAATGTTGTAATCTAGCGGGGCGTCAATGAATTTGACGTCAACGCAAATAGTTTTACCGGCGAGGGTGATAGGACAATTACGAAACAGGCCAATGGGCTGGGAGGCATGACTGTCCCACGCTCGAAGGGTGATCGTGGAAGGGGCCAGTTCAGGGGATCCGAGTTGCTTCCAAACCGAAGCGGACATCACGCGAGGGATGCCCCCTCGTTAATGATACACGGACACGCTTGGCGTTCCTGATTTTGGATCGGGATTTGGAAGGCGACGCAGTCGAGGAGGAGGATGGTCCGATTGAGTGGCGGCTGGGGCACCACATTGGTCATCGCCAGATCGACAATACGACGATAGACAGCAGCATTTTCTAGGGAAGGGCACGACCGAGGAAGAACAAAGGTGGAAACGGCGCAGGAGATTGCGCTGCAATCATCTACTATGCTATACGAATGGGCAGCTGACTGATGTCAAGCTCAGACGCAGGGCCCTAGGTCCTTGTGTGAACCTCACCTTGGCCGATGACATGCAGGCCACTTGTGTAATGTTATGTTCGAGAACCTGAAGAAGGAGGCTCGGGAGCAGACTGAGCAGGAGGCTTGGAGTACTGGCGAGACCAAGTTTGAAGGTGAAGATTGACGGACGGGTTAGGATCGGAGTGCATCATAAGGATCTGGTAATCAGAGGAACCAGAAAGGGAAGGGGGGGTGGATACCTGGCTGTCGGGCGGTTGGGTAGCCACGAATCCTTGCTGGGGGAAAGGATCAGTAAACACAGCTGGCTGGGTAGTGGCCACATTAGGAGGAGCATGAGGGGAGGCGTGCTGTCCGTGAAATGTGGCTTGAGACTCCCACATCTGCCGCATCTGGGGTAATAGGGAACAATCATGGGTGTAATGACCATAAACACCGCAACACGAACAAGGCTTACTTGTGTGAAGCGGCCTGTCCTGCTTGGGCTGAGTGCCCTGTTGCTGGTTGGCAGTGCTAGGGTCCACACCAGGATTGGGTCCACGGGTGCCAGGGGCAGATTGGTTTGGATTGCCTCTCCGCCTTCTTTGAGAGGAAGGGGGATTGGTCGTGCCCTGCTGTGAAAATACTTGCCCTGGAGGGGGCTGTAGGTGTTGGTGCTGGGGTTGAGGAGGCAAGGGAGGAGGAAGCATATATGCTGGAGGAGCTGGCGCACCAGGCTGCGGATAAGGGTAATGGGTAGGTTGGGCAACATTGAGGTAAGCAAGAGGTTGGGCAAAAGGAGGAGGCATGCCGTATCCTGGATACATGCTGCTGGGAGGGGGGAGAGTGCTGGAGGAGCTGGCCCCTCCCTGAGGGGGACCATAGCCCATAGGAGGTTGAGCGTATGGATGGGAAAGGGATCCAACGATACCATCAGTGGAATGAGATGCCCCCGGGGTGTTAGCGCCACCGGGCCTGGGGAGGTCAGGAAGAACGGTATAAACATAACCAGATTGAGCGTAAATCAGGTCATATTTCAAGGCTATTTGGAGGGCGGCTTCTTCAGTTTGAGGAAAATGAGAGGCAACATATTTGCCGATGGGAGCGGGAAGGGTGCGAAGGAACCAATCCATGTAAACCCGATCTTCAAAGGGAGGGGCTCGACATAAGCTCCGTCTTCTTCGCCATTCCTGAACATGGGCGGAAAGGCGTGTTGAAGAGGATTGCTTGAAGGAAGTCAAGAGCTCTGTGCCAGTATCGTATCGGAAAGGGAGTTGGAAGTATGACAAAAAGGCTTGGGCAAGAGTCTCAAAGGTGGTATGGGTAGAGGTGGCTTGTTTGACATACCATTTAGAAGCTTCGCCGGTAAGTGTGCATTGGAACAAACGAAGACGGATGGAGTCATCGGTAATGGAATTGGAGGAACACCACATGTGGAAAGATTGGACATGATTGGTTGGATCTTCGCCATTAAGGCCCTCAAACTTAGGGATGTCGGAGGGGAGCTTGGTTGGCATAGCAGGCCAATTAGCATTATGGTGAATGGGGTCATTGATCAACTGATGGAAATCGGGGAGGCTGAGGCCTGCAATGTACGGCAGCACAGGGGTGGCTGGGGTAGTTCCTGTGGCGGTTCTGCTAGTAGTAGGGCCGGCATTAGAGCTGGGAGAACCGCTAGCGTTAGGCCCTGGACCAGACATAGTGAAGGTGACAGCGGGAGAACTGGGAGGAGAAGGAGAACCCGATGAATCAAGAGAGGAGTCGGAGTGCGGACTCGAAGGTGGACTGGCTCGACGACGGTGGGGCGGAGCAGGTCGATCGACCGGAAACTGAGGATGAAGGCCAAGAAGTCTCCGGGAAAGGCACCTTGGGGGCGCAATGATGACAGGAAGAAGGAAACCGACAGGGGTAGAAAGGGACAGAATCAATTGAGGTCAAGGGCAGAAAAGGTGCAGTGACAATTGATTTTAGAGTCTTTGCCAGGCGGTGTTAACCAGGCGCTTCTTCGCTTAGGGTCAGTGTGTGGCGTGCATTAATTTTAATTTTTAAACCCTTTCCGTTTTGAGAGCAAGAAAAAAGTGTGTTGCGTAGCTGAAAATAAACCTACAGAGAACAGAATATAATGCTGAAATAACAGAAAAATAACAGCTACTTGTGCATCTATCTAACCCAAGAAGGTGGGTCTCTCAAAACTATTCTGAAAAGAAAGGGAAAAATCTATGTAAAACACACGGAAAAGGGGCCAATAGATCTAAGGTCAAAAGGGACGGGGATCTAAAGGATAAAGCTGCTGAAAAGAGGTGCAGATCACAGCCAAGAGACAGAGGCAAGGTGGCTGGAAAAAGGAAGGAAATCAGCAAAAATTGGAGGGGGCAAGGCTGAGGCCTTTAAAGGAGGTCCAAACAAAACGACAAGAGGTGATTTGAAAGGAAGAAAGGCTTATTTCAAAGGATCTGAAAGGGAGGTAACAGATCTGGAAAAAAGGAGGCTGAAGCTCTGAAAAAAAGACGGCTGAAACAGCTTAAAACTCTTCCACAAAAAGTGGAGGGTACTAAAGCCCTAAGGGGCTAGGTTCCCACTTAGATGAGTAAAAACAGATCAGAACTTGGTCAAAACAGGCTGGGACAGAGGCTGGAGGACCCTGACAGAAGCTGCAGCAAAACCCAGAAAAATTGCAGAAAAATTGCTGAAAAAATGGCAGGTCGCAGTTTCTGATCTGATTTCAGTGCAGGTCACAGGAAACAGGCTGAAAAGTGCGACCTGGAGGTCCAGGTCGCAGGTTTAGGGCCAAAAAGTATGACCCCCTGTTCCAGTTGTCTCGGCGGCAGATTTTTAGAAAAGTTGCCGTCTCAGTTGCGGCTGGTGTCGCTTACCTGCGCAATAAGGCCAGAAACACACGAAAGTTAGAAATTTTAATGTTTTAGGGTTTTATGTGAGAAAAACAACATAAAAATAGGAAAAATAAATAGCTGAAAAGAAACCCTAGGTTCTGAAGTAGCTGGATATGCAGGAATATGAAAAACGACAGCGGTCGTAATTTAAAACCCGTGTGGAGTCGCCATTTGTTAGTATGAATCCTTTGTCAAAGTGTACGAAAAAGGACCACTTTAGCTACGCATAACTAATAGCCCTAACAACAAAAGTGGTTGCCAATATCTTCAGATCTGCGATTAGTTAGACAAGAAAATAGCTGCAAAATACCAGATCTATGTATGGAAAGACATTAAGCAGTAAAAACAAGGGTTTGCTCCATATACCAATAGACAAGACAAGAACAATTTTTGAAAGAATTTTTGTATTAATGGGGCACTTGTGAGGAAAACCAGAAGGAGTATCCAATTCCCCTCAGTGGGATGGGTTCTTGGAATTCCTCAGCACTTCAGATCTAAGATTTCTCTCTCTATTTGATGTAGAAAACCTAGTGAAAAGAGTAGAGCTCAATGGGAGCAAATGGCAGAAAATGGTGACCAAGTGTATAGATCCAGAGTGATCTAATAGGCAACAAAAGGTGAAGAATGGTAGGGAAAACCCTCCTATTTATAACAAAATATTGGGTCATTCTAGATCTTGGCGCATGGGTTAACCAGATCTAGATCCACTTTTATGGAATATTTTATTATATTTGTTGGAGGGAAAAGGTATTTGACTTGGGTCAAATCCCTTAATTTGTTAAAAATAAATAAATAAATGATTTATTTATCTTTTTAAGGAAGCGGTTAGAAGATAATCAAATAAATAATGATTTATTTAATTATTTAAGGAGGTGGTTGAAAGATAATTAAATAAATAGTGATTTATTTAATTATTTGTGGGTGATTTGGTCATATTTAACAAGGAATGTCATCTAAATAAGGTTTAAATGATTATTCCTAGAAAATAATAAGATAAATAAAGGTTTATCTAATTAATTTCTTTGATTTTGGGTTAAACATGACTGGGAATAATAATTAAATTATGGTTTAATTAATTATTCCATGAGGAAAATAAAAAAAATATGGGTTTGTTTAATATTTCCTTTTGGGGTTTCCTGTTTTAACATAGTGAAAGCAGTTTTACTTAGGGTAAAACTGGTCTTACATGGTGTACTTGGGTCCATCTAATGATAATAAGTTAGATGACCAAAAAATGGTGTAACACTAACCATTGCATTCAAAGTTAGAAAAATCAAAAATACAAAAACAAACAAAGAAAGAAAAGAGTGCAGATGGTAAAAAAAATAAAGGTACAACCCCATACCAAAAAAAGAGAAACCAATCTGAAAGTGTGCAAGCTTAAATGCCACTACTAAAAAACACACTTCTAGTTAGTCAAACTGCCTAATATTGACTAATTAGCCTTTAAATTTTCTGCTGATAGGATAGTGAATTCGATTGGCCAAACTTTTTAATCTTGGCTTATTAGTAGATAGATTAGGATAGAAATGAAAGGTTCAAACATGTTCAAGATCGGAACCTAAGTTTCCAAAAGAGAGATGACTCAAATCTATTTTATTTTTCTGAGTCAAGAAGAAGAAAATCTGGTTCTAATTAACTCAAAATATGAACCAGAGAGAAAGGAAGAAACAACTCACATAAGAGTAAAAAAAGAGCTGTAAAAAGAGTGAAAGAAGTGCTTAAATTTTCAGATCTTAGGCCTTCAAATTTTGATTTAATTTTCTGCAACTAATAATCTATGTGCAGCTTGTTTTTATGCCATATATCAGCATCAAATTAGATTTATCAATCCTAACTTGAATGCCTTTTAAATTTCTGTTTTAGCAAAATTAGAGAATAAAAGTCTGTTGGACAGTTTAATCCCAATAGATAGTAGATTAGCTAGAGAATTATATGGATTCAACTGTTTAATCTGAATCCATGGAGAAATAAGGAGTAGAAACAGATTAGATTTTTTGCTTTCAAAAAGAATAAAATGTTGTAAGAGAGTTTGCCAATCCAATTGCACTCTAATGAAGAAAAAATGTTAGACCTGTAGGATTGGGTGGGTAGAAAGCTAGTTGATAAAAGATCCAATGTTTTTCCATGGCTGCTAACTTATTTCCAGAACAAAAGAAGATCATTCAAGTAAAGAGATCAGCCCAATGGATGAGGCAACTGATCAGCATCTCAGAGAATGCAGGTCTGAAATTCTTGATGCCTTCAAAAAAGGAACCATCCCCAAGTGGAGCCACTGTTAGCCACCTATAAAAATTGTCATACCTAATGGTGGCTAAATTATTTTAGAGCCTTCAAGGAACAATTTTATTGCTAAAACATTGTTGGCTCTTGAAGGCTCTTGAAAGGCCTCATGCCTCTATCCAAAATTTTCATTTGCTGTTTCCATTTTATACTCTGAGAATTCTGCTAAAAACCAAAGAGAAAAAACTGCTACCAGAAACCATCATTTTCCCCTTCTCTCACTCTTAACTAACCTTAATTTTCTCTCCCTTTTTCCACATAAATTTCCTCTATTTTTCATGTTTTCCTTTCATGAAAACCCCCTTCCATATGTTAAAAACTCATTTTTTTAAACTATTTTCAAACCCATCAAATTCCATTGAAAACTATGAAGGATTCATGAAAATACAAGTTTTTTTTATAGACTTAAGCCCCTTGGGCTAAGTCCTAACCACTTCCCCCCACATGCCCATGCGTTAAAACCAAACGCCAAAGCCTTTCGGCACTAATCGCATCGAACATTTTCAAAGTGCGCAAGTCTTGTGCCATGGACCGAAAGTTCCGATTGCAATTGGATTTTTATGTGTTTAAAGCTCCCGATTATATTATTTCTCATATAAGCCATAAAACCAGACCCAACGCTTGAATCAATGTATAAATCCATTTTCGATCTGTTTTTCTTATGTGAAAGTCTCAAAACCCACTTTTCCAAGGTTTAAACTAAAAAACTATAACCACATGTTGAATATAAAATGGGTAGATTGAAAGACCGATCGCGCAATCGCAATTGGGGGAAACATAAATGGGTTGATCAAAAATACCGCATCATAACTTCCGATATGATTGAGTCTTTTATATATATAAAGCCCCACCCCTCCGATTGCATCGGAAATCTTTGAAAGGCTCCTCCGATTATGTCTGATTGACACTTCTGATTGCGATGTTTCGATTGCTCCATCACAATGGAGTTTTTCAATCGCATCGCAAAGTTCAATAACACGCATTTTGATTATCCCTCTGATCGGCCAGTCCTCCGATTCGTTTCCCACCATTGATCCGATCCTCAAATCAACGACCACCACTTGATCACATCAGCCCTCTGATCGCGCAATCGCATCTGATTTTTTCCATCGCACCCCTCTTTTCCTCTCGCCGACTGCGATCTCCCGATTAGATCTGGACCGTCCACGTGTCCAGATCCAACGGCTACGCTCCTCTCCCGCCTTTTGAAACAGTTTGATGCATTTCACAGGATTTTTTAATTATTTATGTGTTTTGCAGGTGTTTTTAATGGTTTTTCATTATACAATGAAGAAAGGCTGAAGGCCGGGGAACACATTTCCCGTGCTTGTCTTACTTTAAAAGAGCCCGTCTGCCAAGCTCTATTCACTGTTTGTCAATGCTCTATGAGCATTGATACCTTCAAATCCCAGCACGACTCTACACATTGACAAGACACTGTGGTTCAAAATCGCATTTAAAAAGAGTATTAGTGTTGAAGAACAAAACACAGTAGAGATGAAGATTGAAGACAGATTTAGGGAATTACGGCTTAAAAATAATTATCAAAAACTTAATTTCCTGAATTAAACACAGTCAGGAGAAATCATAAGTGTTTGACAGGAAGAAAGGACCTCCACCGCCGCATTTTGGGCGAATTGATTCCTCAGCTACTACAAGAGCCACCTGTTGCCTCAAACCATTCAAAACAGAGGCCGAGTTATTGATTAAACAAATATCTACCTCCAGCGCTACCAAGAAGTTAATTTTGTCAAAGGAGTTTAATAGAAAATATCCGTAGAGTTACTCCAGACAGAGCACAGAACCTTAAAAGTCAGCATTTCTTTCCCAGCGAGCTTGAAAAGTTAATGTAACCAATTAATACAGGAGGAATATCAAAATTTTCTCCATCGAGCCCCTCAAAGGCCGAGAGACAGTAAGTTGTATTAATTGAACTTAGAAGATATTTTGTCTCATTCCACCTCCTCTTTTCTTCTATAAATACTTCTGTAGAAGATAAGAAATTGTTGGTTATTGTTTGATCACAAGTTGTAATACTGAAACTCTTTGAAGTAAATACATAGTCTGTGGAAGTTGAAGAACAAATTGAAGTCCTAGAGATCTTGATGATGTTGTTGCATGCTTGTTCCTGAGAAGGCTCTATCATTGGATCCATGAGCTTGGCTGTTGGTGAAGTATTTTGAACTGTCTTATGTTTTCCCCCTGTTTTCATTATGTTCCACAATTTCTTACTACAGTAGGATAGAAATTTTTAGGCTAAGAAATGACTCTTGGAAGCACCTTAGACCTGTTCATCCTTAATTGTTTCATGTTTTCTTCTCTTGAAGTATTTTAGAGGCTTTAATCTTTCTCTTTAGTCTTCATGCTTGTTTATTTCCTTAATAGTTTGAACATTTGGTTTCAGCATGATTTATGGTTCTCCCTGCTTGTCTGCTGCCACTTAAATTTTTTTATCGAAGTCTCCCTTTGAAGTTATTTGCTTACAGTGAATCAGAGAGGTATGTTTTGATCTTGCCCTTTGTCCTCACGTAAACAGTTGGCTTAAAGGTCGTTATAATTATGATCATAGATGTTTTTAGGTGTTCCCTCTTCTATGACTGTAATTATCAGTAAATATTTTATGTTTTCTAAGTCCTTTAGAATAAAATCTTTGAGGAAATAGGGTGTTCCCCGAATCTTAGATTTCATTTTGAAAGTTGTCTTGAAATCATTATTTTCCTAAAGAATGTTTGTAGAATTTATGGTTAGCCTTGTCTATCAATTATCTCTTTATTGTTTAAATTATGTTTTCAGGTTCCCTTTGTTGAGAATTCAATTTCTCTTTCCAAATCATTAATGTTCATCCCATTCCAAAAAAAAAAGGATCCTGTGGCCAAGTTAGATTTGCCCTTTGATGTCCCATATCCTTTGATTAGTTTGCTATGACCTTTTCTTGACTCCATCACCCAATGAACCAGATTTTTCTCCATTATTTGTATCTTTCCTAGACCTTTCATGTTCTGCTGTATCAATTCAATCCAACCAAACAAACAAACAACACTTGCACTTAATAACTAGTCTAAAATCAATATTATAAGCACACAAGATAAACTTTTGCAAACAAACATTTGAGAGATCCCTCTCTGAGAACAGGAGGACTAGATCCTGTAACTCTAAAGATTGGTTCTGATGTTGCCTTGTCTTTTGATTTTCCAAACTATCAAAACACGGGAAACCAACACTAGGAAAGAATATGAACACTCTATTTTTGCGATTCGCCATCTCCCTTTAGTTAGTCACATAGATTAACTAGGAATATTTGAAAGTGGCCCATTATCCGCAAACATTTTCCATTTTTAGCCAGGAACAAGATAACATAGTTTAACTAGGGGTTTTTTGTAAAGGATCACTGATATACAAATGTTCAAACTATGAGCTTGTTCACCCTATGCTCACACAAACTCACCCACTAAGCAAAGAAAGCCACCTAAAACTAACTTAAATAAAGTCACTAAATTCTCCCCACAGGGGCCAAAAGAGAATTGATAGACTAAGTTAGGATCAAGGGGGTAGGCATCCAATAAGCTGCCTTGATCACACTTCATATTGAAACATAGAAGTTGTGTATTTAGGGAGCTTAAAAATCCACCTATTAGCCCATGGAAAAGAAAACCCGAGCGTGGCAAAGACCCAATTCAGAGGGTGTTAGGCTTAGGCGTAGTGCACGCGATATCAGTTGGGGCTACCTGACCCAGCTAATACTCGATACTGTTAGCTAACTACCAAGAAGCCGAAGACTCAATTGCTCACGTGGGACGATGGTTCATAGTGGCAAAAAACTAGGGCATCCTTTACCCTATAGGTGATGGTGCAGGCAAGCACCATACCCTCTACCCTTACCTTGGTGGATTCTCTTCGGTTGATTGGGGGCATCGCCAGCTCTTACAGGATGTTGTGCTAGCACTCATAAGAAATATTCTTAAGGCCCAGTTACTTTTGAGTGTGTGAGAACACATATTTCTTCTAGGATTTTGAGTATCATGTGCAAAACAAACAAAAACCATATTTTTTCTTGATTGATCACATAGATTAAGTTAAAAGGAAAATCATTTTATTTTTTCTTTGTTTTATGTATGTGGCCATAATTTTTCTTTGACCCAGACTCTATCCCCTCAAAGTTTTCAAAAACCTAACCTGGTCGACACCCAAATAGTCCCAACGAAACCTCATCGATCTAGGCGTCTTTTGGACCTCCCCACATTACAGGGAGGGGTTCCAGGTCTTTCGCCATTTAGGCATCAAAGACGGAATGCTACCACCGTCATTGGTTCATCCTTCATTGGAGAAACCATAGTTGGGAACCCTAGTCAGTATTCCAACACCACAACTCACACCACTCCCCCCTCAACCCCTAGGGGGTAAAGCAGCGCGTCCTATTCGAGAAGCCAGCTGAACACACATCAGGGTACATCACAGACTAACCCTCGTTCTAACTAGAATTTAGTGTCTTCACACGTTGCCATGGCGTCAACCTCCCAGTCTCCCTTCTTAGCGGCGTTGAATCTATACTATTTAACCAAGCTCACAAATAACCCCATCGCATATGATCCTTCATGGCCTCCCATGCCCATGAAGCTCCCTTCGAATATACCAAAGTTTGAAGGAAAGGAAGCGAAAGACCCAGGTAATCATATAATGACCTTCACCTATGGTGATCATCGAATAGTATCATCGACAACACTATTCGATTGAGGCTATTTCAATGTACTCTTACAGGAGTAGCCACGAAATGGTATGTGGAGCAACCTCCTGCTTCACATGGAACTTTTAGCGCCCTCGATACTACATTCCTCACTTAATTTCAAATACCCATTCACCATGATTCGAGAATGGAGTTATTGAATCATTTTAGATAAACCCCCGTCGTCCATATCTCTAACCATCTTCATGAGTGGAGGTGGCGTCGAAGTTTATGCAAAGCTAAACTCGACGATCGGGTCCTCTTACATTTATTCTTGAAAAATCTGACGGCGGATATTTCAAAGGATGTGGCACAGAAATACCCCACTTCCGAAGAGGACACAATCAGTAAAGCCCAGAAGCTTGAACTAATTTATACGCAGTCAAGATAAATTTAAAATATCCTACCTTATGCCCCGTGCCTGCAAACTTATCAATAATTGCAAGGTGCGTCGAATTCTACAGACGGACTAATTGGATCAATGACCCAAGGATACCTAGGCAACAGTAGTCACAATCTCGATTACACATATAATTCTACCCATAACATGTCTCAACCCAGATTTCAAAGTCATCACATGCCTCATCAAGATTTTTCTAGTAGGGTGCAAGTGTATCACCAAGGAGGACCCTATCCTTTGGCTGAGGGGACCCAGTACGCAGGAAGAAACACTAACAAAAGAGCTCCCCCCCAACGGCTAGGTGCAAACAAGGGACATCGTTATGCTCAGTCCCAAGCACATGACACACCTACGCAAACCAATGCACAAGTGAACTTTGTGTAGCCATCCCATAATCAACCACACTAGTATAACCAGGAGAATTACCCTCCTAATGTGGTTAAGAAAAAATCAAAAAACAAGCCCAAAGGGAACACTAGACAGGGGGGCAGCAACCAAAAACACCCACAATGATCCCAGACTGGAGGCAAATCTAGCAGGAATCAAAACCAGGAGCCAAGAAATTCCCAATGACAAGGAAAAAGGCCACCTCTTTGAACAAACCATTCTTGTTCAATATGTGGTGAGTACGGGCACTATACTCACCACTATCCTAATCTACCCAAGCTAAAAAAGCTTCAGAGTAACTGAGGACAAGGAGGATCTTCCCAGCAACCCATAGTTATGCAAGAACCTTTCCCCCACCAAGGGATGGTCAGCACTCAACAGAAAAACCCAAAAGATTCCAGAAAAAAAAGCCATGAAATCTACATGACTGGAGAAGAAATGTTTTTCTAGACATGGAATTGTAGTTACGACACCCCACAAGACTCCAATATGTCAGGGGCTAGTACTAGTGCATCGACTGCACCTTTGACCATTTCAAAGATACCTATAGAACCATTTCCAAAGATGGAAAAGGGACCTAATAGATGAGCAGGTAACTACTCCAAAGCAGCCCATAATTATAGCATCGTGGATGATTTAGCTTAATCACCCGATGTTATGTCTGCGTTAGAACTACTGCATTCGTTCCCAAAACAACAGAAAGCCCTACTTTCCGCATTAGGCACTATCGACCTTGTCGATATGCGCATGATGGCTTTTGACTTAGACAAATCCACTCCTAGGCTTCCTTCTATGGTTGCATTCTAGATACCAGTATCGGTACAGAATATCACTATTCACTGATGTGTCATAGATGAGGGTTCATCGACATGCATCATGTCAAAAAACGTTTGGCAGAAGTTGGGTTCTCCCGAACTAAAACCCTCGGTCATAACGCTTCGAGCCTATGACGGTCGCCCCTCGACCCCTATCAGCCTCTACCAAAATGTCCTGGTTTGTTTAGCTGGCAAGACAGTCCACATAGACATTGAAGTCTTGGAAAATCACTTGGATTACAATATACTCCTCGGGTGGAGTTATATGTACGCCATGTCTTCCATAGCCTCCTCCATCTTTCGCATTATGATGTTCCCCCACGAGGATTGCATCATTTCTGTCGACCAACTAACACATAGTGAGAAGCGTGCCCTAACCAACATGGATGTAATTCTACCCTATGTAGATACAACCGTAGAGGGTCTTTTATGGTACCAAGAATATGGCACTGGCCAATTCAAACCATCGTCCGTCCTAGGGTCATTCCTAGGAGATCCTCCCATTATCCTTGAGGTATCACCCGACGCCACAGGGGCCTCGGTGTGCATGATGTCCACATCAAGCACCAAGGTCAGTCATGACATGGAATCAAGAAGTAACGACATTGAGGCATCAACCATGATAGCCTCTCTAGCCTACGTCGCCTCCCAAACCCCTTTCCTCTACCCTCCAACTGGCTTCGTCTCCCAGCAGGTTTTGGCAACATTGGTGTTACCAATATATCGTTGGTGTTCCCAGTTTGGTACCTGGTTCCCCCTTTCAAAACAGGAGCCACCAATGTTACTGCCACAGGGTTAAATCCCCTCAATCTCGAGGAGCCCCAACCAACCAAGAAATGGTTGAGACCGCCCCTGCAAAGGAAGTTCCCATTGCGAAACCAGTTATCATGGCCAAGAAAACCGCAAATATAGGAAAGAAGATGGCGATCCATGCCATTCAAATGGAATCACTAGTCTGCACCGTATGCGATGTTATAGGCCATCCTACCCACATATTTCCGGAGTTGGACGAGTTAAAACCACTCCTTAGCTCTGAGGCAGATGTCTCGACGCCGCGTTCCCGTAAAAAGGAACCTACCTCAAAAGGTAAAGGCAAACCGCTGCATACCAATCATGCATGCTCTCTCTATGGCACCTACGGGCACTATAGCCACCATTTTCCAGAGATACCATGGTATAGCGGTTCCTTACATGCGGTCGAGCGATCCTATGAAGAGGATCCCTCCATCCAATCTGTCAATGACGAGCCTCATACCATCCTATACTTACAAGAGGAACATAGGATTGTAGAACGGGCCCCAGTAACGCCCATTATACATTGTACACCATGCGATGAATGTGGCCACTACCTCAAAAAGTGTGTACCCTTGGAACTCATTCAAAAGTGGTATCCAATCGAAAGGGTTTACTATGTGGGGCTACAGGAAATGCAATTCACATGCTCGTTATGCAACGACAACCACCTTTTGGAGTATTATCACTACATACCTCGCTTCTAGCTAGCCCTTGCTAGCCTTTGCTCAGCCATAGTTCACCTTTCCCAAGAAGACGATATGGATGCTGAGTCCATAGGCAGCTCCATGAACCAAGCATATGAGATGAGTGGATCTATTATGTTCTTGATAGCCAAAGAACGACCTAGTAGGGAACCCCTAGTTACCCCCAACAACACTTTGCAACAACGACCAGCATGTACGTTATGCAAAAATACGAACCATGTAGTTGTCCATTGCCCTGATTTAGTAGCCTTCTGGCGCTGGTTCCCCATCAAACCTCGAACTAAATTCGAAGGAACTTTCATATCAAGGATATTTTTCCTGATATGTCAGGGTAACCATTGCGAGTGACATTGTACTTATGCCTCGTAGATTTGTCCCACTATCGACATGATTAATGCCATAGAGAAGAGACAGGATTATCTTAGGGAATGACATAAAAATTACATCACCGGATCAATGTCCCTACCCTCGTAATGGTTTTTCAAGCCTGGCAAGACATCACACCACCAAAGAGTAACCCCAGCCAAGCCTAGGATAAAATGCAGACTATGTGATCTAAATGACCACCGAGTCAACCAATGCAGAGAACTCAAGCCCCTAGCAAATATTCTATGCATAGTCTCTTCTCTCCCCAGAAACTTCTCTCCAATAAAGAGAAGATCACACGCACTTATTGCTGAATTTTCTCACACTTTCACCATATGTTTAAGTGCATACATCTCCCCAAGTTGAGAGCGGCACGAGCTGCGTTGAGTCTACACTCCACTAAAGAGGAAGACAATTCTAAGCCAAAGATACGAAAATGGAGATAGAAGACAAGCTCATCTATGTCTGACCCTTTCCAAGCATCCACATTTGGAACAATGAGTAGCATAGAATCACACAGTATTTACTCCATTGGCTCAGTAACACCATGCACCATTTGCACTGGCCTGAGTCACGCACCAAAAACATGCCTGCTAATGGAAACATTTAGGAACCTCTGTGGCAGGCACAATTTACTTGAACCGGAAATCGACTATCCTAGTGGGGAACCTAACTTTGAGCCCATAAAGAATCCCATTACGGAGATTCTTCACCCACCAAACACTGATGATACAATCCATCATGTACGATTTATATCCGCTCATATTGGTGATAGGATTACTGCCTCAACCTCATCCAAGGATTTCCATCATAGTCTTGTCACAAAAAACCAAAGTACCTTGCGCTTTTGCATTGATTTCAGCAAAATCCAAAATCTGGATGTCGCCATTGAACTCCTTGATGATACCCAGCCTCTAGAATAACGCCTAGTACAACTAGAGATAATTGACGAAAGTCAGTGAAAATCGTTGCAACAAAATGAGGCCCATAAGAAAAGGGTGAAAGCATCATTCGACCGCCACATCAACCCTTTCTCATTTACTAAGGGAGAATTAGTCCTTCGCTATGATGTTGCAAAAGAGGCCTTAAGGCCAGGAAAGTTTGAAACCCTGTGGAAAGGGCCCTACATCATCAAACACTACCTCCGACAAGGGGCATACATATTAACAGAACCAGACAGGACTGGCCTCACTAACCCAGTCAACGTCCTTTACCTCAAGAAGTTCTACCCATAAGGGCCCCAAAGGCCCTTCCCCTAGAGTGAAAGTACGCAAAAATCACCAAAATATTTTTGACCCGAAGACTTACGTAAAAAACACACTCAAAGTGCCAACATGGATCACCAAAATGAACCATATTTCGGATTTGATGATGGAGCATCGCGATGGTCTCAAAAATTAGCTGTAGCTGCCTGGGTCATTTACCACCCTGATCGATCACCGCTGTGTTCAAATGGCATGTGCATCGGATCAACAACAAAAAATTAGGTAGAATATGATGTCGTCATTGGACTTATGTGCGATGCCCTCCATCGGGGCATTTGTCGTATGCATATCTACCTCGATTCCCAATTAGTAGTATCACAGCTAAACCGAAAATTTGAGACCAGAGACACACACCTTGTTTAGAAAATATTTGTGTGCCAAAATATTAAGCAGACAATTTGACTACATTAAATTTTCACATGTATCAAGGAATCAAAACCAAATAGCTAATCGCATAGCTAACAATATCCTAGACTGGAATGTATCTCAAATAAACCATCAGCCATAAAAAACAAAAACATAGATATCCATCAGCATAACATAAAATATATAAAAAGAAATAAATATCACACCATGTAGAGCTGCAAAAATATATCTCATATATATATCCAAAAATATGTGTATCTGAGTACAAAAAATAGTATCGCTGGCCCACTGGCCAGCCCGAAGATACAAAAGTCATCAAAAATAAGGGAAGCATCCTCATAATGGGTGCTTTCCCTATGTACAAAACTACTCTATGGTGGTGCCCCCTCAAGAAGAGCACCTAGACCCACCACCGCTCCTGGTGCCACCACCAGAGCTATTGTCGCCATTGCGATCGCTACGTGACGTAGAGTGGGCCGATAATCCCTCTCACGGGCCGTCACCGTCTCTAACCAAACCTCCTCAAAGTCATCCATAAAAACTCGAGTAGGCATACCCTGGTTCAAGCGGATCAGTTGACCGTGGAAGTCCTCAAGAGTGGTCACCTGAACCGTAAGTACTGCAATGCTCACCTTAGCCGCATCTGCACGAGCTCGCTTGGCCACAACCTCTGATGCAACCGAGCTACTGCCCTCACCAGAATGGCCAGCACCATCTCCACCAGGTCCACTGGCACCACCACCCGGTCCACCTGCATCACCCCCTCCTTGACCACCTCGAGGTCGTAGCGGAGGGTCGTGACCCACCAGTCGGGCCACTGGGTGACCTACCATGCCAACATCTGAACGAATAATCGAAATAATGTTATTGTCAAGAAAAAAACACATAAGAACATAAATACTTGAAAAAATGTAGAAAAAACATAACACATATCTACAGGCCCCCAAACATAACCAAAAGGGAGACCCAAGTCTGGGTCACCCTAGAAGTCCATCCTTGCATACGGGTATGGTAAGAACATCTGTCGGTTTGCCTCAAACTAGGCCTCTGTCGTGGTGTTCCAGTAACGCCCCACCATGCCACCACTACCCTACGGCATCACCGGAGCCCACCTCCTCATCCATGGCTCCCGTGGCCCTTGAATGGGCACCGCCACCACTGGCCTCAGCAGCACCACCCTCTCATACATAATGCTGCATAGGATGCTAGTGTACAAAAATTACTTAGATCCACGTTGGACCTTGTTCAATTGCGACACCATCCCATCAAAACAAAAGCAAGCGAAATCGAAAAAGTGTCTTCCCCTCAGTCGGCGTAAAACTCCAACCTGTGGGCCAAATGCCCGATATGGATCAAATGACCTTTCCAGTCACACAATAAATGCCAGAGCACACCTCTCTACCACATCTGTCACTGATGCAATGTTGATGCACCCCTCAGTAAGAGGCGCACCACCACAATGCTGCCTCCAGAATCATTCTAGGTTCACTCTCCCATCAGAGAGTGGGTACCTCAGAGCCTCACCCTGAGGCAGTAACCCGGTCACAAATTAAATATCCGTCTCAAGACAGATCACCAGTTTTGTCAGCCACATTACGAACATATTGCGCCTCCGGTGCTAATGTTGTATAATGTAACGTAGTAGTCGGTCCTGAGACCGAAAGAACTTGTTCTTAGCAAACTTTAGAAGGCCCCATGTGGCTAACTAATGGCGTTCCCCAACATTAGTAGCTAGAGTAGTCTGGATCTCAGGCCAATCTGGCTCTCTCCAAACTAACCTACCAAGAAACACAGGCACCCATCAACACAGAGAAAAACTAAAAACATACAAGAAACAAAAATTTTCTGTCACTATGGCCTTTGCACGCCTATCCCTCAGATAGGCACGCCCTCGCGTGCCTGTCTTCTTCATAGGCGTGCCTTTACGCGCAAAAATTAGGGAACAACACGCCCTCATGCGCCTGTATTTCAAAATTACGCGCAAGAAAGACGCTCTTTTGCCTAGATCACCCGTGAAATCTAGGGCGAAAGTAGCTCAGAGGCCATACAAACCTAATTTGTACAGCCCCCGGCACCATGAGACTAAAGAAATTACAATGCAGGATGACATGAAAGTTACCTCGGCATAATATCGCTAATCCTTGGTACACAGGCTGACCGCAATGGCAAGAAAGGCTCTGAAAAACACCTCTAATCTCCCAAAACTCAGTAAGTACAAATGAATAGGATTAGGGCCATAATCCCATATTTATCACCCTTTTCCAGAAATTCGGAGGTCCATAATAGGAGATCAGAAGGTCCATTCCGTAAACTATAAGTTGCACCATCATCAGTATGGCATGATGAATGAAAGCAATGCCACACATTCACTTTCCAAGAAAAAAAAAATTCAGCACTGGCAGGTATGCCCTCTCCCATCTTCTTTAAAAAAAAAATATTCTATCTTTCCATAATATTTGGTGAAAAGAAAATTCTTTCACTTGAGGTAGTTGTTTTTGCAGGAAGAACCTACAAGCCTGCTTACAACACCATCCATTGAAAATATCAGAGTAGGTATCATTCTACCCCCAGCATGATAGAGTCCCAGAAAACTCTGCATATCCTAACATCATTTCTTCATCAGAAATAAACTATAGGGTCCTCATACCTGACCATTTTTATCATCACCTCATCCTACACATGATAAGCGTTTGCATTGGTCGGTAGAGCCTCCCCTCCATGGCGCTCGTCACCCAAAGTAGACCATATATTACAGCACAAGTGACGCCATGGCCATACCACTTCAGTCCGGGAAGCACCTCGTGCCCATCCAATCATCATGCATAAGGTCAAGTTCACCATTCAAACTCAAACCCCCTTCCCAATAAATCATGTTGTACAAGCATATTGAAAGCGCACCTCCGCGTATCGCATTTGGCCCACCATACCTCCATCAGCACAAACCTATCTGTAACACTTCTTCATCCGCTTCATCAACCCCGCACATGAGACCAACCAATGGGAACCCCACCCCCAGTAAGACACCATCCTCACACCTTCAGTGAGTGAACCCATTCATGTTTTGGGGTACTCATCTCTGTGTTTTGTACAAACCAAACCTCATTATTTATTCTTTTGGTAAGTGTACAAAGACCACCAACTATGCCCTTCACCTCTTCACCCTTATATTTCATCTTTTCCCACATGGAAGAAGTCCCTCATTCCCCTTGGTCGGATTATTTCACCCCACGCATGCACCATCATGACATTCATAGCTGGTTCACACCCGCCCTAGAAGTCCTACCGACTCCAGGGATTTTCCCTTCAGAAATACCTATGACTATTGCCAAGCTGCTAAAGTATACTCTAACCTCAGGCCACTAAATCCCATAATCCACTTTTAGTCACCTCTCACCAACATGCATATGTTAAACCCATCACATCTAGGTCCTCGACCCCCTAGGTCGGTGACCCATGGTTCGGTTAAGACTTCCTTTTTGTCGACCTCGACAACTCTTTTCCAAAAAGGAAGCGGTACCTTGGATCACCCCTCCCCATGAAAAGGGGTATCCTCGGGTGGCACTGTGGAAGACATCATTGTCCACAGATGTCATCGATCCTCCTGACATTCAACTACAGCAAAATATTTCATGTCACAATGGTATCGTACCTTATAACCATTACACTTTGATCAGATCCATCGAAGACCCGTGCCTCCATAAGTGTCTCTTTCAACAATGCTTACATGGGAAGGTCCCAACTAGTACATATGTGTACATTGTGCAGCTATATGCCATACCAAGTTTAATCATATGGGTACCAAATTCCACCTATCTTCAAAGAAAAAATGCCCCTGAGGGCGTCAGTAGTCGTCGTCAATAACTTCCAGCATCGCTACCACAATAGTGACACAGACAGCACATGCATCTGTCAATTTTGTTTAACTATCCATAGCATCATGAGCATGGGACATTCTCGCCTCATTGAAATTTTGTATATATGTTGTATATTTTATTTTCTTTCAAGGGTCCCTTAGGCCATGGTCATCTCGAAAACGGTGCAAGGTGTTGTCAATTCCATGATTCACGCAGGCCTCTCTCTCTCTCTGTGCATGATAAAAAAAAGAAACTATAATGTATTTTGGCTATACAGTTCTTCCTAGACCTCACACATTAGGGGGCAACTGTTAACACTAGAAAATCGTACAACAGAATATGGCATTAATTAATGTCAAGCCTAAGGATTCACAAGGTAGGAACACATTATGGAATCAAGAAGTATTTAAAATCTCTAAGGTTTTGAGAAAATCAAATTTTAAATAGTTTTAAATGCTAAAATGCGCGCTTAATCCTTCGAGAAGAGTGCCTTTTGCACACCTTTTTTCCCAATAAGCGCGCATTCCTGGAAATGGAAAAATGTCGCTTTCCGGGACCACACCAAGCAAAGGAAAATTACTCCTTATATGAAGTTGCCTAAGGACAGCCACCAACGCCTCCTTAGACATCATGTGAACACACAAAGGAATATGTGGAGCACACAATGGAATCATACCTCTCCCTTGGGTCACGATCCATCATGTACCAAGGGAGGGAAGGAGGATTTGAAACTCCCCTATATAATGCCACCAAGAGATGAAGAAATGGTGATCACATTGTTATGTTGGCCAAAGTTTCCCAAGCAACACCAGCAGTGTGTGACCTGAAGTTGGAGCTGAAGAGGACTCGATCATTGGCCACCCAACTATCCTCATCCATCACTGCAGAGAGAGAGGGAGACTGCATCAGAGGCAGAGCTTGGAAGGCAACATCCTTGCATTGGGACCTAGAGCCATTGCCTAGGTGCCCTTTCGCAAGTGGGTAGAATTTCTTCTCCATTTCAAACATTTAATAAGAAGAGGAAATTGAGCCATCGTTGGTATTATTATCGTTTTGAATCTCTTTTATAGCTTCTGTATATTTGTGTTTTATTTTTAGCTTAATTTGAGCATACATTCGCATAATTGTTTCACTGAATTGTGTGCTTTTGAGCTCCACCACTTTCTGCCAGTTACCAATAGTTTAAAGAGTAGACCACACTCTTTAAACTGGTGCGATTTCGTACACCTGTGCAACCAATCCACCACAACATGGGGATTATGGTAAATCCTGATGAAACCTTGGTTTGTTTGGCTATGAGTCACACATTCATGCTTTGAATATGGCATGGGGGCGATGGGCTGAAAAAAAGATTTGGTTCAACCAATATATGGTCGGGTGGTTCATTGAAGTCCCAAACCTGGTTGGATTTTGAATTCATTAATGAGAACTTCTTCTCCTTGGTATTTCATGTGTAAATTTATTGGATCATATGTGATTCTTATGGTTGTTATATCTTTGTTGTTTTTGTTGGTTATATGTTGGTTATCAGTATGTTTTAGGACAAAATTGATGTATGGATCTAATAATTTTTTGATTAGTAAATGAATGTACAATGAATGTATGATCTAATAGATGATAATTCAACTATTTTGATATGAAACAATGCTTCTTTATGAATCTCAGATAAGTATGAGACTCCTATGTTCAAATTTGTTTTCATGACCTATAGATTGCATATTTGTGACATGTTTGAAGAAATTTATGTCATGGCTAGTAGGGGATAGATCAAGTACTTGTACCAATTGTTGTAGTGCATTCAATGCATGGGTGGATGAAACACACTGTTTTTGGTAAGGGAGGTTGCTTTCCTAAAAGAAAGTAACAGGTGTTAGCCACTTATAAAATTTGTTATATCAAAAGGTGGCTAAAACATTTTTGGAGCCTTCAAGAAACAAGTTTTATTGCAAAAATTTTATCTCTTGAAGATTCATGAAGACATCACGCCATTTGTTCAAATCCTCACTGTTGTTTCCTTTTTAAACTCCGAAATTCTGCTGATTTCATGAAGAAAAGACTGCTACAAAACACCATTTTTCTCTTTCTTTCACTTCAAATAACCTTAATTTTTTACCCCTTTTATTCCCCATGGAATTCCTCTATTTTCATTTTTTTTCCATTTCCCCTTCATAAGATTCTCTTTACAAAGTTTAAAACTCACTTTTAAAATTTGTAGAAACCCCCAAATCCATCAAAAAACATTGAAAATTTCATAAAAAATATTTTTTTTTGTATTACAAGCTTAAGCCCCTCTGGGCTAAGTCCTAACCACTTCCCCACCATATGCCTGGGTGCTAGAACCAAGCACTAAACCCTCAGCGCTTATCGCATCGGAGAAAATAGAGCACGCAAGTTATTTTTTATGGTAAAAGCTTCCGATGCGATTAGGCCCTTTGATTATAAACTCCCTATCATATTACTGTCTTATATAACCCTTGGGCCCGCAATCGGGTGCTAACACATTGTGATAAACCATATCCAATACATTTTCCCCTTTGTAAAGTCAAAAACCCACTTTTTCTAAAGTTTTGGTCTAAACCTGCCATTCCATGTTATCAATGAAAAAGACCGTTAATCTTTTTTAGATCGAACGGTCACTATAATCTCGCATCGGAGATTTATGCAATGGGTAGATTGAAAAGCCTTGCTCTGATTTTCTGATCCGATTGGCACCTTGAAAATAAAAGCCCCAGGCCTATTGTTTCTCATGTAAACCAAGGGCCCCGCAGATGGGCGTCAGGTCATTTCATATATATATAACCCGCCCCAAGCCATCAAAACCTTTACATTTCATTAATTTTTGGGTTTTCATAAGTGTTTAAGGTTTCCACTAGTGCATGTTTTAAAACCATATCCGTCGTTGATCTTAAGCCGATCAAATGGCCTGTGCAACATCGCATTGCAAGTTTTTATTGGGCGCATGTTATTTCCTCTCCCTGATTGGCGATCTCCCGATCAATCATGAGTTCTTGATCTCCTCCCCGCCTTCCCCGATCCGACGGCCCTCATTTGCTTTGATCATTAACCTTTCCTCCGCCTTTGAAACCCTCCGATTCACTCCCCACCGTTGATCTGATCTACAAATTAACGGCCAATGCTCAATCGCATTGGCACCATACAATTTTTTCCCCCCACCAATCGCATAGCTCTAATTACATTTGGGCCGCCCACGTGTCCAGGTCGGATGGTCCAGATCACATCTCCCGAATTTGGTTTAAAATCATATACCCACTTCATAATGTTTTTTAGCCAGATCTCAGCCGTTGATCTCTGCAAATCAACGACCCTCATTAACCCTTTCTCCGCTTTTTTATTATTTCATTCAAGCCCCAGTTTCAATCCTAGCCATTTATTTGTTCCATCTAATGGCTCATATTAACCCCGACAGGCCTGCCTCCTGTGGGTCCTGCCTCCCTCCAGATCTGATCTTCGCCGTTGATCTCTTGATTGGACGGTCCATAATAAAACCACCCTACCTCCTATCCCTTGCACATCTAGTTGGTTTCGTGCTCACTCTCCACCGTTCGATCTGAGGGCCAACATCTGACGGCGCATGTTGAGTTTCGCGCAACTCTCAGTACGGAGGTTAATTTCCAAAATTTATGCGATATGAGTTGTTTTCTGATGCCACGTGTCGGGCGGGAACGCATATCGCGTTCAAAAAGGAAAAACTGCCTCCCCGCCCTTTCGCCACGCGAAACCCGTGGTTTTCTCCTTTGAAACCAATTTTCCCCATTTACATTGTGTGTTATCGTGCGCGCCTCCCACCGTTGATCTTCGTAGATCAATGGCTCAAATATAATCTGGCCATACACTATCTTCCTCTACCTCTTCCAAAGGGTTTTCAATGTGAAATCTTCGCCGTTGATCTCATGCGCCGATCTCATCCGACGGCCCACGATCATCCCGAAACCCTGATTTCAATTCTTAACAATTTTCCTCCGCCAAAGGGATTTGTCCCTTTTTATTTGTATTTTCTCACATTTTACGCCTATATTATTATAAAGTGACTCATTCAATTTGTATAATCATAACTAATTCCCACCATCTATCATTGTTAGATCGACGGATCCAACTTAATCTTCACCATTTTATCCTAACCACAGCCTCCTAAGCAGTTTTACCACATTGTTGGCATGTGTTGTCCTTGATGGCAACCTACTTGATGAAATAATATTGTTGGAAATATGATGCAGAATGTTGTCCTTGATGGCAATCTACTTGATAAAGTTGATGACAACCTACTTGATGAAGTTTCTCTTGATGGAAACCTACTTGATGAGTTAAGGGGGAGATTGTTGGCAATGTGATACAATGTGTTGACTTTGATGGAACTTGCCTGATGAAGTTTTTCTTGATGGAAACTGACTTGATGAGTTGTCTTTGGATGCCAACCTACTTGATGAATAATGGAAACCTACTTGATGAAGTTGTTCTTGATAGAAACTTGCTTGATGAGTTGCCTATGATAAGAAACCTATGTGTTAAATAAGGAAGGATGATGTATCTACAGATCAGCTCAGAAGTAACAGAAGAAAGGAAATTCAGTAAGTGCCAAAAAAATGATAAATATGATGTGTCACAAAGCATACGCAGGTTTGTTAAGGAGAAGTAGCGTATGCACGTGGAAAAGTATGTGCCAAGTCGCGTATGCCAATTTGCGCTCTATTTTTATAAAACCAGGGGGCATTACCATGGTATTGGCCCACAGTATTGAGTGATAGATTATCTATTTGATCCCGTCCAGGAATACCATCGGAAGTGGTGTGGTTTTGGCTCATGGTATTGATAAAGGCTAAATCTATATAAGGAGAAGAAAATCATGGTGCAAAGTGGTGCAAGTCTGGGTATTGAATGAATACTTCACTCTGAAGTATATCTGCATGGAATGAACTGATTGATCTGAATTAATAATGCACCTATGAATAAAATTATGAAGAGGGATCTCTAGATCTGAAATGTATATGTATTTTCTAGATCTGTTTATGGAATGTTTAGATCTGAGATGAGGCAAACATTTTCCATGAAGGATGAAATCGAGTTGTTTATCCATCTCAAGAATGTCACTTCTTAGTTACAGACAAAATATGTTGGGGCTTCTGCAGAAAGCACGTGTATATCACACGCTGTATACCACAGACAAGGTAGTGTTCAAGAACAACCATGTGCTGTTATGTTAAAAAGGAAAGCGCGTACATATGTAGGTTCACAAATGAACCACAGTGAACTTAGCTCATTTATGTTGTTAAAATCTGTTCAATCCTATTGATTGTTGTATCGCCATTCATTCAAGTACAAACCGTGTTGTTTGAATGTTGAAGATGTCACTACTGCACTGGTATTCTGTTGTCAGTCGATTATGTCGATGATTCAATGAATGAATTGATGGGGTTATAAGTTTTAGTTTGATGAATGTTGAGCTTAAATGTGTGGAGTGGGTCCAGTCTGAAAACATGATGAAACGTGGCCTACAAGATGTGTTGTATGGAAGTTGTTGGATCCAACAGCACTGATGTTTGTCCGCATGGTGGGTGTCGGTGGTCGTGTTTTCATGGGAGGGGGTCAGAGTTCCTCCAGCGCGGGTAGCTAAATCCACAAGGAAGCCCCTTCCAGAGAGTCAAATTGTTGTGGATTGTGTCTCCTTTCCGTGAGAGTGTTTGGCACCCACAAGGGGTTGTAGTTTTCCAGAGCGGTAAACGAGAGAAGGTCAGAGCCCTGCAATTTGCGGTGCCTACGTTAAAAGTAGCCCCGAACCATATGGTTGTAAGATGTTTTTCAGACAAAATATTTAAGACAGTAGACTCGCGTTGTGCGGGTGGCTTTCTCCCGACCAGTTTCCACCTTAAATCCTGGTGTTCATGTGTGTTGCTTATGTGTGATGGTTTATTCTATTATTACTGCACATGCTTACTGCTAACTAAACATCTGATGAATGAATGATGCATAGATCTAAGTAAAGAAATAAATGCATAATACGATCTCTATATATATGTGAGTTTTATGAAGGTTATCTGCGTGTATACGCGAGTTGTGTTCAGTAAAGTAGCGTATGGGTTTTAGAGAAAGAAAAAGTAAAAATTTCTGAGTATGCTCTAAATACTGATTCACCCCCCCCCCTCTCATTATTTTTCCGAACACACATAAATGCAGGATTTCTTAATTGTTTTATGTATTTTTGCAGGTTTTAAATGGTTTTTCCATTATATCAACAGAAAACCAAAGGCTGGGGATGACGATCCCTCATGCCTTTGAGCCTACAGAAAGATCATTCCAAAGGGTTCAAATTCACGTTTCATCGATGCTTCATGGGCATTGGTGCCATATGGATCCTTTGCGGCACCTGCACTTCAACAAGACACAGACAATTAAATTAAGTGAAGAGTATCAATGTTGAAGAACAAAACATAGCAGAGCAGAGGATTGAAGACTGTTTTCACAGTTTTGGAGGATTACGGCTAAGATCGAAAATCAAAAGCCTAATCCTCCAAATTAAAACAAAATTACAGACAAATCAAAAGATTTATCAATCAGAAGAGCCTCCACTACCACAAAAGAGGCAAATTGATTCCTCTCAGCTACCCAATGCCACCTGTAGCTTCAAAGCTTTCAACAGAGGCCGAGTTATGATCAGAAAGGAAGATATTTTCCTTAACGTAGCTGCATAGTTAATTCTGCCAAAGGAACTTAATGTAAAAATATCAGTAGAGTTATTGCAACATAAATCAGAGCCTTAAAGTCAACAAAAGCTCTCACCGAGCTTAATTCTTAAATGTAAAACAATTTATACAGACAGAACATATATAAACTTCTCCATCGAGCCCATCAAAGGCTGAGAAGTATTAAAGTCTATTTTAATTGACCCAGGAGATCCTTTATCAGATCCCACCTCCTCATTTCTTCTATAAATACTCCTGTAGAATATGAGAAAATGTTGGTTGCAGAACTTTGAAATATACTTGAGCTTGAAACTTCTACTTGTAAATAGTGTTCATAGGCTCTTGAAGCTCTGTTTGTGATAGACAAGTTAGGCTGAGAAGTGAAGATGATTGCTGAACTGAAACATTGGACTTAAAGCTGTAACTGGTTTGAAGCATCATTACAAGCTGATTTATGGGATCCTGGTCTATGTCGACGGTGATGTTATTTCTTATTGTAAATTTTTATTTTATTTCTGTTTCCACTTTGTCCATTTTCTATTATAAAGAACAGCAAGCATAGAGTTAGGATTTACTGTATATCAGTACACTTCTCTGACTGATAAGCTTTATCTAAATGTTTTCTTCCAAATTGTGTTGTTTGGGAATGATTTAATTCAGTTTGAGCAGTTAGGAATGCTGGCGTTCCCTCGTCCTACTGTCTAAGATAAATATTGTTCTTGAATGTTATTTTCAGTTTATGTTAAGTAGAGATGAACTAAATAAGTTATGGTGAGCCCTGTCCTTTAGTTTTATCCCCAAAGACTGTCTGAAAGTTTCCCTAAGAGTGTGTTGAAAGCAGGCTAAGTTCAAAGTCCTTACCTGATCTTATACCATTCTTTTTTATCTTATGTGTTTGTCTTGAAAGTTTACCAAGTAAAGCAGAACTAGGGAAGTTTATGGTAAGCCCTGTCCACTAGTTTCTTCTCCAACAATTGCTTTAAAGTTTCCCTTCGTGTTTTAAATGTTTTCTATTAAAAGTGTATCAAAAGCTGGCTAGTTTCAAAGTACTTACCAGATCTTAGATTAATTTTATGTCCTTCTTAAGTGTATGCCAAAAGCTGGCTAGTTTCAAAGTACTTACCAAATCTTAGGCTTCCCTTTGTTCTTCATTTGTTTAATTCCCCTTCTTGTTGTATCATTTCATTCCATAAAATCAACTTTAAAGAGATCCTTAGACATAGATGACTTGCCCCATGGACCACTCTTGAACTTTGTTGTTTCAATTAAACCCTATTATGACTCCATAGCCCAATGGACTAAAAACCAGTGTTATATCTATCTTTTTAGCCAAAGCTTGTTCTGATTTCTTGCAACTTCACACCTTTGAAACTCTTTCCATTTAGAAATTTCCACTCAAATAATAATCATGCTCAACCATCCAAAACAAACAAAAGCCCTCAGACTTCATAACTAGCCTAATATCATTACCTAAAATCTTAAAAGATAAATCCATCTTTGCACTTATTGGAGAGATCCCTCTTCGGATTCAGGAGGGCTAGATCCTAGAATCCCAAAGTGGTTGAAATAGTGTTCTCCCTGCGGTTGGACTTTGCCAATATTGCTAATTACAGGGAGCCAACAACATGTCAATTCGTTTGTTATATTGTTAGTGGAATAACATAACATGTTGTAAACTAAGTAAAGAAAATAGCATGCAACAATAGAAGAGAAAAAAAAAACAAAATATACATATACAATAACAAGATCAATCGAGTCAAACACACTAATAATCCAAACAGAGAACTCTTCCCCTTTTATTATTTGTTGATGTTATAAGAGAATAGGATGCTAAATCACTTTCAATGAATCCTTAGAGCTATGGAGCTCTAATATTCATGGCAAGGGGGGTCTCTTCCCTTTAAGCTTATTGCAAGCCTCTCTCTCTCCTCGACGGATGGTAGAATAACAGACACTTGGTGAACTTCTTCTCTTGGATTGAGGTGTTGGATGGCCAATAGATGAATCCTTCCACTCCTTTTTTCTTGGATAACAAAATGCTGGTTTTCTCTCAAGAAATTTGGCCAGCATAACAATGTGCTCTCCATTCTTCTTCCCATGGTGGTATTTATACGAAAATTTCAAATTTCCCTCCCTCTCTTGGTACAATGTGGATGTTGACATAAGAGTGGGAGGTTGATTCCATTTTGTGCTACACTCCAGGCCTCAAGGTGGATCCAAGGTGGTTGTACTTGGCTGGCTTGAGTGGGGAATCTTCTTCTTCAAGTGTGCCAAGTGGTCCTGGATGGTGACCTTCTGCCATACTTAGGATCGCGTGGCTACTATCGAAGAAAAGGACGTGTGGATCACTTAGGGTCAATGATTTATGTGTGCTATTTGATAAATTTTCTTGCTTGACCTTAGGAAAAGTTAAAATTTTCAGATTCTGTAATGTCTTTCTTCATTGTAAATCCTTATTTTTACCTTTTTCTTGACATTTCCTAATGTCTTTTGCTTGTACGATTTTCCAATGATAACAATTTCCCTCTAATGTATGAGGTCTAGGAAGAACTGTATAGTCAAAATACATTATATTTTCTTTTATGTATAATCCATTTGAGAGAGAGAGAGAGAGTAACTTGCGTGAAACCTAAGTTTGGAGACCCCTTGCCATGAGTAAAAGAGGGACCATGTTCTATTGGAAACCTGCAAGAGATGAAATAAATATAATATTTCTATGAGGCGCGCATGTCCCATTCTCATGATGCTTTGGCTAGTTGAATATTATCAGACAGATAGAGGTTTTATCTGTGTCACTTGTGCGGTAGTTACCTATTGTTTGGTTGATGACGATGGTTTTTGATGCCCTCAGGGGCGTTTTTTTTCTTTGACATTAGGTTGAATGTAGTTCTCATATGCATAATATTGGTATGGAATGGTTTTTAGAGTAAATTATCATTGTATTCATGGGTATATGATTGGGGACCTTCCCATGTAATCATTTCTGAAAGAGATTCTTATGATGGCATGGTTCTTTGACAAATTATGACAAAGTGAAATAGTTGTGAAGTATGATACCATATTGACATGAAAGCTTATGTTGTAGTTGAATTTGAGGAGGATCGATAACATCAATGGAGAATGATGACTCCCATAGTTCCATCCTATAATGCCCCTATTGAGGTGAGGAGCCATCCAAGGTATTGCCTCCTTCTTGGAAGATGGTTGTTGAAAGTGACAAGAAGGAAGCCTCAACCGACCAAGAGAAGTATTGAAGAAAGGGACCAGGGCCTCTGATGTAGCAGGTGGGGTATGATAGGTTAATATAGGCATGATGATGAGAAATGGTTGTAACTTATGATGGGAGTTCAACAGCCCAAGGTCGGAGCTTGTAAATGCAAGTGGTGGTAGTCATAAAAATTTTGGGTGAGGGTAACCCTAGGGTCGATAGGACATCCAGTGTGGGTATGTGGTTGTTATGAGTGTCATGGGGGGGTTGGTAAATAATTCCAAGCTCTAACAAAGGGTTATTAGGGACTGCTTCTAGGTGGGAAATGTGGATGATTGGGTGGGATTTTTCTCCTAAAAAAAATATTTGTACACTTGCCAAAATAATATAGAATTATTTTTGATGTATAAGCATGGAGACGGGTGCCCCAATAAACATGAAAATGATCACTCACCAATGATGTGAGGAGGATTTGTTTTTCTGAGGTTTGGGGGACCCATTGGCTGATCTCAGTGTGAGGGTAATGAAGCGGATAGAAAGTGTCGCACATGGGCTATGCTAATGGGGGTGCGGTAGGCCAAATACAAGATGAAGTGGTGCGTGTTCGATCTGCTTATGAGTATGGCAGTCTAGGAAAGGGGTTTTATCGTGATATGGTAAAATTTGGCTTGATGTATGATGGATGAATGAACATGAAGTGCTTCCTAAACTTAGATGTTATGGCCATGGCGTCGTGTTCTTGATGTATGGTCTACTTGAGTGATGGATGCCATGGAGGGTGAGGCTCTACCGACCGACAACGATATTTATCATGTGCAAGGTGGGGTGATGATAAACATGTTCGGGTGACTGGACCCTATGGGTGATTCTTGTGGAGAAATGATGTCAGTATATGCAAAGATTATTTGGAGATCCTATCATGCTAGGGTATAATGATACCTACTCTTGTACCTTTAGTGGCTGGGGAAATAGGTGATTTTTCGTTCTTGTAACACCTGCAACCAATAACCCAAGTGAAAGCATCTTTTGTATTCAAATATATTGAAAATAACATTGAATAAAAAGTGATAAGTGAGGGCGTAACTATCGCAACTGAAAAATGATTTTTTCTAAGGCGTGGATGTGTGAAGCCTACTTTGGATGTGATGAAGTATTGATCACTGTGTTGCTTTCGGTTTTTCAATTGAGCGATATTGACCCATATATTTCAATTCATTTGTGTTGTTTGAGAGATTTCAGTTTTAAAATTGGGAAATTGGGCGATATGGGAAATATATGGGTCAATATGGCTCATTTCAGTTCATTTGTGTTGTTTGAGAGCTGTGAGGTAAGAGCTAAGCCCCTGCTGCCGAGAATTTCTTGTTGTTGCGGTCAGCCTGTGTACCTGGGATTCACGTCATTAGTGCCGGGTAGGGCCCTAGACATCTAGTAATTCAATTTTTTATTTTTATCTAGGGGGTCTGTAAAAATTAGGTTTGTATGGATACCTACCTATTTTTAGCCTTGATCGTGCAGGCAATCAAGAAATAGGCACGCAGACCTCGCGGGGAAATAAAAAATTCCGCGAGGTTTTCGTGCATGGCCTATTATTTTCATGAATACTCAGGCATATTTTCTTGATATATACATGCAAACATCATGCGTATGTATAGAACAAGTGCGATGATGAGCCAAGATAATTTTTGCTTAAAATCTTTGATTTTTTTTTATGGGTTTTTGGGTCACTGATTTGGTTGTGTTTGGTGACATGATGTTGTGGCGTGAGAGTGATTGGCATAAATTGCGCATTGTAGTGGAACAATATGGAAATGCATGGGGGCTCATAGCATAGTGGAGCCTTCTCAAGTTTATGTAGAATGATATCCTAAGATCTCAAGATAGCCTTCTTCATTTCTCGGTCCACTGCTAGGACAGGAGGCGAAAGGTGATGGTATGGCAGGGTCCAGATGTCTCCATATGTCTGAAGACGGATGTGAATTTTGTGACCAGCCTACTGCCTCAGGGTGAGGCACTACCACACCCACTCCCACCTGGGAGGGTGATTATCCATCGTTGGGTAGAGCAGCATTGCAGCGATGCACCTCTTTCTCAGGGGTGCATCCTTATTTCATTGATGAACGACTTAGCTCAGAAGTGTGCCATAGCTATGATAGGTTGGTTGACAGTGTCATCATCACCCAACAGGGTGTCAAGACCACAGATTGGTGTCTTGCACCGGCTCCGGGTCGGTCATTTTTATGATTTGGTGCGTCATGTATTTGATGGCATGTTGATGCAGCTGGGGAAGGCCTGGGGCAGATCCAAATTGTTTACTTATGCCAACATCCTCTACAGTAATATGTTTGAGAGGGTGGTGATGTTGCGGCCTATCATGCCAGTCCCCATTGGTCCTCACTGGGATCCTCAGATGTGGTGATGGGCACCCGTTATGCCTCGTGGCAGAGGAGGGGAGGTGGGTCGCTATTGGGATGCGACCATGGAGGCGTGGTTCCAGGAAAAAATACAGATGTTAATGGATATCCATACACCAGGATGGATTTTTGGGGGGATCTAGATATGGGTCTTCTTGTTGGCTATGTGTGGGGACCTACAAGTATGATTTTTTGATGTTTTTATACATTTTTTGAGTATTTATGATGTGTATATTTATATGTCTATTGTGGTGACACTGGCACTATCATTTTTTCTCTTACAGATGTGGGAGTGGTTGGGAATTTGATTTCCTGCTTGGTGGGCCATTAGCCACCGAGGAGGGTTCCAGGTGGAGCTTCTCAGCCCCAAGTTGGGGGCGGGGTGATGACAATGGACCCTTAGGGGAGGGTTGCAGTGCAGCCACTGCCGAGTACGTCGATGTTCTTGCCTATGCTGAGGCGACAGAGGTGCGAGTAGGTGTGGTTGAGGAGTACCTAGCTGTTTCTGAGGCTTGGTCCACAGACTTAGCCGATGCTTGGGGTTAGGTGGAGAGGTTTACCCGGGGTTTTGTAGATGACCTGGAAAACACATGGCTCGAGGTGTTGATGGCTTGAGATATGGTGTATCATCTGAAACTGTGTTGTGTGGCACTTTCTGTTTTGGCCGCTGCACCTATACTGGCATTGGGTGCACTGGTGGGTCCAAAGGATTCACCTGGTGGGGCTCGGCCCTAGAGATGATATGTATTCAGGGAAAGCACCCATTATGAGGATGCTTCCCTTATTTTTTGATGACATGTATATATATATTTTTTGGATGACCTGTGGGTTAGAGACATGACTTGTATATTTTGACTCACCTATTTTTTATATATATGAGAGATATGTATTTTTTGTGGCCCTTGATGATGTGTCTATGGTTATTTTGTTTTATGGATGTCGTGTAAATTTGATGGAGATTTATTTGTTATGTTCTTTTTTTTTCTATGGATGATGGTTTATACGAGATGCATTCCAGTCTAGAATGTGATTAGCTAATATGCAATCAGCTTTCTGGTTTTGATTTCTTGGTATATGTGTGAATGTAATATGATCGAAATGACGACTTAATCTCCATGCATGCAAATATTTTATAAATAGTTGAGAATCTCGTACTTAAAATTCTTGGTTTAACTTCTAAACCACTAGCTAGGAATCAAGGTAGATATGTAAATGGCGAACGCCTTCATTGAAGGCATCGCTCATCAGCCCGAATACTACATCATATTCTACCTGATTATTGCTGGTCGATCTAATGCATACACTGTTGGTGAAGAATGGCGATTGGTGAGGATAGTAAATGGCCCAGGTGGCTGTAGCTAGGTTTTGAGACCATCGTGATGCTCCATCAGCGAATCCAAAATAATCGAGGGGGGAAAGATCCATCTGTGACATCAAAGAACTTTCTTAGAACAAGTATGTGATGGTTGTGATCATCAAAAAATAGATTTCACTACATGCATATTATCTCTAGGGTTGAGGCCTCCTGCCCCCTATGGGTAAAACCTTTTGAGACAAATCCCATTGATGGGGTTAGCTAGGCATGTACCGTCGGGCTATGATAGGATGTATGCCCCCGTGAGGAGGAAATGTTTTATTACATATGAACCTTTCCATAGCATTTCAAACTTCTCGGGTCCTAGGGCCTCTTTCACAACATAATAGAAAAGGACTAACTCTCCCTCAGTAAATGGGCAAGGGGTGAGGTTGTAGTCGAATGATGCTTTTAGCCATTTTTTATGGGCCTCATTATGTTGGAGAGACTATCATAAGTTTTCGTCAATGAGTTCTAGTTGTACCAATCATTGTTCTAGAGGCTGGGTATCATCGAGGAGTTTGATGGCGGCGTGCAAGTTGGGAATTTTTCATTCGATGGGAATCACAACTTTGACCCCATACAATATTTGGAAGGGTGTGAATCCTGTTGAGTTTTTAACTACCATGCGGTATGCCCACAGGGCGGAAAAAACCATATGGTGCTAGTTTGTATTATGGTTATTCACCATTAACTATAACATTGTTTTGAGCACCTTGTTGACAGATTGTACCTATCCATTGGACTGAGGATAGTATGGTGATGTGAATTTTTGTGTGAATCCCGGGTGGTGAAATAACTCCTTGAAATTTTCATTTTCAAATTTTTTCCGTGATCGGAGACTAACTCTTTTCGCACACAGAACCATGTGATGACATGGTTGAACAAAAATTGTGTCGCGATTTCTGCCGTGTTGTCATATGTGGGCATGGATTCTGCCCATTTGGTGAAATAGTCGATGGTGACGATAATGTATTTGTGGATTCCAGACGATGCAGGGTTACAAGTCATGAAGTCGATCCACCATTTATAGAAGGGAGCTGGAGGTGCTCTTTCCTTGTGGGTTAAGCGCTGACATTGCTTGCACCTTTTGACTACTGTGATGCAATCATGGAATAAGGTGGGCCAAAAATATCCTGCCAGCAGAAATTTTTGGGTGGTATCCATTCTGGAGAGGTGGTCGCCACAAGCTCCACTATGACATTCATTAAGGACCTGCAAATCTTGGTCGTGCATGAGGCATCAACGTAGGATTGTATCGATGCCTTGACGATAAAGGACATCACCCATGAGGAGGTATCGGGGGGCCTAGTGGCGTATGCGCCTTCGGTTGTGATGTGTGAGCTTTGGATTGAAATTTTGGGTTCGTAGAAATAATAGGATATCTTCGTACCAAGGATCATCAGTCGTCACTAGAAAGATATGTTTGTCACGTAGTGAGTCGTTGACCGGGGATTATTTGGTCTGACTTGGGAGCTTAACAATGAACTCAGCTATGATCAAATATTTCTTTCTCTTGGGGGAGATTAACTGGAAGCCAAAATCCTATAGTATGACTACCCAACAAGCGTATTTTTGGTTCATCAAATGGTGGGTCAACAGGTATCTCATGGGGTTGATAGTTGCGACGAATGTTGTAGTCTACAAGATAATGTATTACCGAAGATTTTGGACTGTGTATTAGGGCTAGGGAATTTTTCTCTTTGGTTTCATACCTTAATGTGGGGCTTGATAATTTTTTACTGACGTAATAAATTACATGTTCTTTACCATCGAGGCCATCCTGGATTAACATCCCAGCTAAAGCAGTTTCAGATGCTGACAGATATAGGGTGTAACCTTTGTCGTATTTTGGTGGGCTGATCAATGGGGCTAAATATAATACGTCCTTCAGTGCCTCAAATGATTGTTGGGCTTGATCGTCCCACTTGAATGTGATATCCAGACGAAGAAGGTGTAGCAATCCCTATGCACAAGTGGTGTAATTTGGGAAAATCCTCTCAGGAAATTGGCTTTCCCCTGCAGGCTTTGGAGTTTCTTGAGGGTTCTTGGTGGTGGCACCTCTTTGATAGCTTGGATTTTGAGGGAGTCCACTTTTATCCCTTGTTGGGACACTATAAAACCTAAAATTCAACCTGCATTGACACATAAGACGCACTTGAGAGGGTTCAAACGTAGGTTTTATTGTCGGCGTCTTTGGAATACCAACCATAAATCTTCTATATGATCGCTTCGCTTCTTGGAAAGAACAGTGAGGTTGTCCAAGTAAGTGAGGATAAGGTGGGCTAAGTCATGGAAGAAATAGTTCATGGCCTGCTGGAAAGTGGCTCCAACGTTTTTAAGATCGAATGGCATAACTTTGTATGTGAAAGTGCCCCACGGGGTGGTGAATTCCATCTTGTATCGATCGGTATGCCGAATTTAAATTTAGTTATAACCTGAGAAGTCGTCAATGAAGGATAGGGCCTTGTGTCCAGTGCAAGCGTCGATGACTTGGTTGATGAACAGGGTAGGGTAGTTGTCTTTTGGACAAAAAATTTTCAAATCTAGGAAATTAGTACAGACACGAATGGTGCCCCACTTTTTCATGACAGAGACATGGTTGGAAACCCATGATGTGTAAGCTAAGGGGTAGATAAACCTGGCTTTGTGAAGCTTGTTGATTTCTCAATTAATTGCTTCTACCTTATATGGGTGTAATTGATGTTGTTTCTGGCGTACTGGTGGTATGTCGGGCCAGGTGTCAATATGGTGCTCTACGATAGTGGGACTAAGCCCTGACATTTCTGAATAATCCCATGCAAATATGTCTTTATATTATTGCAACAAGTTTGTGTAAGAGATTACTTTTTATGGAGAACATGCCGCCCCCAGTGAGATTTCTTCAATTTCTTCTAGATTTATAGAGATATTTACCTTGATGGTTGGTGAAATATTGGACATATTCCCTTCTTCAAATGTGTCAGGCACCAGGATGGTATTTTTGAACTAGTCGACTTTCCCATATGGAAGGAAATATTTTTATTCGATTGCATATATCTCATGAATTTCTTGGTTGTTTTTGCCAAATGTATTATCGGGAAGAAAAAATAAGTGGTGATGCATTGCATCCCACAAATAATCTGGTTTCGTCATGGCCCCCAAAATATCCTCATCTGAATGGAACAATGTATCTAAGGGGGAGTGATTTTGAGGCCATGAGGAGGTGTTTAAGTCCTAAAGAAGCTAGTTGACATACATGAATAGGATCCCATAGTCGATGATGTGGAACTAGAAGAGGTCGACAGGGTGCAGACATATTGAGTTTGCATCGTTGGTGGTACAACTATTTTCGTAGTTGTAGCAGTCTTGACACCAATAACGGATGAGCAGACAACACGAGTCATGGTTCCTGTGCATGATGAGAGTAACCATATGTGATGTTGTGTGTCGTTGATGTTGGGTGGGGGATGAATTTCTATCGTGGTGGCTTGCATGAGAGCAAGTTTAGGTTCCTCCCAAGGCGTACCAAGGGTACTTGCACTTTCCTAGATTTGGAATTTGTGTTGAGTGCAGAGGCACCTAAATGTTTCCATTAAGGGGCATGACTCTGTTTCATGATCATGTCCGATGCAAATGGTGCACAGTATCATGGTGCTTATTGAGTAGATGGTATGAGAACCAATGCTACTCTTTGTCCCTGAAGTGGATGCTCAGAAAGGATAAGGCATTGGGGTATGATTTTGCTTTTTCCATCTCCAAGTTTTTGGTTTTGGAAGGGCTAGCTCCTTCAGGGAGTTTAGCCTTAACGCTGCTCTTTCCGATCATATTCTTGGGAGGTACTCACAATTCATCAGATGGTGGAATTGTTAGCATCCTACAATAGCAGTGTGCGATCTTCTCTTAATTATAGATATTTATCTGTGGGATGGGGGTGACAATGTGAAGGTTGTTCGTAAGGTTCTTCAGTTCCTTACATTTATTGACTTTGTGGTTTATGTTATCGCATAGACCACATGCCATCCTTGGATGTTATTGGGTCCTACTAGGAAGGTGTGTTGATTTAGCTCTACTAACTTTTTGGTATTGATGGGGGGCAGGTTGTCTAGGGTCCTTACATTGGGTTTTCTTGGCTCTAGACCAACTATATCTTGGTGGTGCGTCTCTAACTAGCATATTATTTCTATTAGCAGGCACACTTGGGAGATTTAAGTACATTTTCGAGTCTGATGGTTGCCTTGACAGACCAGACATGACTACCTTTCTTTAGTATTCCCTTCCCTCTGGGTTGCTAAAGTGATTAGATACCATCTACAGAATGATTCTAGGTCCAAGCATTGGGTGAAAATATGGTTACGTGTGTTGCATAATGCATGGGTTGGTCTTATCTGTGGAGGGTGGTTGGGGGTGACAATGTGCCCCCTGATAGGCCACTTTTTGGCTGACATGAAGAGAATGGACCTGCTTGTCACATCTTCTTGCATCATCGAGCTTTTCATGGATTTTGTATCTGATCTGTCTGTTAGGGTCAGGCATAATATGGCCATGCATAAGTTGTTTAAAGCCAAACAGAATCGAGGGATATAATGGTAATGACGAATTGGGTGGTCGCCAAAACACACCCAACACGAATATTGGACTTCCCATATGTCATCGTAGTATATGGGGTCAATAGGATACCATCTCTAAAACATCACTAGGGTCACGTAGTCAGCAATGAAATAATTTCATTCATCACAGAGTGCATAAAATTGGATGGGAAGTGGGGGGCGATACCGAGGTTGAGGTGGTCTCTCAGGTGACTACCTCGCCTCTTGTAGGTATAATATGACTCGAGGTTCTCCCTCATCTGTCTGTGTGGGGGGATTTGAGGGGTACTCTTGGTATGATTTTTCTAGGGCATGCAAGGCATCCCTATATCGTGGCATCTCTAGGAAATGATGAGTGTAGTGCCCATAATGGTCGCAGATACTGCACGTGTCATTGGTGCGTAATGCTTTCCCTTGATTTTTCATGGAGTGTTCCTTTTAGTGGGAACATGGGGCTGCGACATTTTTTTTGGATCTTAGAAGAGGTTTCAATTCATCTAATTATGGGAAATTATTGGTAGGATGGCCTACGATATTACATAATGCACAGGGTTGCAATGCCCTAGGTATGATGGGGTTTTCTATCGTTTTCCTTTTTTTTTTGGTTTTCTTGGTCGCTCTAACTGGAGCTGCTACGGGAGTCTCATTAATTGGTGTCATCTCCTGAGGAGCGATGGGGGTTACTTTGGTAGAAGTGATGTCAGGGCCACCCCTCATGGCTGGTGGGACCAGATACCAGACATGTATTGCGAAAGACATGTTTGGAAAAGTTATAGTTGCCAAGAATTGTTGTGAAACAAAACCAGGTTAAGGGTATAAGAATGGAGTTTGGTAGATGGCGTAGGGTAGAAAATTCATTCCAGTGGCCTCGGTTTCTGTACTACTAGTCTCTGTCTCCTGGCTGGTTTTGGTGTTTGATGATAACATCATGGACACTGCGGCCCCTGTAATATCTGATATTGCTTCTGGTATGACAAGGGGATATCCTAGGAATTATTAGAGGATTGATTATGGTTTGAATTGACCGAGGCCATATTCTTGATACCACATGAGCGACTCTATAGTTGTGTCTACATAGGGTAGAATGACATTGGAATCCATCATGGGTTTTTTATCATAGTATGTTAGTTGGTCAACGGTGATGATTCAATCTTCATGTGGGAACATCATCACTCGGGAAACAGAGGAGGCTATGGCAGTCATGGCATACATATAACTCCACCCAAGGAGTATATTGTAGTAAAGCTGAGCATCCAAGACCTCAATGTCTATGAGTACCATTTTTGCAGCCAAGTTAATAGGGACATTCTGATATAGACCGATAAGAGTAGAAGGGTGTATGCTCTGAGTATGATATCGGATGGCTTCAGTTCGGGAGATCCCAAATTTTTCCAAACAGTCTTCGACATGATGCATGTCGATGCACCCTCGTTGATGATACATCGATGTATAGTGATATTTTTTGACTGATACTGGTATCTGAAAGGAAATTATGGGTGGCTTTGTCTAAGTCAAAAGCCATTAGGTGCGAATTGACAGAGTTGATGGCGCCTAATGCAAAAGGCAAGGCTTTTTGTTGTTTTGGGAAAAATTGCAGGACCTATAAAGATGACATGGCAGCAGGAGATTGTGATAAATCGTCCACGATGTTGTAGTTGTGAGCCACTTTTGATTGGTGTCCTTGTAATATTCCAAAATAGGAAAAATAAGAATATTGAACATAAAATTGGAAAATGCAGTAAACATAAATACATCATAAACATTAGCAGATCATTAATCCATTTTATTAGATATGATAGCAGAAAATGAAGTGTAATATCTTGAGGAAAAGACACTCAATCTTAGGCAAAACAAGCTAAAAAGACCATATACATCAAGACATGAGAAAATTTTGCTACATAAACTGCTGGGAGGCCATGACTGCGCAATCCTATTGGAAATAATTGCTGCTGGAAACTAGGAATGTGTAGATCTACTAGCAGAGTGCTCTGAAAATGCGGGGATCAGAGGTCTGGGCTTTCTAGCACAATTCTAAGATAACTTAGAAAGGGTTTCCGGAAATACAAAATATGAAAAATGCATCCCTAGGGCTGAATTATTCTTTGTAGATGGGTAACTGCTGGGAGGTGGTTCATATTATGATAAAATAGGTGCTACTCCTCCCCACTAAATTTCCAGATGAATGGTTGCCCCCCTCATAGGAAAATAAGCTCAAGAACTTGGGTTATCAACCCTCCACTGAAACTGCCCTCCTGAATTGCGCAATTTCTGAAGGAGACTATGCTACTGAAGGTGGTTGAAGAATGGCCTGATGTCAGATGATGGAATGAAGCTCAAAGGAACCTCTCCTGAGTGGGAACTCAAAGTCCCCCAAGGATAAGGGTGGGATATCCACCCAGAAACACCGTTGGGATAAACAACATAGCAGACTCCACTAAACAGCTGAAGCGTGAAAAAAGTCATAAAAGACCATACATAAAAAATATTTAGAATGATCTCTATGGTTTCCATCCCCTTCCTTATATGCATTTATAGCCTCCTCCCCCTTGACTCCACTTAATAATAATGCTACTCTCATGAAGACTTCCTCCCATTATGACTGCATTGTCCTCCACTATCTCCACTCCCTCCATGACTACGTTGTTGATTTGGTCAACCTTGACCCCATCCACATGCATTGACCCCCATTCACACCAAGGGGTGCTTTATTCAACTAGATACATTGATCCACTTTCACACTAGAAGTGGTTTTATTCCTACTAAAGAGATTTATGGGCCCCTCTACCCTCTTATTCATATATTTTATTAATAAAAGAAAAAATTAATATTCCAACTAGCTAAAAGCTAATTAGGAATATTACAATCCTACTCGCCTAGTTAAACCCTTAGCCATATTTGGCAGGGGTTCAATAGGTATTTTGGATATAGTCAATGGTGTAGTAGGTGCACTCGTGCTTGACCCTAACGAATTGGTGTCTCGGGGGCATCATAGTTTCTATTCCTCATCTAGAAGAAAATTTCTTCACCAACCATGTAAATTTCGTGGCTGATGTTCTCAGAATCATTTGGGGGTGGTTATTGCTGTTGGGTATTAACCAATCCTTGGTGGGGGAAGGGATCCAACATTATAGTGGTTTGTTGTGTAGGTCCCCCTTATCAATGGTTACTCTAAAGTTTAATTAGTTCAAGGAGCTCAGGATAATGACGAGTACAATGGTCATACTCACCACATATAGTGCAAGAATTTTTTGTCTGTAGACTGGCCCTCTTTTTCTGCCCTTGAGAGTTTTTTGGCTCTTGGTTTTGATTTCGGCTTGGGTTTCCCCCAACCTGAGATCACGAAGGGCGTTGTTGGTTACTGCCCCCCTATCGAGAGTCTCCCTTTTTTTTTATTTTTAGGCTTTTTCCTTGCAACGTTAGGAGGATTAATACAATCCTCCCAGTCGTAATACTAGCGTGGCCAAGCCTGAAAAGTTTGCACAAAGTTTACCGACGCATTGTTTTGCGGTGGTAGGTTTTTTGTAGGGGAAGGGGGATATTGGTTTCCTTGTCCTTGATTGGTATCTGGTTGTTGGAGGGAATATATTCCATCAGAATTTCTATATGTGTACTAGGGTCCCTTGTAAGGGAGGGTACAATTATCCCTGTTGATGATGGTATGTTGACACCCTATTTGTCATATTCTGCAGAGGTGCAGAGTGACTCTGGTGGTAGCTAGGTTGCTTGATGTTATGGTTAGAATCATACAAGTACCCTGGGTACTAGATATTTTTGCCTAAGTGACCTTGGGTCAATGACCCAATCAAGCCATCTGTAGTATTAGACGCGCCTAGAAATTCTCTGTAAGATTGTAGGTACGGGACATTAGGTAGGATGTTATAAATGTATCCTGTCTGGGTGTATATAAGTTTGAGTTTTTGGGCTTTATAAATGGTGTCCTCTTTGGACATAGGTCCTTGGGTGGCCACATATTTTGAAATATCTGTTGTGAGAGTTTTCAAAAATATGTCCAGTAAAACTTTATCATCGAGTTTGGATTTGCACAAACTTTGACGTTATCGCCATTCATGGAGATGGTCCGAGATATGGACTGCTGGCGTTTGCCTAAAATGGGTCAGTAAATCCATCCCCGAGTCATGGTGGATGGGTAACTAAAAATATGTGAGGAAATTAGTAGTGAGGGCACTAAAGGTTCCATGTGAAGGAGAAGGCTGATCCACATACCATTTCACTGCAGGTCCAGTTAAGGTGTAATATTCCAAAATTTGCTTACAAAAAATTGGAATATTAAATTTTGCTAATGTCACTTAGGAGATGAATAATTGGGTGAGGAAGCCCATAATTTTCAAAAATAAGGATCAAATCCCTCATGGTGTGAAATGGGATCATAATGCTAGCTGGATTTTACACTCCCATATGTAAACAAGGAGATTTTGCATGTGGACAAGACCAAGTTTGACCAAGTCAACAACATAAATGTAGGACGAGTGGATCAGCAAATAAAAGAGCACAATGTGAATGTGGTTCAGCATATATATCTATATGTGATCTGGATTGAAGACCCTTGGGTGTGAAAAGGGCTGAAGCAAATTGAAGTGGTCAACCTTGACCAACTCAAACAACGCAGTTTAGAGGAGTGGCTCTAATGAAGGCACAACGCAGTCTTGGAGGGAGATTATTTGTGTGATGGTGGAAACCCTATTGAGTGGGAACCAAGGTGAGAAGGCTCACTTAGTTTATAAGGAAGAGTATGGCAGCCATTTGGAGGTTAGTTTATGTATTATATTTTCATGTCTTCTTATACTTTGCTCTCCTAGCTGTTTAGCTAAGATTGTCAGTGCTGCTTAGCACTAAGGGATTCCTTTCAGGAATTCCTTCTCTTCCCTTTGAGTAGCTCTCAGGAGAGACCTGATCCATCATTCCTCATATCTGGCATTGGTTCAAAGCTTCAGTCTACAGTTTCAGTACATTTTCTACAGGAGGTTGAGCTGAGTTGCAGGGTGTTGCAGGGGAGGCTTGAGAAACCCACTGTCGGAGTTGATTTTGCAGAGGAGGGAGGTTTCCTTCTTCTGGGAGATTATTTTGGAGAGTTATTGGGATCATATCAGATAATTGGAAGTAATCCAACACATTTTCATCACCTACAATGTTATTCCACTCGGGAATTGTGTTATTTCTGGAGGGCAGTTGTAGAAGTGTCTTCTGTGGCTCGTTCGGGGAGTTTTCCTGTGATTGGAGGGTGGATTGTTCCATGGAGGAAGACCTTTGTTTAGATATGAATTATATTTATATTATTATAGCCTTATATACTCATTTTCTTTAGTTTTCAGTGATTATTCAGCCATAATGCTGAAAATCACCATTTGTATTCCGGGTGAACTCCTAGAAACCCTTCCCGGGTTCTCTAGATTTTGTATAAAGGAGACTAGATCTAATGTTTTTGAGCATATTGTTAATATAATATCATATATATTTGTCTCTACTAATTATATATACAAACCCTCAATTATACCGCGCAGTCTCTTTTATGCAGTAATTTCTGTGTTGAAATGTTTGGGGTTTTAGCCTCTTTTAGCAATCCTAGGTGTGGGAGGTTTGTTTAACCCACCTAGTTTGATTTGTTTCAACTCTATTCTTAGATTTAGGTTGTATATTGATTTATCTACAGGATCCAAGAGTTAATCTCATTATTTTATAGCATATATTGCTGGGAATGCATTTTTAGTGCATGCTTATTGAGCAGTCCTGATTTTGGGATATCACAGTGGTATCAAAGCAAGATATTTGGCTCAGCCTGTGGAATTCAAGAAAAAGTCCTATAAAGGAAAGAGAAAGGCTATAATGATGAAGAGGATGAGCTTACTCTCATCATTTTTCAGATCCAGTAAGAACCTCTCTAAGGAGGTTAAACAAAAAGAAGAGAAAAGGAGCAGTGAAATTCCTCGAGAGTTTCAAAAGCAGGAAGAGCCAAGCACTTCCTATGATTAGAAGAAGAGACCAATGTTGCAGAGAGCTCTAGAGAATTCAGACATATCCTTTCCCTTTGAGAGGAAGGACAAATTTCCAGAAGATGGAGGACACTTGGATCACATGGTTCTAATTGAATACCTTTTTGGGTACAAATCCAAACCTAGAGCCTTCAAGGAGACTCTAGCTTTCCCTCGATTCATTCATTTGGATGAAGAAATAAGACCTTGTGGCCAAGGAAGGATCAAGGGCAATAGGTTTCTATTGTCTATGTAATGTTCCTACTTAGCCTTAGCTAAGAGGAGACATTCAATTTTGCTTTAATTTATGTTTTATGAATAAATGAATAAAGGAGGATATGTAAAACTCCTAATAAATCAATTCCCATGTGAAAAAAGACGAATATGGTCTATTTAAATAATCACTTGCAGGTGTGAAAGAGGTTTGAGCCAAAGATTGGGTCCACCTTGACCAAATCAACTGCGCTGTCTAGGTTCAATGCATCTCCAAGAGGGACTGTGCAGTTCTAGAAGGGAGCCTCTAATGTGAAGAGGGGTGACTCATCAAAGTGGTTTAGGGTTTGAATGGATTTCTCATGTTATAAAAGAAGGAGGAGAGCAACATGAATAGGTTGTTGATAGATCATATTTCTGAAGTATTTGTATGTTTAGACAAATACCATTTTCTGCTGCTTAGTGAATGATTGTGATTGGAATTCTTGTTTAGGTGTTTCATCTCTTCCCTTGAGTATAATTGGAGGAGTTATTTGCTGAATTTGGCCACTATCTGGTTTGATACCAAGCTCAATATTTCATGATCAGCGCTGGCCCATTGAGGGTTTTGCAGCTGTTATCTTTTGTAGCAAGTGGCTTTTTAGATCTGCTTAGATCTAGTTGTTTTTTAGAGGATTTCTCTATTGGAGAGTGTTATTTAGCCTCCAAAGAGCTATATTATCCATATTTTGTATTAGATCTATAATTTCATTCCATTTATTTAGTCTCCTTCATCCTCTGCGCAGTTTCTGCTCAATACTGTGTTATTTTGTGAGAGGGCTTGCTTATTTCAGTTTGCTATCAGTTTGGAGGAAGATATCTTGGTGTTAGGCTTGAATTCTCTTGGTGATCCATGGATTGGGTTGCTGATCCATGTCTCTATAGATCTGATCTATTTCAGTAATAAAATTTATCTTCAGAAATTTTTGGGTTTTCTGCAACACTGTAAATTGTAATTCAGATCTACAATTTGTTAAGCAATATTTTGATGTAATTCCAATTGGATCTTGTTCTTCAAGTCTTGTAGTTTCCAGATATTTATTAGATCTGATGTTTCATCCATATATGTGGCATATATTTGATATGTAATGTACAAAATCTGAACCATCTGAAAAATAACGATGTCTATGTATTTCTGCAGTTTATTCCTAGTTACAGCTCTAATTTCTGAAGGGATCTTGCCCTAGTTCCTTTTGTAATCAGTTGTAAAGAAAATAAGCTCATATGTAAATATGATTTACTATTATATTATTGAATTATCATATCTTTGGCTATCCTTCTCTGAGTTTCAGTCAAATCTGTGGAATTCTAGTAGCTGGGGTTTTCATGTTGCATCAACTTCTCTCTTTAGCTGATTTCTAGCTAGCCTTGTTTCCGGGAGATATGTTTAATGTGCTTAAACTTATTTTTTTCTGATGAAATTTCATATGTAAGTCACATACAGCATAAATGAGGGGATCCCAACCCTGATTTTTGTTATTCTTGCTCATATTTTCTTATACAACATTTTCATTGAAGGCCTTGTTGAGATTCCTGAATTGGATTATTCCAAGTTCTATAGGCAGAGTCTACAGTTGGAAAGGTAGCCTCTAGTTCTCACCCTCTTATCAGAGGTGACATAACCATTAAATTCCTCTATATTCTATATCTGACATAGAATCTTGAGAACCCCCAAAAAGGAACATTACAGTGGTATCAGAGCTCCACTCTTGGCACAACCTGTGCTAGCTTTGGAGCCTTAGTCATGTTGCATTCCGAAGATGAAGATCCTCTTTCTGAGAGGGAGAGGAGATACCGGAATAGAAGTCATAGAAAGTATGAATATACTACTTTTGACCTTGACAAGCGTCAAGACAAGGGGAAATCCCCTGAATTGAATGATAAATATAAGGAGGCAAAAGAGTTTGCAAAAAATCTCTTGGAAGCTATGAAAGATATGTCCAAGGAAATAAAGGAGATGAGGATAAATAGAATGATGGAGTCCCTTGGAAGACTCCATCAAGGAGAGAGTTCTGAAATTTCTTAGTTTGGGACTGGTCCACCAGTGAGCTTACCACAAGCTCCACAGATCTCACAACGCTCTACAATGCCTACCTTCTTGGCTATAAAGAATGAAGGGCTTCAAGAGTCAACGTCTTTGGAAGGCTACTTTGCATAATATGATTCACAAAGTCAAAGGTTCAAGGATAACTTGAGCTTTCAAGATTTCTGCCATCTAAAGGACCAGAGGAGGCCATTGCAGCATTATAGAGATGGAGGGTTCCTTCTTGGGAGGCACCACACCATGGGTGGGTTCTTCTTGCCTAATTTTGATGGATCACCCTCTTGTTTAGCTAAAGCATGGGTGGAAAAGTTGGACATATATTTCCAGTTGAATAAAGTGCCTGAAGAAGAAGCCATAAATATTGTTGTGTTGCATTTTGATGGAGAAGCCCACAATTGGTGGTTTCATGGAATTTATAAATTGGGGCACAACAATGTGTCCACTTATGCTAAGTTCACTAGGAGAATAGTGGAAAAATTTGATCGGAAGGATCCGGAGGCCCCTTTTATAAGCTTGGCAAAGCTTAAGCAGACAGGGGATGTTGAAGCCTATATATTTGAATTTGTGAGGCTGTCTGTAATGGTTCCTAATATTTCAGTTCCAAGGAGAATCTATATGTTCATAGATGGCTTGGAAGAACCTTTTCATGGGTTGTTCAAGTCTACCAAACCCACCACTCTGCATGATGCCATTGAAAGAACAAGAGATCTCCAAGATGCCTTGACAAAATCAAAGGCAACCTTCCCAAGAAAAGTCACCCACTCTTCTAAAGGGAAGGAAGGGAAATCTTCTCCACCCAAGGAGAGCTCACAGAAAAAGCTTCTTAACAATGATTTCTGGAGGGAGTTAAGAAAGAATAAATTATGTTTCACTTGTCAAGAGCCATGGGTACCGGGACATAGATGTGCTGCTGGAAGAGCACATTATATTGAAGTCTTCTCTGATTGTGAAGAGGAGGAAGGCAGTGATGGACCTAGGAGAGGTCACAGCGCTGGTGATGATGAGGAGGAGGATCCATCATCATCCAAAGAAGAAGAGGGATCATTTGCTCCAACTAGTGGGACTCTTGCTTCCTTGAGAGGAGTGCCCAAGTATTTGACTCTTAGAGTGCAGGGTTCAGTTATGAACCAAAGAGTATCTATTCTTATTGATAGTGCGGAAACCCACAAATTTATTGATGCTCACTTTGTGCAAAGGAGAGGGATCCCTACTGATACTTTTGATGGGTTCTCTGTTTTGGTTCCGGGAGATAGAACTATGCAGTGCATGCAGTATGTTCCATCACTTTCTGTGACTATGGGGACCTACACCTTGGAGGATCACTTATTTGTAGTAGACATACCAGACACCAACATCATCTTGGGTGTCTAGTGGTTGATTAATTTGGGAAAATTAACGATTGATTGGAAGGCCTTGCAGATGGAATGGGTGGATTTGAAGAGTGGGAAGCAACAAGTCATTCAAGGCATGCACACCTACCCTTCACTTGATATCTCTACCCACACCAAAAAGATGGAATTGCGTAGTGATGGCAAGGATCTCACAGTTCCTTCTCTCATGTTCATGAGATTACTGCAAGGGAAATTCCTACATCATGGCAAGCCACTTGGGGTGCCATTAGATTCTGTGGGGAAAGATTCACCAAGTGCTAAAACAATGGAAGAAAGAGTCACAGCGCTATGGGAGGAAGAAAAGGGGAGGATCAGCCTTCCCACAAACAATTTTGGCATGCATGATGCCAAAGAAACAAACAGCAACAAGGCAAGCACCACCATAGATTCATCAATAGTGTTGTCCTTGTTGAGAAGTGTAGATCCATATTGGGGATCTCAACTCCTTGTGGAGTACTCCAAAGATCTGCACACCAGGATGATCTCAGATGGCATAAAGCAAGGAGGAGGCTATTTGGTCCATGAAGGGGTCATCTATCATCTTGGTAAGGTATTCTTGTCTCAATCCTCCAATCTTAAGAAATAAATACTACTAAGAGCACACAAGGAGTTCCTTTCCAGCTACATGTAGTCAGCAAAGATCTACTCCCTCATCTTGAAGATTTTTTATTGGGAGGGTATCGAGGAAGAATTACATCAGCATTATGATTGGGAGGAACTATATCAGCACTTACAAGAGTGAAATATTGATGTGGAGATGGGGCAGCCAAGGGATCCTATGCAGGAGACACTTCAGCCATCTCCTTCTTCTCTCAAAGGAGGGGAAAAGCCCATGCCTAACGCTATGTGTGTGGGAGATTTGTATGGTAAGAAATCTGATCCTGTGGAGCAAGTTTATTTTTCCGATTTGCCACATTCTCTTACCATATGTATGCAGGCCATGAATCCTACAAGGAGTTATATCACATGCAGATCTCATGGCGAAGATGCGACCAATAAATATTCCAAAGTTGGCCACTCCCTTGAGGTGCAAAGGGAGATTGTTTATCATGATGGGTGCTTCCCAAAGGCACCTAATGAGGGTTTCACTTTCAGCCATGTTAAATTGACCCATGCAGCAAATATGTGGTGGGAGTACCACCTATCACATTCAGATCTACTCAAAACAAGGAGTGCACTGCGTTGGTACCTTATGTGGGATTGTGACCCACCTCCTCATGTGAAAATTTTAGTTTGCCTCTATGTGATTTTGCTACCATACATAGATGACATATTGGTTTTGTTTATGGGTATGTATGGGAAAAGAGTAAGTAGTGTACATGTACCACATGGAATGAAGCTTTACCTTGTACTTCATGATACATGTTTCAAATGTGACATTGGCTCATCCATGTTTATTTTTGTTGAGTTTTACACTCCTGAAGGGGCAGACTATGAACCTATCATGTTAGCATTGGAGGAGCAACTTCTGATGTATTGCCTTGGTGAACACCTACTCTACGATGAAATCTTGATTCTTGATGGTGTAATCAATTAAGAAGGAGAATAAATACAACTCTTACCCTACCCGTTGCTTGAGGACAAGCAAAATTTTGAGGGGGAGAACTGTAATGTTCTTACTTAGCCTTAGCTAAGAGGAGACATTCAATTTTTCTTTAATTTATGTTTTATGAATAAATGAATAAAGGAGGATATGTAAAACTCCTAATAAATCAATGCCCATGTGAACAAAGACAAATCTGGGCTATGTAAATAATCACTTGCAGGTGTGAAAGAGGTTTGAGCGAAAGATTGGATCCACCTTGACCAAATCAACTGCATTGTCTAGGTTCAATGCATCTCCAAGAGGGACTGCTCAGTTCTAGAAGGGAGCCTCTTATGTGAAGAGGGGTGAATCATAAAAGTGGTTTAGGGTTTGCAAGGGCTTTCTCATTTTATAAAAGGAGGAGAGCAACATGAAGAGGTTGTTGATAGATCATATTTCTGAAGTATTTGTCTATTTAGACAAATACCATTCTCTGCTGCTTAGTGGAGGATTGTGATTGGAATTCCTGTTTAGGGGTTTCATCTCTTCCCTTGAGGATCATTAGAGGAGTTCTTTTCTGAAGTTGGCCACTATCTAGTTTGATACCAAGCTCAATATTTCATGAGCAGTGCTGGCCCATTGAGGGTTTTGCAGCTGCTATCTTTTGTAGCGAGTGGCTTTTTAGATATTCTTAGATCTAGTTGTTTTTTAGAGGATTTCTTTATTGGAGAGTGTTCTTTAGCCTCCAAAGAGCTAGCTGATCCATATTTTGTATTAGATCTGTAATTTCATTCCAGTTATTTAGTATCCTTCACCCTCTGTGTAATTTCTGCTCAATACTGCATTATTTTGTGAGAGGGCTTGCTTATTTCAGTTTGCTATCAGTTTGGAGGAAGATCTCTTGGTGTTAGGCTTGCCTTCCCTTGGTGATCCATGGATTGGGTTGCTAATCCATGTCTCTATAGATCTGATCTATTTCAGTAATAAAATTTATCTTCAGAAATTTCTGGGTTTTCTACAACACTATAAATTGTAATTCAGATCTACAGCTTGTTAAGCAATATTTTGTTGTAATTCCAATTGGATCTTGTTCTTCAAGTCTTGTAGTTTCTGGATCTGTATTAGATATGATATTTCATCCATAGATGTTTCAGAGATCTGATATGTAATGTAAAACAGCTGAACCATCTGAAAAATAACGTTGTCTATGCATTTCTGCAGTTTATTCCTAGTTACAGCTCTAATTTATGAAGGGATCTTGCCTTAGTTATTTTTGTAATTAGTTGTAAAGAAAATAAGCTGATATGTAAATATGATTTACTGTTATATTACTGAATTATTATATCTTTTTCTATCCTCCTGTGAGTTTCAGTCAAGTCTGCGCAATTCTAGTAGCTGGGGTTTTCATGTTGCAACAACTTCTCTCTTTGGCTGATTTCTAGCTAGTCTTGTTTCCGGGAGATCTGTTTAATGTGATTAAAATTATTTGTTTCTGATGAAATTATATATGTAAGTCAAATATAGCATAAATGAGGGGATCCCAGTCTTGACCTGTGTTATTCTTGCTCATATTTTCTTATACAACATTTTCATTGAAGGCCTTGTTGATATTCCTGAATGTGATTATTCCAAGTTCTATAGGCAGAGTCTATAGTTGGCTAGGTAGCCTCTAGTTCTCACCCTCTTATCAGAGGTGACATAACCATTAAATTCCTCTGTAATCCATCTCTTACATAGAATCTTGAGGATCCCCAAACATGAACATTACAGTCTACTTATGATGGGTCATCTGCTGCAAGGGTTTAGGAAAGGAGACTTGATGCATTCTTCATACTACATCCGGTGGTAGAAAGGGAGGCTATATATATTGCAGTGCTACACCTAGAGGGTGAAGCATATATTTGGTGGTTCAGCCATTTGAGCCATACAAGAGTGGTCAATTTTGCTGAATTTACTCAAAGGTTGATGGGAAAATTTGGTGAAGGAAAATCAGAGAAGAAGAAGCCCTCACCACCAGTGGAGGAGACTTGTACCAGCACTGTCACAACTATGGGGGAGCACTCCTCAACATTTTCAGTGGGAGGAGCCAACCTATTGGAGGGAGAATACCTTACAGCCATACAAGATACTCCCAAATTTCATCAAGGTATGCCAAAATTTTCATCTCCTATTGTTTCAGCAAATCATATGGAGGATTGTATATCATTGCATACTGCTCATTTGGAACCATGTGATTGCACTACATTGTGCCACCTTGACTTGATCGAGGAAGGGATGAAACATCATCCTAATGGGCCACTGATGGGCTGCACACCACATGTGAGGTTGGGGTGTGAATTCTTGGAGGATGGGGTGAACTTTGCCCCAAACAAATTTATGCAGAATCATATGTTCATCCTTGAGTTGAGACATGAGACAGCCAAAACACCCTGGAGGAGAGTTACAATGCTGTCAAGAGGTAGCAGTGAGGAGGATTTGCCTTCAGCCCACTTGGATCCTTATGGGTTCAAGATGATCATTGGTGTGAGATCTTTCCTAGGAGATCTCCAAGGAGTTGCATTTCAGCATCCCATGGAATGCAAGAAGACAAATATGATTTGGGAGGAGGGTAGTCTTCTTTGGAAGGGTACCAAGGTTGATCATAATGGGAGGCCCTCACATCGGGAGGAATGGGAGTGGATGGAGAGAAAGAAGCTGGTAGGCTACTTGAAAATATATGACACTGGGCAGCAGAAAGCTTGGCTACGTTGGTTGCTCTTGAAAGAGTTTGGCCATCATGGGACACATCATTTTTCCAAGGGTATGTGGATGGAAGGGACTTGGTATGGTACTTTCATCATGGAGTAGCAATGAGGGTGGATAAATTATGATGATATGGTCATTATGTTTTCAGTACATGGGTTGTATGATGGAGGTATGAGAAGGCATCAAAGAATTTTGTTGCTTTGGAGGACTGAGAGGGAGCAAGGACAGATTTTCTCTCCCATTTTGCATGATGTTGCAGGAGGAGGAGATGGAAACATTATGGGAGGATTCTTTGACATTGAACATGTCAAAGAATGGATTTATGAGTTGGCAGGAGCCTATTTGCATGGGCCAACAACCTGTCACTTTGGAGCAGGGACTTTTTGATGGATTGTTCCTAGGATCACTTCACATTTGATGCACTTGGTGGACATGGAGGAGGTGAGACTGATAGAGTAGTGGATGGATTCAAATGTTACTGTGGTATGTTATTCTTGACTTGGACTTCCAAGCATGAGAAGGGGGATTTTCATGCAGCATATGGTTCATTCCTCTTCATAGGAGTATGTCATGCCACTATGGAGGACTCATTTATGGATCTTGTCACCATCTTACTTTCATTACATGGTAAGACTTCTGTTTTTTCATTTATTGATTGTTCAACACAATATTTGCATGCTCTTACCATTTCTTTGCAGTGCATTTCTCTACAAAGGGGAAAGTTTTTCTTTGGGCTCCATGGACCATTTTTGGCTAGCTATTATGATGGAGACATCCATCTATTACATGACCTTGGGAAAGTGTTTGGTTACTCCTTGTATTCTCATTTGATACATTCAGTCATTTACTATTTTCTCGTAGATGTGATGAATTATACAGCTAGGCATTTGTCAAGAAATAACTTTCCATGCCATTTTCTGAAGCTGCAGTGGAAAAGACTGCATTGTGACCACTGGGGAAACTTTTGGTACCTTCCAGCACCACATGAAACCTTCAGATTACCTTCATTACGATGATGATCATGAACCTATTTTCTAATATTATTCTTACTTTTATGGGTAGCATGTTTAGGGGAGAAAGACATTCGATAGATGTGTCCTTTGGGGAGGAGGATCCCCACACTTTCTGCATTACATGTTCTAACCAGAGCATGGGAAGAGGTATGGCCACTACAGAAAAATATTTATATATTTATGAGGAGGGCCATGAGATGGATGGGATGCCATATGGTGGTGATTTCTTATCCATCATGTATGAGATGGTTTGGGCTAGCTTGATTCATAGCATTGGAAAAGAGATATTTGGAGATCTAGCCTTCATCTTGCCAATTGAGGGCAACTTTATTGCAGCCCAAGATCAGAAAATTCTCTGCACTTATACTAAGTGGAGAGGAGGACAACGTGGGGTAGGCTACGTTTCCTACCATATTCATATTTTCAGCCCACCTACTTTGCAGGAACTCAAGGTGGAGGAAGAATTCCCGGAGTTGCCATGGTGGAGGGTGACTCAAATTGTATTGATGATTGCTTGGGGATGGAGGATCCTCTTGGGGAAAGGTGTTTTCCCATTAAATTTCAGTCTCCATGCCTTGGGAGGCATCTCTTCAGTTCTATCCTTTCAGTTGCTTGAGGACAAGCAACATTTGGGAGGGGAGGACTGTAATATTCCAAAATTTGCTTACAGCAAATTGGAATATTAAATTTTGCTAATGTCACTTAGGAGATGATTAATTGGGTAAGGAAGCCCATAATTTTCAAAAATAAGGATCAAATCCCTCATGGTGTGAAAGGGGATCATAATGCCAGCTAGCTTTTACACTCTCTTGTGTGAACAAGGACATTTTGCATGTGGACAAGGCCAAGTTTGACCAAGTCAACAGCATAAATGTAAGATAAGTGGATTAGCAAATAAAAGAGCTCAATGTGAATGTGGTTCAGCCTAGATAGCTATATGTGATCTGGTTTGAATACCCTTGGGTGTGAAAAGGGCTAAATCAAATTGAAGTGGTCAACCTTGACCAAATCAAACAACGCAGTTTAGAGGAGTGGCTCTAATGAAGGCACAACACAGTTTTGGAGGGAGATTATTTGTGTGATGGTGGAAACCCTATTGAGTGGGACCCAAGGTGAGAAGGCTCACTTAGTTTATAAGGAATATTATGGCAGCCATTTGGAGGTTAGCTTATGTATCACATTTTCATGTCTGCTTAGACTTTGCTCTCCTAGTTATTTAGCTAAGATTGCCGGTGCTGCTTAGCACTAAGGGATTCCTGTTCAGGAATTCATTCTCTTCATTTTGAGTAGCTCTCAGGAGAGATATGATCCATAATTCCTCATATACAACATTGGTTCCAAGCTTCATTCTATAGTTTCAGCGCAGTTTCTGCAGGAGGTTGAGCTGAGTTGTAGGGTGTTGCAGGGGAGGGTTGAGAAACCCACTGTTGGAGTTGATTTTGCAGAGGAGGGAGGCTTCCTTCTTGTGGGAGATAAGTTTGGAGATTTATTGGGATTATATCATATAATTGGAAGCAATCCAACACATTTTCATCACCTACAACATTATTCCACTCAGGAATTTCGTTATTTCTGGAGGGCAATTGTAGCAGTGTCTTCTGTGGCTCGTTTGGGGAGTTTTCCTGTGAATGGAGGGTGGATTATTCCATGGAGGAAGAAATTTGTTTAAATATACATTATATTTATATTCTTATAGCCTTATATACTCTTTTTCTTTAGTTTTCAGTGATTATTCATCCATACTACTGAAAATCACCATTTGTATTCCGGGTGAACTCCTAGAAACCCTTCCTGGGTTCTCTAGCTTTTGTATAAAGGAGACTAGATCTCATTTTTATGAGAATATTGTTAATATAATATCATATCTATTTTTCTCTGCTAATTATATGTACAAACCCTCAATTATATTGCACAGTCTCTTTTATGTAGTAATTTCTGTGTTGCGGTGTTTGGGGTTTTAGCGTCTTTTAGCAATCCTAGGTGTGAGAGGTTTGTTTAACCCACCTAGTTTGATTTGTTTCATCTCTATTCTTGGATTTAGATTGTATATTGATTTATCTACAGGATCCAAGAGTTCATCTCATTATTTTATAGCATATATTTCTGGGAATACGTTTTTAGTGCATGCTTGCTGAGCAGTCCCGATTTTGGGATATTACATAAGGTGTGTTGAAACAGTATTAGTCGAATAGTATCATAAATAATACTATTGGAAAATCACCATAGGTGGAAAGTCATTATATGATTTATATGGTATTTCACTTGCTTCCCTTCTATTTTTGGAATGTCCGAGGGGAGCTTCATGGGCATGGGGGGCCAATTGGGGTTGTGCGCAATGGGATCATTAGTTAGCTTTGATATATCCAACAGATTTAATTATGATAAAGAAGGTAACTGAGTATTGAATGCTATTGTGTATTGTGGAAACACAAGGATTTGAGTGTAATAATGTATGGGGGATATCTGGAGAATATTACCTTGTGATGTACCCTCTTGTGTGTTATGTTGATTCGCCGGAGGGGTAGCGGTCCTCTACCCTCTAGAGGTTGTGGGAGGAGTTGTGTGTGGTGACCCTATTATGGTTTCCACTTGTGTGGTGTTGGGTGACCCTTTGGGGTTTCCAACTAAATATGCCCCAATAAATAATGATCTGATAAGGGTGGCAGTGTGTCGTCTTTGACACCTAAATGGCGAAATACCTAGCACTCCTCCCTCTAATGGGGGGAGGTCCAAAAAATGTCTCGATCGATGAGGTACCGTTGGGTCTATTATGGTGTTGACTCGGTTAATTTTTGGAAATGTTTTTTAGTTTTCTAAGAGGAGGAAGATTATTACCAAAGAAAATATGATCAAATACATAAAACAAAGAGAAAAATAAATGGTAAGTTTTTCCTTTAGATTAATGCTATGTGATCAAGCAAGAAAAAATATGGTTTTGGTTATTTCACGTATGATACTCAAAAAGCCTAAAAATACCTAATCGTCCTCATACTCTAAAATGTAACTTGGCCTTGCGATGATATCTTCTAATGGGTACTAGAGCTAACGGGAAATAACTGGCGACACCTTCCAATAGCTGAAGAATCGACCAAGGCAAAGGTATGAGGATCTAGTGTTTCCTGCACCATCATCTATAGGGAAGGATGCCCTAGATTTGGCCACTAAAGTATCCTCATCCCATGTGAGCATTCGAATCTTGAGCTTCTTGGTATTCAACTACCAGTACCGAGCACTAGATGGGTCAGGTAGCCCCAAATAGTACCGCATGCATTGGGCCTAAGCTTAACCCCCTCTGAAACAGGTCTCTGTAGCGCTCGGGAATTCTGTTCCATGGGTGGATAGAAAGATTTTAAGCTCCCTAAACAGTCAACCTCTATGTTTCAAAATGTAGAATGACCATGGAGGCTTATAGGATTCCTACCCCCAATGGTCCTAACCTAAGCTATAATTTCTTTTGTGGCCCTTGTGGGGAGAATTTAGTGAGCTCAATTAGTGGTTAGTTTTAAAGACTCTTAATTTGCTTAAGGTGTGCATTGTTGAAGCAACCGTAAGAAGAGGACAAAGGTCCCAAAACACTCGGTTCCTTTTGGTCCAGTGCTTACCAGTGCTTCATGTGTATTTTGAAGTGTACAATCACAATGCCATAAGATATGGGTATGTGGTGATACTTTACAATCCTTCTCTTATTACATTATGTGTCATTGTTCCTTTTAGAAAATAAGCAATGTGTGGATAATGGGCTGCTTACACTTTTCCTAGTTAAAATAAGTTTTGCAATATAGGTAGATGGAAAATTATCTTAAGGAATATTTCATATGCGTACCCACGCTCACCGAGAGTTGCAAGACTTGGCAGAGATTACTTGCCTTCTTTTTCGATAATTTGGTCCTTGTCCCAAATCCTAATGCAAAAATTTGAACTAAACTAATGCAAAAATTTGAAAAAAAAAATTAGCTAAAGATGTGTGGATGTATGGGCCACTTACTTTCTTCTAATTATCCTATGTGTTTAGTGTCTATTATCAGCAACTATTTTGTTCAAATATCATTTGTGGATTGAAAGCTACTTACTCACCCCTACTTAAACTATGTATGATTTTCAATGATAACAAACTAAAATTAAAACAATATAATTGCTAAGCTAAACTTCAACAAAACGTGTCCTAACCAGTCATGAAACACTATAACACAGTGACAGAAAATTTATTATGGCTTGAAAATCATTTTACAACTGCCAAAAATGACAAAAAGAAGTGAAAAATTTGCTCATTGTCTTCTATGCGGCTTATTTTCGCACAGGCGTGTGATTTGCACGTCTATCTGGGATGAACGCGCACAGATTTCCAGTGTCCAAAAATTATTCCTCCTCTGAGACAAATGTCTCACTAAGGGTGAATGAAAAGTGCTGAGGGGAAGAAGGAATGGTACTACAACAAGTCTGATCAGGAGAGAGGACCTACAAACAACAATTCGATGCATGGACGGATGAAATGCACTTTTCTTGGTAGGGGAGGCTACTTTCCTACAAGAAAGTAACAGGTCAATTGGTTTGTTATATTGTTAGTGGAACAATATAACATGTAGTAAACTAAGTAAAGAACATAGCATGCTACAATAGAGGAGAAACAAAAAACAAAATATACATATACAATAACAAGCTCAATTGAGTCAAACACATTAATAATCCAAATGGAGAACTCTTCCCCTTTTATTATTTGTTGATGGTATACGAGAATAGGATGCTAAATCACTTGCAATGAATCCTTAGAGCTATGGAGCTCTAATATTCAAGGCAAGGGGGTATCTTCCCTTTAATATTCTTGCAAGCCTCTCTCTCTCCTCGACGAATGGTAGAATAACGGACACTTGGTGAACTTATTCTCTTGGATTGAGGTGTTGGATGGACAATAGTTGAATCCTTCCACTCCTTGCTATTTGGACAACATAATGCTAGTTTTCTCTCAAGAAATTTGATCAGCATAACAATGTGTTCTCCATTATTCTTCCCATGGTGGTATTTTATAGGGAAATTTCAAATTTCCCTCCCTCTCTTGGTACAATGTGGATGTTGACATAAGAGTGGGAGGCTGATTCCAGCGTGTGCTACACTTGGGTCCTCAAGGTGGCTCTAAGGCCATTGTACTTGGCTGGCTTGAGTGGGGAATCTTCTTCTTCAAGTGTGCCAAGTGGTCCCAGATGGTGACCTTCTGCCATACCCAGGATCACGCGGATATCTGAGGGATGGATGCAAATATATTTTCTACTATCGAAGAAAATTCCACGCGGATCGCTTAGGGTCAGTGCTTTCTATGCTCTATTTGATAAATTTTCCTGCTTGACCTTAGGAAAATTTAAATTTTTCAGATTCTGTAATGTCTTTCTTCCCTGTAAATCCTTATTTGTACCTTCTACTTGACATTTCCTAATGTCTTTTGCTTGTATTATTTTCCAGTGATAACACCAGTGATTGCATTAGTATAGTTTTTATATGGTTATTTTTCATTTCTAAGTGTTTCATGGAGTTTTGGGCAGTGGCCTGAGACTTGGTCCTGAGAAAATGGCTCAGAATTTAGGGTCTCTCATACAAAACTACCTAAATAATCCCAAATTCATTGGCATGCCTTATTGTGGGAGCGACTGGAAGGCCTCAATCACATGCATGGATTTTCACGGGAGAGGTTGGGGGTCCAAACCAGTGGAATTTCAATTTTCCTTAAGGGTTGGTCACTTGGAAGGGTCGGTTGGCTCCTGAAGGTTCTAAAGCTTGTGTTGAAGGTCATTTTGGTAGTGTTATGTCGGCTCCACTTCCTTAAATGTACATGGGGATTTGAATCACATCATAGTAGCCTATCATCACATGTTTACTCCAACGGACCTATTAAGTTGGGTAAATGTGGGAGGATGGTGTTACATATGGAAACCTGATCTCTTGTATGTTCTCATTAAGTGAAGTCAATAGTTTCTAATTTATTTTGATTTTATGAAGTTATGATGTCTTAATGACACTATGGATAGTATTGTTGGATAATACTCATCAAGAACTTTCCAATGGTATATCACACTCTAAAAAAGTCATCTCAAATGAGAAGTAATGGCCATTTGAAAAACAACGATAGTAGAGGACCCAAACTATGGGGAAAAAAGCCAAATCACCAAATGCATTAAAAATTTTGCATCTTAAGGGTGGATCTATTGGTCAATGATATAATAAACAATGAATAGTGGCAAAAGATACATGAAATTTAACAACATTAAATTTCAGGTATGTTTGCTCAAGTCGAACGAATCTACCATCCAGATTACAAATTGAACGACAAATATTTTATTAACTTGTTCGAAGGTTTTCTAGGGGTACTGGATTGTCCCATAGAGATATGTAAAGCCTCTCATGGGAAGCCATATGGCATGATGACATCACACTGGTGTTAGCATGTCAAGGACCATTGAGCTCTTGGGATCAGGTCATGGGGCATAGTCATATGGACTCTTAACAATTAGGCCCAAAAATCCAAGGCAAAAGTTAGGGGAAAGGTCGTGGTTTTGATGGCCATATGGTTGGCTTACAGTTTATTTTTTGGCACATCCATTGACCCATGTTCAACTCCTATGATTTTTGGTATACTAATTGCGATTATAAATGCACACACCATGGAAGAGAATGGCATCAACTTATGCGAGGGTAATGGAAAGCATTACATGTTTTGTGATCACTAGTTTTGAGTTCGATGTTGGTTAGAGTTCATTGATTTCAAGTTTGATTATGGATATAAGGGGGTTTTAGTTATAATTATTGGGTGTTTGGAAATTTAACATAGACTGGTGGTTGATCTCCACCATTTGTTTTATTCTTGGACAGAGGTCTGTGGTTGAGTCTCACTATTGTTTAAGTGGTTGAGTTCCACTATTGTTTGATCAAAGGCCTATGGCCTAGTCTCATTGTTATTTGATAGGTCAGTAAGTAAGCTCCACCTCTTTATCATAGAAAAATATTAGCATTCAAGCATCACCATTATAATTTGAACATATATAGAGCTTTGTAGCCAAGATCCATATTTTTATGATTGGAAGCATGTGGTCAAGTTGGCATAATTTTTTTTATTGTAGATAGAGACCAGTGGTTCAGCATAACCATTATAATTTGAATTTAGACATAGGTATGTTTCCATGCTCCACAGTTGTTTGATCAAAATCTCATGGCCAAGATCCATATTTTTTTATTATAGACAAAGACCAGTGGTCGAGCATCGCCATTATGGTTTGTTTGATCAAAAGCTCATGGCCAAGATCCATATTTATTTAATTTTAGACAAAGACCAATGGTCGAGCATCACCATTATGGTTTAAATGTAGACAAAGTTCTATGGCTGAATTCTACTATTGGTTAATTGAAGGCATGTGGTCGAGCTCCACTATTGATTGATCAAAGGTTTTGAATGCGCTACAATGTTAATTGATCAAAGGTTTGTTGCAATTTTCAATTGATCTAAGGCCTGTGGACAAGCTCCATTTTTGATTGATCGAAGGTTGTGGCCAAGTTCCATTATTAATTGAACAAGGGTATATGGTTGAGTTCCACTAATTGGAGGCATATTCCTGAGCTCCACTTTTGATTGATTGAAGGTTGTGGCTAAGTTCCACTATTTTTTGTTAATTGAAAAGATGCATGTGGTCGAGCACCACCATTTTGTGTTTGATTTTTTGAAAAAGAGGCCCAAATATGAGATCCATTGATTTTTGATCTATGATAAGAGCTGAGTGGCTAAGTCTTTCCATCATTTGTTTGGGATTGTTGTCGGAATCCCCTAGTAAAGTTTCACTATTGTTTGATTTTTTAGAAGAGGGTCGTGGTCGAGCTCCACCATCGCATAGTTAAGGTTGTTGGTTGGTATCCAAGATCCATCAGTTGATGTATATATAAAGAAGTTCGAGTTCTATTGTTGGTTTGGGATCATTGACAAAGGCAGAGGCCTTTATTTTGTTGACAAAGTGTAATATCCCAAAATAGGGAAAATCAGCAATAATGGGGATATCTTATAATATCCCAAAATTGGAGATACAACAATACATGAACACAATAATGAAAGAGCAGTGATACATCAACACATAGGATGTGAGAAGATCCAAATAGCCATCATATTAAGATCATAGTAGCAAATTCATACAATATCTTGAGGAAACAATCACTCAAACTAGGAAATACAAGCCTCAAGAAACATGTACATGGAAAAATGAAGATCACTACTACACAGAAAATGCCCAAGGCTATGTGTTACACAACATTTTTTCACTGTCCCTGCAATCCCTCATCCCGCATATTGGAGGATCATTCCCGTGACCTATGAGCAGTGTCATACTCTGCAAACACCTTCTTTGCATCCTTTTGCATAAGGACATCATTTCTCCCATTGAGCATTTCCTCAAAAAGCACACAAAAACCTATGTTTTGGCCTTGGCGCGAGTATCCAGTTCACCCCTCATGCCAATGTGGTAAATTTTCACTAGAGCTCGCGCCACCTGGCACTCTGTCTCAATGTATTGCCCACGCCAACTATTTTAGGAATGTTTTTTAACAAATAGAGGCGGAAGTTTCCTTCTAACTACCTCATGGATGACTCATTAGAAGTGGTTAAAGTTGATGAGCCACAGATATCTCTCTTTAGGTAGTGGTTTTTACCTCCCATGGAACACTCCTTGAAGATAGGACTCTCTTCCATGATTATAGGGATCCTAACCTCTCCCTCTCCGTCTATATAAACAAGCCTTCTCCCTTTATGAAAGCTAGCTGAACAGATAGCCAAGAAGTTGAACATATAGCCAAGAAGCTGAACTTGGAGAAGAGATACTATAGCTGAGTAATTGCTATTGAGAAGGTAGAACAAAGGAGAATTCTGTAGAGAGAGCCCCGTCCAAATTCCTGACTAGCCTTTGTGAGACACACTCCACTGGAACCCTGTTGGAGGAGACCGCAACGTCGAAGCTTGGTTCTACCATTAATATACTCGACTATGGTATTGGTTCCATCATTGTGTTATGTTGATTGTCTGATGCAATTGATTTGGTATTGTTCGACTGACTAATAGTTACGAATGTGAAATGCTATGTTGTATATCGTTGTTGTTTCTTGTGTGTGTGTGCAGGTATCTGAGCGTGAAAGCGAGCAGATCGTGATCTGTCAAACTAGGAATGAGAGGCAACCACTCTTTCTGACGACAACAATAGCGTAGGACCTCTGGTAAGTCATCTATCTAATCTCTGTCCATTTGTTAACTAGAAATCAATGTTATAGCTTGTCTTGTTTGTGGCTAGACGCACTCTAGGGATAGTGGGATCGCCTCTGTCCGCAGAGGGGATTTACCTCACCAACAAATTGGTGACTCCGATGGGGATCAGTGCAAGTTTGTCTTTCATCTATTAGATCTTATTCTTGGTCTTTTCTTGCCTTTTCTGATTATTTTGCTGAGTCTAAGACCCCTGTTCAGCCCCAGAGGATCAAATCTGACCTCTGTCTTTCAAAATTTTCCTTTTACCAGGGTTAACTGGCTTGGCACGTTTTCTGGTCAAACAGTCGCGCCCATTGGCACTTGTTGCTAGTTCAGCACCCGTGCCATCCTCTGTTTGGCATTGATTACATCCAAAAAATTGCACCAATTCCTATAGGTATTAGGGTTTGCCTTGTTTCGAAATTTTTTGGTCAGTGCTTGTGCTTCTGGGTTATATTTTGGCATGTTTTGGGTGCCTTGGTATTGTTTGTGATTGTGAAAAACCTCCTTTCTTCAGTTTTTTTTCCATTTCTTGTCAGCATTGGGCCTTAGGGTTTTAAGTGCTTTGGTATGCTGAGCCTCCTGTAGAAGTTTGGGTCTCTTGTTTCACGATCAACTTCATTCCTTGTTTGATTGCATTAAGCTCCCTTGATCCATTTGAGTGATTGCACTTGGTGAACTGAGTCTGGTCTCTTTCATTCAGTTTTTCTTCTTATCACTCCAATCATAGATCACACTGCTTGTATGGGTCTGTTTCGAAATATTTCTTCGATTTGAGAGATTGAAACATTGTTTTAGGTTTTTTTTTGTTTGCTTTTGGGTTGATTGAAATTGTTTCGCTTCAGCTCTCGCATTAACTGCCTCAAACTAGTGTGTTGGTTTGTTGTTCATGTCATTTAGTGCATTTTTTGCTCTTTTACATTGAAAAAAAAAAAAAAAAATTGCATTCTTGTTTACATTGTGAAATTGAAAGTCTTTTGCATAACTAGCATTGGACATTCTAGGAAAGATATCTCATTTTCATTAGCTTGCATTAGATACTATAGTGGATGTTTTTGTGTGTTCTCATTATTTTATATCACTTGAAAACTCCTAACTTTCTCATAGATAGCTTTTCATTGAACGAAATGGTATCTTCTAGCATGTAGCTTGCATTTAGGGATTTTTGAGATCCAACATTCGGTAGGACCTTGGAATTGAAACGTAAATACAAGATCAACTTAAAATTTACTCAATTAACCTAAGGCAACATTGAAACCTAACAAAACATTTAGTGGTCTAAGTTAGAGACATGTTCCGACGTCTTTAAACCCAGCAGCTATCGCTCGCCATTTGGCTTCAGACAGCACTAGTATGAACTTGTGCTCCCCGTACCGTCGAGTATATAAAGGGATACCCCTCTAGGTTGCAATCATTTTATCCATAGGAAGTCGAGTCTACCTCCTTGTAACCATGATACACCGAACACAACATTCAGGGAGACTAACTACACATACATCAAGTCCTTGGTTGATTCTTCTTTCATTTGATTACCAAGGTGTATATGGTAGTTCACGGAAACCTGGTACACCCTTCTACCTAGACTACCTGAGTAGTCATTTTCGATCTTTACTGACTCCATAAATTTGAAAATATCATCGAGGACTTGTCCTTTCATGCTTGTTTCAACCCTAAAGTGATAGAGTTACCTTTTGCCTATTTCTCAAATCGTAAAAGATGAAATGGTAGAGTTTGGTTTCAGTGTCTTAAAATTAACTGCCCACAAAATATTCCTGGTTAAAGCTAGTTTCCTTAGTGTTGTTTTACAGTTGTTTCTGATGACAACCTTCCCGGAGTTTACTAACCAGGGAATCCCTTCCGAAGGGAATCTTGGTCCCTTTCCTACTTTTGTGAATTTTGGTGCTCCTTACATGGCAACATTGTCTCTTCCAGGTTTAACTATTGGTTTACCCGTGTGGTTGTTTTCAACCTCGGTGGTCCCCAGTGCTCCAACCTCTGTTCGACCATCTCCTCTGCCTGAAAAACATCATGTTGATTCCAAGGTGGACGTCTCCCCTTATTCACCTATTTCTTCGTCCTCTTATTCTACTTCGCCTGGTGAAATTCTAGATTCTAGTAACTAGGTGGCTAAGAAGAAGAAGAAGAAGAAGACAAAGAAGAAGAAGTCAGGTAAGCGAGAGGCTAATGCTGCAACTATTGTGCCTAAGAAATCTCCCATTGAGAAACCATCCAAGCTTCCACAGAAAGTCAAATTCCCTTGCATGCTATGCAAAGGTAACCATTTTCTTCGAGACTGCCCTGGCATTCCCAAGGTACTTGACGCATGGTCTGATGGTCGTTCGTCGTTGCTTTTGGCTTCTGAAATTCATGTTGGTAACACATCCTCGACTAGTGCTAATAAGACTCATAAGAAACAGGGTAAGATTATCAATCCCTGTAAGTTGTGTGAAGGGCATCATCCCATTCACCATTTTCCATACATGGATGAAGCCAAGAGAGTGTTGGACAACTCTACTATTTCTGCACCTTGCCTTCTAGCTAGTTACTAGAAACTTTCTTTGAGTCATCCGCTAGTTGATTCCATGATCGATCAAGATTCATCTTTGGTCAATCCCGCTCCTCCTGAAATAGATAAGGGTGTGTGCTCTTTATCAAATGGTGCTGGTCATCCTCCCTATCTCCTCCTTTCATTTCCATAGTTTCACACCCTATCATCAATGGCACATGTAGATCATGAGTTGTGCCTTGATCTCCACATATGATATCCTGTGGAATTCCTTGCAATGATGCAAGAATCCCTCTTTTTGGAGCAAGAGCTCCCTCTTCCTCTGCATGAGGTGCTATATAAACTCTAGACATGACATCGTTGTTGCTCTCATCCTCATCAATATGTATGGGCAACCTCCCAATGACTAGATCTTCTTTTGAAAAAGGGGTCTCCATACCCTCTTGCTCAAGAACATAAGATAAAGGTCTTGCCTCTAGCAAGGTATGATGCAAGATATCAGCCTCCTCAATGGTTTTCTGAAGTGGAGTTGAGTTTATGGTTTCCTCCATCACATGCAAGGGTTTTGTTTGCTTAGGTTTGTTTAACTTCACCACATGTGTTGTAGAAGGTTTTCCATCAAACCTTTCCACCAATGTCTTAGTGAACCTAGCATAAGAAGAAGTATTTTCATTCTTCATAGAAAAAGACTCAAATATCCACCATGCATAGGCCTTACCTCCAAAATGCAGCGCTGCAACTCTGATGGCTTCATCTTCAAAAATTTGGTGGTGCTGCAAAAAGGTGTCTAATTCTTCCACCCAAGCTCTGGCTGAACATGTAGGTGAACCATCAAAAGTAGATAGAAGGAATCTACTCATATCATGTTGCTTGCTTCTCTTCACCTTTATCTTGAAAAACTCCGGAAAACTAATATGATCTCTAAACTTCTGAGTTTGAGACTCGTACTCTTGCATAAAATCACTAAGAGTTTCCCTCCTAGTCATTCCTTCTTCTTCCATCTCTCTGATGGAAAATCTGGGGATATGACTGCGCTGTGCATCATTGTGTGTGACTACATGCTCACACTCATTATATGAAATTCTAGAGTTTGATTCAGATTCAAGCCCTCTTGGAGACTCTATACACATCTCCCTTCTTATTTTCTTGAGATCTCCTTGAATGCTTTGTATAGATTTAGGAAGAAGCTTTGAGAGCCTCTCCTCCTTTCTTCCTCCAAATAATGGAGTCTTCTTTCTATTCATATTTTCTTCTTATTGTCTTCTAGATAAAATATTGGCTAAGATCCACAGGCTGAGCCAAGATTATGCTCTGATACCATTGTAATATCCCAAAATAGGGAAAATCAACAATAATGGGGATATCTTGTAATATCCCAAAATTGGAGATACAACAATACATGAACATAATAATGAAAGAGCAGTGATACATCGACACATAGGATGTGAGAAGATCCAAATATCCATCATATTAATATCATAGCAGCAAATTCATACAATATCTTGAGGAAACAATCACTCAAGTTAGGCAATACAAGCCTCAAGAAACATGTACATGGAAAAATGAAGATCACTACTACACAAAAAATGCCCAAGGCTATGACAGCATAGTTTTATTAGAGGAAATACTTTTGGGAAGTTTCAATACACAAATATACAAATATAGGGCCCAAACAATGTTGGGAGTGAAGATCTAGACTCCCAAACTGAATTTCAAGACAATCCGGAAAGGATTTCCTGAAATATACAAAATGGAAAAAATGTTGGAGTTGTAGTCTCAAGACTGAGTAGCAGCTGCAACTCAAGAACTAGATGGAGATCGCTGAAGATGATGCATAAGCTAAATAAGTATACCTCCTCCAATGGATCTTCCAAGTGAAAGGCTGATCCTATCACTGAAGATCTCACCCTCCAGCAATCCTGCGGACACTTACTGCAATTTCACACTAAAAATAATGGGGTTAAGGAGAGCAACTGCACTGTAGGAGAAAGAAAATATGTTGGCCAAGTGCCAAGATATGAAATAAGCTCCAGAATATTCCTCACTGGTGTCCCAAAGGAAATAAATCTTTCTCCTTTGAAAAACAAGCCCAAGAAGTGATTTTGTCAACCCTCCACTGCAACACCCTGCAACACAACCTAGCTCTCAACAGAAACTATGTTGTAGCTTAAGGAGGTAGCTTGGCCTCAAGCCTGAATGTGGAGAAATGAAGAGCAGGCTCCCCTAAGAGGCCTCTCTTGAAAGGATGAGGAATTCCTAAATAGGAATGCCTTGTGCTAAGCAGCACAACAACTCTGCTAAACAACAAGACAACTTTGCTAAACAACAAGAGAATGCAAAAGAGTCTAACCAGACCATAAAATCAATAATCCATAACATTCATAACCATGATTTCTTTGCCTTCCTTTTAAACAAGTGAAAGCCCTCTCACCATGGGTCCCACTCATTAGCATTTCCTTCACCAAAGAATCCTCCTCCCATTCATATTGCGTTGTCTCTCAAAGTGTTCTCCACCTCCTATCCCAGCAAAGTTGACCTTGTCCACATGCAAATGACCCTGTTCACACATGAGGGTGTGAAATCTAGCTCCTATGATGATCCCTTTTCACACTATGAGGGATTTTATTCTCATTTCTGAAATGCCTCCTTACCCATTTATTCATATCCTAAGTGTAAACAACAAAAATCAATATTCCAATTAGATGCATGCTAATTTTGGAATATTACACAAAGGGTAGCGGCGAGTTCCATCACTATATGATTGGTATCATTGGTGGAAAAGCTCCATTGTTGTCTGTGGAGGTCAAGCCCTACCATTTGGTTTGAAAAACTTGAATATTGAGTGGTTTGGTTGGACCATGGATGGTTATGGGTTTGAACTCCACTCCTCTTAGTTGAGTTATGATATTCACTATTTGGGAAGATGATATAATAGGAAATGACATAGAGTGCATTTGGTAGTGGGTTTATACAGCATAGCCGAGGTCATTAGTTCGAACCCCGATATTCATCTAGTCAAAAAATATATATTTTTAATTTTCACCCAAAACTTACATATTGTAAAACAATTAAGAAGCCGCTAATGTAAATTTTGTAGAATTAGCCATTTTGTATAACACACCCTGAAAGGGGAATTCTATAGAACATTTAATTTTATATTGTTTTGGGGGGTTCTGAGCTCTTCTCTAGGCCAAATTGGATTTTGGAAGAAGCATGATGTTTAGGGTTCAATGGGGAATACTTTTGAAGGCACAAAATCCTTGATGATGTAATTTTTTATGATTAGAATAAGTATTATGTTTTTTGGGATCTTATGAGGAGGTTTTAGTTGGTTTTGGGTACAAGGAAAGAATAGGTTTTGAGAAGGGTGTTGTAACAACCCTCCTTAATATAGCCAATTTTTTTTAATAGTCTGCTTACACAATCTCCAATTCTAATAATTACCAATTTATGGATCAATAGCTAATCCTAACATTATTTATAAGATTATGGAATTTCTATAACTCTCCTTGTTGGCTAAATATAATTATGTAACATATCATCATCTTAACATCTCTTATACTAGTATTCAAAAATTATGCATTGAAAATAATTCTAGAATCTCTACTAAAAGGGTGCTTCATTCATATATCAAATATGGCTCTTTTTACAAATTTATTTCCAATAGATTTAGCAGTGCATTGGTCCTATGTTTTAACTCCATCATAAATGAGTACTTATATGCAACCAAACTATAGTGCTTAATTCTTATTTTCTTTTCACAATACCAACTTTAAACCTCTACATCAACTTACAAGGGACTATCTTCCTTGTCCAAATATTTAACCTATAACTAACTATGCACTTTACTATATTATTTGGATGATAAATTTGTTACAATGTTTTTCTTGGTTGATAAATTTGTTACAATGTTTTTCTTGGTTATTATATGGGTATCTCACGACTATTAAAAAAGGTAGGACCTCACTCCATTTCTAAATAACATATAATTAAACAACATTGACATGAACCTTATAATTAATCTCTTTTATGTTCATTAATCATTTTGATAGTTGTAACAGTTTAATGGTTCATCCTTATATACAATACATATTCTTTAAAGAAAATTTTGTGGACTTTGAAATATTTTATTTAGTCACTATCTATAATGGTTTAAGTTCAAGGTCCTCCTTTCAATGTCGTATAAATCGAGTATCAATATAAGTTGTAAGTTTTTTTTTTTTTACATTCTTTTGGTTTTTTCTGTATTTAAGCAAAAGGTCGCTCCATTTTCCACGTATATTGTCCTTAAGGTCTAACCTTAATTGACATCCCATATTGGATGTGAATGAATGAATGGTTAATGACCTCATTTGGTCGCTCTTGGGTTGTTTCATTTTCTCACTGGCTCTTTGAGGATTATGTCGCTCTACGACTAGGGCCTAGGGCCTCAATGGTGAAACACCGCTTTCTTCAGCTCCATTCCTCCACGTATATTCAGCATGCATGTATCCTCCATTTGATTCGGTGCTTTTCGAGTGGAAATGTGTCAACACTTTCCTCAAAGGTAAGAGTTAATTCTTTAATAGTTATCATCTACTCTAGACTAGTTTGAAATTCACAGTTGAATTTGTTATAAATACGTGATCGATGCTAATATTATTATTATTTTTGGGATCACAGGGGCATTATCGAAGGTTTGAAGTAGTGAATCCTTGTATTTAGTTACCCCTTGAGGAAGCAATGTGAGTGACGCTTTGAATATGCTTTTGGAACTCGAATCGAGGTAAATATAAGAACACCCTTCAATTTTTTCTGAAATTTTTGAATGTAAGTTTATTATAGCTCCTATTCAATTGATACCTTTTTTCTAAAATACATTTATGTGGTTTACTAAAGTTACAAAAAAGGAAGGGTTTCTTCCCTATTCTATACCCTAGGCATTTAACTGTAAAAAAGGTTTTTCTTCATTTATTATTGTTGTAACTTAAACTTATATTCCTATTTAGCTAATGCCTTGGTTCTAGAATATATTCCCATAGCCACAAGAGTTCCAGGAATAAATTTTATTTCACTTCTTACCTAGGGCTTTCTAGTATAAGGAGGTTCTTCAATATATTATAATAAGGTTACAATTTTCAACCATGATGTTTCTGGAGTTTTTTTACCATAATGTGCCATTTTTCTTTCAACTAGCAGAAATGTATCAAGACTCTATTGTTGTATTTGTTCTTATCATTTTTCCTTTTCCATATTTTTCGTTTTTAAGTTAATTCAAAACCTTTGGCCATAATATCTAAGAGCCAAACTAAAATTTCTATCTTCCATGGTTTCATTTACACATTTTTCATTATAAAATTGTTTATTTCTTTGTTAAACTATTTAACTATTATTTTCTTCTTTATTTTGCAGAGGACATTCCCACCACGACTCAGTGTCTTAATAAGATTGAATTTTTCCTCCACTTATTGATTGAAAACCCCAATTCGTGAAATCATTGAAATTGTTTTTACAAATTATACAGAGTTGTAACATATATCATGTTTACTCTTTCCATGGTAGGTATCTTATCATTTTAATATCTTCAGGGAACACTAGTGCAATAATGTTGTTGGCAATAATATATCTTATGGGTTTTTAATTTTAAATATTCGAATTTATTCTTTCTCTAGGTTGGAAACTTTTCGAACCCTCTAGATTTTCTTTGGAAAAAATGGTGATCTTATATATATGTTAATTATATTTTCTTTTGTTATATTTTCCTTATTTCTCATGTTCCTTACCATGGAAAGTCCATCTCCCTAAACTTTAGAAGTTGAAGTTTATTAACAGGTAGTTTTGTGGAGTTGAAGACCATGTACTGCTTAACAGTACCTAATCTAAAAAATTCTTATAAATATTTGTGTGTGTGTGAGTGTGTGTGTGTTGTGAATGGACTCTACTGGTATATATTTTGTTAGAAAATGTTCCTTTTTAGAGATATAAAGCCTCACAGAGGAAAATTCTTTTTTCATTTTCTAATTCCGATTTCAAATTATATACATGTATATGTCCTTTATTGTTTATTGGTTATATTTTTTCCATTTTACTTAATATAGCTCTACATCAAGAGCTTTCCTCTTTTATTGACGGTGATTGTATATGTATTCGCAGTCATGCAATTTGATTTTTAATTCTTCTTCTCTCTAGAGTATTTTCATGTTATGACACTTGAACAATATTTTACTTCGTTATAACTGCTCACAAAGAAAATTATATATATATATATATATATATATATATATATATATATATATATATATATATATATATATATATATATATATATATATATATGATTACTTGTTTATTTCTTCCTGTACATAAATGGAACAAAACAAATAATGAGTATATTCAGATGGTTAAAGCAGTAAATTCTCCTTTCTTTCATAATTTATCTACCCACTATTGTATAATAGCGTTCATTTTTTTTATATAGTTCTTCCTTCTATAAAATTTTCATTCTATATATGTTTCATAGTTATGGTTTTACTTATTCTTATACAACATGTTGGTATGTATTTATATACATTATATTCTTGTTGTACTAATATCAGTACTCCTTACGAAAGTCGAACTAGAATTTCTCTTATTTTTAGAAAAATTGCCATCCTTATAATTTATGATTTACTTTCCCTTGGTAATGTTCACACACAAGAATAAAACATAACATAATTTTTCATATTTAATCCTAAAAGCATAAAAAAATATTCTTTTCATTCTTCATACTAGTCTAAAGAATATTAAACCAATCAAGGACAAAATAAAGAAATCTACATCGGAAGTCTTAATAAGAAAATAATAAAGTTAGAGATACGCACTTGAAGAAATTATCTAGGAAACCAAGAGTCAAGTTCTTGGCTCCTTTCAACCTTGACATAGCTATTATTGGTACCCCTAAGAAAATAATCTTGCAATTCCTTTTCTATATATTACTTTCTACGTCTCTTTAGTCTCTCTATTTCTGCCCTCGGAAATTATGAGACAAAATCCAGAAAACTACAAAGATATCATCCCTCCACTTCTCTTTTGGTGGTTATTAATTGCCTCCACCTCACCAATAAGTGGAAAGTAGTTAACTTCTCATTAATGATTTCATGTTTCCCACTTCTAAAGACAACTACATGTCTTCTAGGAATTAATTGAACAATATCATAAATTTAGAATTAAATCTAATCACCTAGATTAGATGCCTAGGACTTATTGATGAATAATAATAATTTCCAAAATAAAATTGCATCATTTTTCATCTTTCATCCATCTTTACTTCAACCATTAATTTCCTAAAATAAGAACATAATTACAACTTTACAAAAATTATTATCAACAAAATTATCGATAATTAAATGTCCATCTATATTTTAGTGTAGCAAAATTAACCAAAATTAAACTAATACACATTTAATTACAATAAAATCATTTAGTTGAGGGATATCATAGGTGTTATGTGACTAGATTAATGAAAAAGTTAGAGCAGGGTATGGACAAGATATGGCAGGTTGTTAACAACAATATTACAAAAAAAAATTGTTCGGTTTCAATATTTATATTGATAGAAGAGCAAGTGGATCCACTTTGAAAGATTACTAAAAGTGGTCCATGTGAAGTTGAAGAAGGGGGTGGGTGCCTCAATCAGGTTGTAGCCTATAGCGAGTAGTTTCTTGCATATTTTCTATGTTGGTGCCTCAATTAGGTTGTATCTTATCGCAAGTAATTGATTGCATATTTTGTGGGTGGGTGCTTCCAGCAAGTCAGTGCCTCCAAATCGATGTAATGAATTGAAGAAGAAGAATAATATGAATTTATAGTTTTCTCCAAAATGAGTTTCCACATAAAAATTTGTGTCCACTTGTGTTGATATGATGATGGTTTCTTCATGCATTTTTATTTATTTACTGTTATGTCGCAAATGGTTAATGGTACATTGCTATATAATTGTCTATTGGAAAAATATGTTGAAATGTTGAAATTTGCACCACACTGATTCAACCCACCCCCGCTCCCCCCTCAGTGTGATCTTGGGTCTAACAATGGATTCCTGCAAAAAATGGATCGATGGAGTTCTCGTGAAAGAAGGGAAAGTGATTTTTTATGAGTCAAGGAAGTTGAATGAGCATGAGTGAAATTATGTTAGTCATGATAAGAGTTGGAAGCAATATCCCATGCACTAAAGATGTGGAGGAACTACCTTGTTGGGAGACCTTTTTTTATGTTAGATCATGGAGGGTTGTGGTATTTGTTTGACCAATTGAAGTTTTACATAATACATGTAAGATGATTTCCCTTGATTAGTGAATTTGATTTTGAAATAAAATGCATTAAAGGAAAGGAAAGAAAAGTGGTAGCTGCACTTAGTAGAAGGTTGCAAGTGGATCATATAGTTTCCATTAGCACTTGTGAACTTGAAATTAAAAAAATATTAAAGAGGTGATGTAGCAAGATGAAAAATACCAACAAATAAAAGAACATTTATAACAAGATCCAAATGGAACAATGAGTAATAATTTCTATCTCGCAAAGGATGGACTATTGAGGTTCAAAGGAAAGTGGTATATACGTTGCATGGGCAACTTGAAGATACTCATTTCTGATGAATTTCATAAAAGACCTTATTCAAGTGATCCAATTATTATAAAATGATAACACCTATGAAAAATATGTACTATTGGTCAGGCATGAAGAAGGATATGGTTGAGTACATTGCCAAATGATTGGAATGTTAGCAAGTGATTGTTACAACCAATCCCCATTACTAAATGGAACTAGGGTGTCATTTCCATGTATTTTATCACAATTTTTGCAAAGACTACGAAACAACATAACACCATAATGGTTTTGGTAGACAAGCTCAACAAAGAAACTCATTTTAAGGTTGTCAATCCTACCCACACAACAAGTGATATTGCTCAATTTTTTATGAAAGAGTATTTTTAATGCATGGAATACCAACAAATATTATTTCATATCAAGATGATAAGTTTACTTCAAATTTTTGGAAAAAATTGTTTTTCGGTCTTAGAGTGAAATTGGAATTTAATATAGTGTATAATCCCCAAATAGATGGAAAAAATAAAAGAGTAAAAAAGGTGATGGATGACATGTTGAGAATGTATGTGGAAAGATTTTCTAGCCCTCGTAGATTTTTATTACAACAATGGGTATTAGGAGCCTTTAAAAATTATTAAAAATGAGTGCATTTGAGGTCCTTTATGGCAAGAAATGCAACATACTTATTAGCTGGAGTGATCCATTGAATAGGGTACATATTGGGACTGATATGTTAAAGGAGATGGAGTAGGAGATAATTACTATCAAAAAAAAATTTAAAGAGAGCCCAGGATAGGAAAAAGAGTTTTTTTTATCAACATAGAATGCACAAGTATTTTCAAGTCAGGTAACATGTTTACCTTCATATTAGACCAAGGAAAAATTCATTAAATTTTAGGTCTTGTGCTAAGATAACACTAATATTTTATGGACCATTTTATATTTTAGAATAGTGGGGCCAATAGCATACATATTAGCTTTTCCACCCACCATAAAAACTCACAATGTTTTCCATGTTTTTTTCTTAAAAATTATGTGAAAGATACTAATCATGTTGTTGACTGGTCTCTAATACAGGTGGAATCTAGAGGAGAATTCCGACCATAGCCACTGTGCATCCTAGATCCGAGGAAGACCAAGCTTTAGAATCGAGTAATTGTGTAATTCAAGGTGTAGTAGAGATACTTTGGACCTGATGAAGCCACTTGGGAAAAGACTGATCAAATGAGGGTATCATACCCACTTTTTTGGTTGTGTAAGCAAGTGTAAATGAATCTAAAGAGAGTTATGTTTATATAAATCTCATTGTAAAATTTTGTGCTAAAGTATCAAACATAGAGGGTGGTGTTCCTCAAAGGGGGTGGGGTATTTAACAATGATTTTTAGTCACTCCTCATGTAAATATCATCGTATGAACAACTGTGTAAATGTATGTATGTATATATATGAAAAATGTGAAATGATGAATGAATTAAGGTGTGGAAACAAATTCAAAGCTTGAGGGGGAAGAGTTATAGTGTTTATTCTAATCCAACCACTACATTTCATTCACCATCTAATTCCCTAAAGGATTATGGCTTGATTTTTTCAAGTCTTGAATGCACACGGGTTGTTTAGACAAAGGACGAGCCCATATTTTCCTCATTTTTGGGGAAGAATGTGGGATAGTCAACACACAAAGGATGTTTAGCACAATAGAAAATGCTGAGAAGGGGTGAAAGCAAGTGGGAAGCGGTGGAAAAAGAAAAGAAGATGCAATTGAGAAAAAAATAGGGGAAAAAGGAAGCACCATACTAGAAAAACTAGAGCATGAATTTGCAAGGGAGAACGACCTTTCTCGTTAGAAGGTGTGATATAACTATGGTATAGTGATTCTTGTGATTTTATTAGACTAGTGGTGTATCCCTAGGAATCCAAATGTATAGTGAGGGTTCAATAGATTTAAATCACTCAGTTCTTTCCTGGAGCTGATAAACCAATAGGTGTTTGCCTCGGGGATGATAAACCACCTATGTGCTTTCTCAGAGAGTTAATAAACCACTGAGGTGATTTCCTGGAGTTGATAAACCACAAAGTTATTGTCTTAGGGATTATAAACCACTTAAGTGCTTTCTCATATGGCTGAAAAACCACCTATATAGTGCATTCATCCTCCTAGAACTGAACAGTGTATTACTAAGCCTTAGGTGAATCCTTGTGATTGAATTTGTTTGGGTTAAGGGTCATTGTGGTGCTTACTACTAGGAGAATTTTCTAAATCCCTTGGATAATGGAATCCTTACTTGGATTGGTTGTATATTAATGATCAACGTGAAACCCTTGAGCACTTAACTCCTTAGACTTTGAATCTGGCTGAGGGTGGTTAGTCGCAAGAAAAACAGTTGTGTAGTTGGCCTATGTTTGGTTCGAGAGGTGAAGTCCCTTAATTAGTTTCCAGTCAATAATTCAATCAAAGAAGTATACTTTCATGTATATTGGTTGTGTTATAAGGAACGAGTGATAATGTTATGTGTTATAACTATGAATGTCTTAGCATTATTGATAGGGGAATGTGTTATTCCTAGTTATTTACAATGAGATACTCTTGTAATTGATTTCCTCAATTAGGGAAGGTTTGCTGATATTTCCCTATACACTTATGATGTTGTGTGTAGTAGGACTCCTTATCGGAAATCCGTGAATTTCTTGATGCACTAAGTAAATCTTACAGTGTGAATGATGTTATATTATCATATGCGTTATAAAAAGTGCATTTTCTAGCATGAAAAAGAATGCGATATTCCTATTTTCTCTAATGATATTTCTTACGTGTATGTTTTCATGGTTAAGAGCATCTTGGAGCCTTGTAATTGTTGATAACACATGATCAGTGATTCTACTTCTAACTCTTATGTCATTGCCTAAAAATTTTAGTTGATTGTCACTTAAGGTGATTCCCATTGCTTGTTGTATTGAAAATGCCATGAGTTTTATATTGTTTGAAGGTTATATATATATATATATATATATATATATATATATATATATATATATATATATATATATATATATATATATATATATATATATATATATATATATATATATATATATATATATATATATATATATATATATATAGATATATGTATGTATATATATATATATATATATATATATATACATACATATATCTATATACATATATAGACATATACATATACATATACATATATACATATACATATACATATACATATAAGGAAGTTTTGGACTTCAGCCAAGATCGAAGAGAGAGACAAAGACTTTCCCATAAACATATGGAAAACAATTAATGTCACATTGTGCCTCCTTATCTAAGAAACATGCATTAGTTATATTGGAGTGCCACTATTGAAAAAAGGCATTGTTAACACTGGAAAATTGTATAGCAGAAGGTGAAATTAATTAACGTCAAGCCAAAGGATTTACAAGGCTGGAAGACATTACAGAATCTAGAAAGTATTCAAAAATCTCAAAGGTTTGAGGAAAATCAAATTTAAACTAGTCTTAAATTTTGTTTGTACGCATTATCCTCCGAGAAGAGCACCTTCTGCGTGCCTTTTTGCCCGATATGTGCGCATTCATAAGAGTGGCGAAATTTAACTATCTAGGACCACACAAAGCAAAGGACAAGTCACTCCTTACTTGAAGTCGCCTAAAGACAATCACCAACACCTCCTTAGACACTATGTAAGCACAAAATGGAATATTGGAGCACACAAAGGAATCATACCCCTCTCTTGGGTCACCATCCTCCATGTACCAAGAGAGGGAAGGAGGATTTGAAATCTCCTATATAAATTCCACCATGAGATGAAGAATGGATGATCAGATTGTTATGTTGGCCAGAATTACCCAAGTAATACCAGCAGTGTGTGACTCGGAGTTGAAGACAGAGGGGACTCACTTGTTGGCCACCCAACAAGCTCAATCCACATAGTAGAGAGAGAGGGAGACTACACCGAGGCAAGCTTGGGATAAAAACATCCTTGCATCGGGACCTAGAACCATTGTCTAGGGGCCCTTTGGAAAGAGGGTAAAGTATCACTCTTCTTACTACCAATGCTCAATAAGAGGGGCCTAGAGCCACCGTTTGCATTATTGTGTCGTTTGACTCGTTCAAAGATTCTATGTATTTATGTTTAGTTTTAGTTTACTTTTTAGATTACATTTGCATGCTTTCTCTTCTATATAGTATGCTTATTGACTCCACTTCTTTTTTCCCGTTACCAATAGTTTAACGGGGTAAACCACACCCCTTAAACTGGTGTGATTTCATACATACGTGCACCAAACACACCACAACAGGATTGATGACTCACTAATGTTTTATTACCAAGTTTATGTGGTTGTGCCATATTTTGCAGGAGACCTCTGTCTATGTTGTGGAGTGGAGCTAGATTTCCCCTGATTTCTCTTGCAGTCCTGAGTTCATCCCAAGTGACAGACTAAAGAAGGGCAGCTCCTAAAATTTTTGCTTGCGGGATTTTGCGCGTTTTTTCCTAACAGACACACAGGGTGCACGTTCAGAGCTGACCCACGCGCAGAGAGTGCACCTATTTCATCATTTTGCACGCAAATTACAGAATGAGAAATTTCTCCCTAGTTTCTATTTCGTCCTGCTTGTAAGGTGCTTGGCAGCCCCTAATACACCTGCCAGCACTAGTTGTGATACCTTGTAGCTTATTGAAGCTCATTTTTAGCTGCTTTTTGTAGGCTTAGTGTCCGTTTTATACTTCAAGTTGATTTTTGCAAATTTCACACATAGTTTAAGTAGGGGGAAAAAGTAACTTGCATTCTGAAAAAATTATGTTTGCAAATTTTGGTACTTACACACCTAAATAACTAGCCTAAGTAAGTGGACCAAGACCATGCATGCATAGCTAGTTCTCTTTTTCTAGTGTAAAAATTCATAGTTTAATTCAATTTTTGCACTAGGAATTTTGGGACTAGGATTGAATTGTTTATAGAAGAGCAAGTAATCTCTGCTACCTTTTCACCCTCTGGTGATCCTAGGTAAGCATATGAACACTCCCTATTCACAATTCACCATCTCCCTATAGTTAGTCACATAGATTAACTAGGAAAAATTGAAAGCGGCCCATTATTCGCACATGTTTTCCATTTGAGCCAGGAACAATGCAATATAGTTTAAATAGGGGATTTTGTAAAGGATCATCGATATCCACATGTTCAAACTATGTGCTTGTCCACTTTATGCTCACACACACTCACCCACTAAACGAAGCAAAGACACCTAAAACTAACTTAACCAAACTCACTAAATTCTCCCCATAGGGGCCACAAAATAACTTATAGCTTAAGTTAGGATCAAGGGGGTAGGCATCCAATAAGCCGCCTTGATCATACTTCATACTGAAGCATAGGGGTTGTGTATTTAGGGAGCTTAAAATCCACCTATCACCCCACATTAAAGAAAACCTAAGTGTGGCAGAGACCCGTTTCAGAAGGGGTTAGGCTTAGGTGCAATGCGTGTGGTATCAGTTGGGGCTACCTGACCTGGTTGGTACTCAGTATTGTTAGCTGACTACCAAGAAGCCCAAGACTCAAACACTCATGTGAGATGGTGGTTCTTAGTGGCCAAAAACTAGGGCAACCTTTACCCTATAGGTGATGGTGCAGACAAGCACCAGACCCTCTACCCTTACCTTGGTGGATTCTCTTCGGCTGACTGGGGGCGTTGCCAACTCTTACGGGACGTTGTGCTAGCACTCGCAAGAAATATTCTCAAGGTCCAGTTACTTTTGAGTGTGTGAGGACAGATAGGTATTCTAGGATTTTGAGTATCATATGCAAACAAACAAAAACCACTTTTTTGATTGCTTGATCACATAGATTAATTTAAAGGGAAATTTATTATATTTTTCACTTTTTTCTTATGTATGTGAAAAGAAGTTTTTTTTTATCATAGATTCTATCCTCTAAAAGTTTTCCAAAACTAAACTTGGGCGACACTTGACAGGTCCCAATGGAACCTCGTCAATCCAAGCGTCTTTTTAGCCTGTTAGGATACTCGGACACATAGGAAGTAGTTAAGAATAACTTAGTCTAGTGTAGAGTCAGGTAAAGTGTGTTTCTTTACCATGTACATTTGTAACTTATAATCCGACGGTCATGATTTGTAATGATCTGATGGTTATCTCTCACCTCGGTATTAACGACACTTGATCCGTGGCTTAACACCCGATTAGTCCATGATCTCTATTTAAAGAGCATGGAGGTTCATTTGTATGATAACCGTTTATGAGAGAAACAAATGTAACTTTTATTTTTATATTAATAAATTGCTTGAAGTAGCCGCATTGGCTCAGGTCGTGGACTGTTTCCCTTTTTGAGGGTTTTAACCACATGATTATACTGGTGTACTAATTTGTGATCTGTTTGTGAGCAGTGAACTTTGGTTCTTGATCTATGGAACTTACCCTGTAAATTCCTACATGGTATCAAATCTATTTTGAGGGTTGCGTCCATTGTTGATCAAAATCTGAAGCCCGTTTAATTGCATGTGAATACCATTTTGTAGATCTACTATTTTTGAACATTTTTTGGTTTGGAGAACTGCTCGGTTGTGTCTGGAGCATCTTTTATACTGAGGAACGCCTTTCGTTTCATGCAAAAAGGTTTACGGCTGCCCAAGTTATGACAGTTTAGATCTAGAGGTATAAAGCATCTGTTTTGCAGTTATATTTGTTAATAGTTCTGCTTATTTCGGTTCCCTTTTTTTATTTTCAGTTTATAGGTTTTATTTATTTGCTGGATCTATATGTATGCTCTTTGTTGTGCACTGTGTGCGATCCCGGAAAATCAGAAACAGGAAAAGGGATTTTTTTTTCTACACATGCTCTTTCTCCGCGTCTCTGTGCGATCTTGGGAAATCAGAAATAGTGAAGAAAGGATAGTTTCTGGTAAGGCTAACTGAAAATCTAACATTCTATCATAAGGATTTGCATTGTGTTTTTTTTTTCTTGGTTTTTGTGTTTTTTTGTGCAGGAAAAGGCATGCACACTGAAGAGTAAAAGAAAAAGAAAAAAACCCTTCCTCCTTTCAAACAATAACGTGATCCTTTTACTATCTCACTTGGTGAGGGGTTAGTTTATGAGAATATAGGTCTTGGGTTCAAGTCTCCTTCTCAAGATTCTTTTGTAAAAAAATTTTGTTCAAAGCGGTGGAATTTTTTTTTTTTTTTTTAATTTTAGAAATAGAAAGTGCATGCTCGGTTATTCTTAACAGCACCAATTATTTCCAATGGATACCTCACATGGTAGATATACTTAGAAGTAAAGGGCTTTATAGAATAGCCACAGGAAAAGAAAATAAACCTTCTAATGATGATAAAGCTGTTAAATGGGAAAATAAACAAGATCGAGCACGAGGATTGATAGGAATGTCCATTGCTCAAGATCTTCGATTTCATATCCTTGACATTGACACCCATGATGAAGCCCTGGAAAAGCTAAAAACTGTTTTTGGCATTCAAAATCAAATGAAGGCCCACCAGCTTGAAAATGAGTTGCTTACTTTGGACCCCAATAACTTCTCCTCCATTGAATATTTTTTGTCCAAATTCAAGACCCTCAAAATTCTTTTAGAAGGTTGTAAGATCAAAAAGGACGATGGTAGCCTCATCTATTGCATTCTTGCTAAGCTTGGCCCTGCATACTCTGTATTTGTTTCCACCTTCCATTCCAATAGAGAAGCCATCATTTCTTTAGGAACCACATACAAGAATCCATCTTTTGATTCCTTTTGAGATTCTTTGATAAGAGAACAAGAAAAAATCAAATCACCAAAATAATAAGGCAAATCAAAACAAAGGGAAGAAGACAGATAGACATTGCAAATTTTGCAATTGGGATGGCCATATAGAGTCCAAATGTTTTAAGAAGATGGAAGCCTTATAAGTAGCAATGAAGAATCACAACATCAATTTGGAGCACTCTTCACCTTCATCTGTAGGCATGGCACTTTCTGCTTGTGGTTGTCAAGCATCAAGATCTGGTTATGCATTAAATGTATCTTCTTCTTCTCCTTCTCATGAGTGGCTCATTGATTCTGGAGCTCCTTACCACATGGCTAAAAATAAATCCATGTTTTCTTCTTTAAATGATTGTAACACCAAACATATTTATGTTAGTGATGATAGATCTCTTAGTGTTGTTGGATCTGGAACCATTCATCTAGATAATGGTCAGTTTAATGATGTACTATGTGTTCCTACCTTGTCATGCAACCTTCTATATGTTTATCAGATAAATCATTCAGGAGAAGGGAAAATAGTAGAATTATCACCTCATGATGTTGTAATCAAGGACCTCAAAGATCCTAAACATATTTTAGCTACTGGCATTGCTGATGATTCCACAAGGTTGTATAAGTTTGAAAACTTTGGGTCAGCATGTCTCCCCTCTGTTTTTGTTGCTCATAATGATGACGTGAGCAAACTTTGGCATGAGAAATTTGGTCACTTAAACTATCACTCTCTTCAAACTCTATGTAAGGAAAAGATGGTGACGGGTCTTCTTATGGTATCTTGCTGAGATGGTGTTTTCTCCGGATGTGTACTCGGAAAAAATCATTAAGATAGTTTTGACAAACATGCCTCTTGGTATGCTTCAGCCCCTTTGCAGCTTGTGCACAGTGATTTATGTGGTCCACTTCCTATTTATTCTTTCTCTGGTTGCAAGTACTTCTTAACTTTCATTGATGATTTTTCCCGACACACTTGGGTATATTTCTTAAAACTCAAAAGTGATGTTTTTAACATGTTCTTGGCCTTTAAGGCCTTTTTGAGAAACAATCTGGACATCAAATTCTTAATTTAAGATTAGACAATGACGGAGAATATGTTAACAACAAATTTATCAACTACTGCACTAAGCATAGCATTCAATTGCAACATACTGTTCCATATACTCCACAACAAAATGGTGTAGCTGAAAGGAAGAATCACACCTTAAAAGAAATGGCTAATTGTATGCTTCAATCTAAAGGAATTGGTCTCAATTTTTGGGCAGAAGCCATTAATTACGCAAATTACATAGTAAATCGCACTCCCACTAAGGTTTTAAAGAATATAAATCCAGAAGAAGCTTGGAGCTCAATCAAACCAGATGTAAGTCACTTTTGTGTTTTTGGAAGTGATGCTTGGGACCATATTCCAGATGCGAAACATAAAGCCTTAGAACCTAAGAGTGAAAAATGAATTTTTGTTGGATATTCTGAAGATTTCAAAGGATATAGACTTCTTCAACCAAAATCCAAAAATATTATCATTAGAAGAGATGTAAAATTTGATGAAAATATATCAACCTGCTAGCCTATTTTGGCAAGTGTGCCACCTTTGGCCTGCGAACTTGATTCAGAATATGTACCACCTCTCTCTCTCACTTCTATTTTTAATAGCATTCCTTATAGTTCAGATGATGACAGCGAGGATGAAAATCCTCCTCCACCTCTTGAAATTGTTCCTTATACTCCACCGCTTCCAATATGGGTTTGCTCTACTCAGGATGCAGTAGGTTCTCTTGCAGGTGACCCTGCCGATCGATGACGTACAAGTTCTCAGTTCGAAAGATTCTCTTCCTTATTGGATCAAGTTCCAGAAACCTTTGAAGAAGCCTTTGGTCATCCAGATTGGGATGAAGCTATGAAAGAAGAATATTGTTCCTTATTGGAAAACAATACTTGGGATCTTGTTCCTCTTACAAAAGGAATAAAACTTGTCAGATGCAGATGGGTTTACAAAACAAAGTTTGGACCAGATGGAAAAGTGGATAGACATAAAGCTCATCTTATCGCTAAAGGATTTTCACAAGTTGAAGGCATTTACTATACTGAAACCTTCTCCCCTGTTGCCAAAATGAATTCTATATGCCTTGTTCTTTCCCTTGCTGACTTCTTTAAATGAGAAGTCCACCATATGGATGTTCAATATGCCTTCTTACATGGATATTTGCATGAAGAAATATACATGGAACAACCCCTTGGATTTATCCAAAAAAACTCCAGTCGTGTTTGTCGCCTTAGAAATTCTCTCTATGGTCTCAAACAAGCTCCTCGGGCTTGGTATGCCAAAATGGATAGATTTCTCTTAGATAATGGATTTTCTAGGTGTCATTCTGACAACACTATCTACACTAAGAAAGTGGGTAAGTCCTTCACCATCCTTGTTCTTTATGTTGATGATATTATCCTTACTAGTAGTGATCCAAAACATATAAACCATGTGAAGTCTAGCCTCAAAGAGGAGTTTGAAATGACAGACTTAGGACACTTGCATTATTTCCTTGGTCTTCAAGTATTACAATCCAAGGAAGGCATTACCCTCTCTCAGTCCAAGTATGCTTGTGATCTTCTACACCACTTTCACATGGAATACTGTAAGCAAGCCCCTTCTCCCTTTCAGTCTGGAGTCAAGCTTTCATTCAACTGTACTACCCCTAAAGTTGATGCTACATTATATCGTCAACTTGTTGGTAAACTTTTGTATCTAACCCATACCCGTCCTGACCTTTCCTTTGTCGTTGGTCTTGTCGCTTGGTTTATGCACCAACCTCATGAAAGTCACTGGAAAGCAACCAAAAAAATACCTTGATATATTCGAGGTACAGTTCAGTTTGGGATTCATTATAGTGTAGGAACATCTCCATTGTTTATTGGTTTCACTGATTCTGATTGGGCTGGTGACCCCGGTGATTGAAAGTCTACTGTAGGATATGTATTCACTCTTGGTTTAGGACCTATTACTTGGTCTTGTAAGAAAAAAAGTGCCATATATTTTTCTTCGGAAGAAGCAGAGTATTGTGGTGTAGTTGAAGCCGGAAAGGAAGCCATGTGGCTTCGTCAGATTCTGTCTGAATTTGGTCTTCATCAGCAGCATCCAACTACACTTTGGTGTGATAATCAGAGTGCCATACAACTATGTAAAGATCCAATTCAGCATCAGTGTATGAAACACATTGAAATCCACATACACTTCATCAGAAAGTTCATTCATGATAGTGTTCTTGAAGTGCAGTACTGTCCAACCAATGATCAAGTAGTTGATATCTTTACAAAGGCTCTCATAGAAGTGAAGTTTACCAAACTTCGATCCATGCTTGGAGTTCAGGAAAGTTGTCATTAAGGGGGGATAGGCTGTAATGCCTCCTTCCTTCTCCTATTGTGTCACTTTTGTAAATCCTTCAATCCTATCCCAAGTTGTTCTTAAGGGGGGATGTTAGGATATTCCGACACATAGGAAATAGTTAAGAATAACTTAGTCTAGTGTAGAGTTAGGTAAAGTGTGTTTCTTTACCATGTACATTTGTAACTTATAATTCGACGGTCATGATTTGTAGTGATCCAACAGTTATCTCTCACCTTGGTTTTAATGACATTTGATTCGTGGCTTAACACCCAATTGTTCCATGATCTCTATTTAAAGAGCATGGAGGGTAATTTTTCCAGTAATCGTTTATGAGAGAAACATATGTAAATTTTCTTTTTATATTAATAAATTTCCTGAAGTGGCTGCGTTGGCTCAGGCCGTGGACTGTTTCCCTCTTTGAGGGTTTTAACCACGTGATTATACTAGTGTACTGATTTGTGATCTGTTTGTGAGTGGTGACCTCTAGTTCTTGATCTATGGAACTTACCATGTAAATTCCTACATAGCCTCCCCCCATTACCGAAAGGGGTTCCAGGTCTTTCGCCTCTCAGGCATCAAAGACGGAACACTGCCACCATTATCAGTTCGTCCTTTCTCGAGTAGCCATAGTTGGGAACTCTAGTCAGTCTCCCAACACCACACCACATACCACTCCTCCCACGACCCCTAGGGTGCAAAGGAGTGCGTCCCATACGGGAAGCCAGCCGAATACACAGTAGGGTACGTCGCAGACTAACCCTCGTTCTAACCAGAACTTTGTTTCTTAACACATTTCCATGGCGTCAACCTCTGAGTCACCTTTCTTAGCTTCGTTGAATCTTCCCGATTTAACCAAACTAAAAAATAAATCCATCGCACACTATCCTACATGGCCTCTCATGCCCACGAAGTTCCCTTCGAATATACCAAAATTCAAAGGCAAGCAAGTGGAAGACCTAGGTAATCATGTGATGACCTTTCACTTGTGGTGCTCATCGAACAGTATCATTGATGACACTATTCGATTTAGATTATTTCAACACACTCTTACAGGAGTAGCCGCGAAATGGTACGTGGAGCAACCCTCAGCTTCACATGGAACCTTTAGCACCCTCGCTACCGTGTTCCTAACATATTTTCAGTTACCTATTCACCATGATTCCAGAATGGAATTACTGACTCATTTTAGACAAACCCTCACCGTCCACATCTTGGACCATCTCCATGAATGTAGGTGGCGTCGCAGTTTATGTAAAGGTAAACTCGACGACTGGGTGCTCTCAGATTTTTTCTTGGAAACTCTTACGACAGAGATTTCAAAGGATGTGGCGCAGAAAAATCCCACATCCGAAGAGGACGCAATCAGCAAAGCCCAGAATCTTGAGCTGATTTATATGCAGTCAGGATACATTTACAACATCCTACCTAACGCCCCGTGCCTGCAAACTTATCAAGAATTTCTAGGCGCGTCAAACTCTGCAGGCAGACTAATTGGGTCATTGACCCAAGGTTACCTACACAACAGTAGTCAAAACCCCAATTACACATATAGTTCTACCCATAACGTACCTCAACCCTGTTTTCAAAGTCATCATATGCCTCAGCAAAATTTGACCAATAGGGTGCCAGCGTATCACCAGGGAGGACCCTATCCTCTAGCTTAGGGGAATCAGTACGTAGAAAGAAACACTGATGGAATAACTCCCCTCCAACAGTCAAGTGCAAGTTTGGGACCACATTAAGCTCAATCCCCAGCACATGACTCACCTATGAAAAACAATGCAAAGGTGAACTTTGTGCAACCGTCTCAAAACCAACCACACCAATATAATCAGGAGAACTACCCTCCTAACGTGGTGAATAAAAAATCAAAAAACAAGCCAAAAGGGAACCCTAGACAAGGGGGCAGGAACCAACAACACCCACCGTGATCCCAGGCTAGAGGTAACTTCGACTGGAATCAGAACCAGGAGCCAAACAATGCCCAATGGGAGAGAAAAAGGCCACCTCCTTGAACAAACCATTCATGTTCGATATGTGGTGAGTACGGTCACTATACTCACCACTGTCCCGATCTCCCTGACCTGAAGAAGTTACAGAGTAACTGAGGATAAGGAGGATCTTCCCAGCAACCAGCGGTGATGCAAGAACCTTACCCCAACCAAGGGACGGTTAGCACTCACCAGAAAAATACAGACGATTCCGGGAAAAGCAGCCATGAAATCTACATGACTAGAGAATCACAATTATGACACCCCACTAGAAACCAATACGTTAGGGCAAGTACGAGTGCACTGACTGCACCTTTGAACATTTCAAATATTCCTATAGATTCATTGCCGAATATGGCAAAGGGACCTAATAGGCGAGTAGGAAACTACTCCAAGGCGGCCCATAATTATAGTATCATGGATGACTTAGCACAATCTCCCGCTACTATGTCAGCTCTGGAAGTACTGAAGTCATGCCCAAAACAACGGAAAGCCCTACTTTTCACGTTAGGCGCTATCAATCCTAATGATACACGCCTGATAGATTTTCACTTAGACAAAGCAACCCCTTGGCTTCCTTCCATGGTCGCCTTACAGATACCAATGTCAGTGCAGAATATCACTACCCACCGATGTGTCATAGATGAGGGTGCATCCACATGCATCATGTCGAAAAATTATTGGCAGAAGTTAGGTTCTCCCAAACTAAAACCCTCAGTCATCACACTTCGAGCATATGATAGTCATCCCTCAACTCTTGTCGGCCTATACCAAAATTTCCTGGTCTGTTTAGCTGGAAAGACGGTCCACATAGACATCGAAGTCTTGGACACTCACTTGGATTAAAATATACTCCTCGGGCAGAGTTATATGTACGCCATGTCTATCATAGCCTCCTCTGTCTTCCACATTATGATGTTCCCCCACGAGGACTACATCATTACTGTAGACCAACTGACGTACAACGAGAAGCGTCCCCTAACAAACACTGATGTAATCCTACCCTATGTAGGTACATCAACATATGCACTTTCACGGTACCAAGAATATGGCCTCAGCTAATTCAAACCATCGTCTGTTCTAGGGTAATTGCTAGGAGATCCTCCCATTATCCCTGAATCATCACCATATTTCATAGGGGCTCCGGTGTGCATGATGTTCACATCAAGCATCGAATCTATTCAGGACATAGACACAAGCAGTGTTGACACCGAGGCATTGGCCACAGTAGGCTCCCTAGCCTACGCCGCCTCCCAAACCCCTTTCCTCTACCCCCCAGTTGGCTTCGTCTCCCAGCAGGTTTTGGCAACACTGGTGTTACCCAACATATCATTGGCATTCCCAGTTTGGTACCTCGTTCCCCCTTCTGGAAAAAGAGCCACCCATGTTACTTCCACAGGGATGAAGCCCCTCAGTCTCGAGGAGCCCCCACCCATCCAAGAAACAATTGAGACCACCCCTGAAAAGGAATTTCCCATTGCAAAACCGGCGATCACAGTTAGGAAAACCAAGATGAGAGCAAAGAAGATGGTGACCCCCGCCATACAATGGGAATCACCAGTATGCGCCATATATGATGTAATAGGTCACCCTACCCATATCTTTCCAGAGCTGGATGAATTAAAACCACTCCTTGGCTCTGAAACAGACATCGCAATGCCTTGTTCTTGTAAAAAGGAACCTACCACCAAAGGTAAAGGCAAAGTGTTGCGTACCAATCATGCATGTGCTCTCTGAAGAAACTATGGGCTTTATACCCACCATTTCCCAGAGATACTGCGGTATAGGGACACCTTACATGCCATCTAGCGATCCTATCAAGAATATCCCTCCACCCAGGCATCCAGAAATGAACCTCGTACCATCTTGTACCTACAGGAAGAACAACGGGCTCTCAAAAGACCCCAAGTCATGCCCGTTATACATTGCATGCTATGTGATGAACGTGGTCACTTCCTCAAATATTGCGCATCCCTGGAACTCATCCACAGATGGTATCCTATAGAAAGGGTTTATTACGTTGGATTGCGCACAGTGCAATTCACATGTCCATTATGCACCGAAAATCACCTTTGGAGAATTGTCACTATATCCCCCGATTCCAGCTAGCCCTAGCTAGTTTTCGCTTTGCTAGAGTTTTCCTCTCCCAAGAAGATGACATGGATGTGGAATCCAAGGACAACTCCACAGCCCAAGAAAATGTAATGAGCGGATCCATCATGTTATTGTCTGTTGAATAATGATCGATAAAGGAACCCCTAGTTACCCCTAACCACCTTCCATAGAGATGACCAGCATGTACGTTATGCAAAAAGATAGATCATGTAGTTGTCCATTGCCCTGATTTAGCACCCTTCTAGCACTGGTTCCCCATCAGACCTCAAACTAAACTCGATGGAACCTTCATATGAAGGATATTTTTCCTTATATGTCAGGGCAATCATTATGAACGACAATGTACTTATGCCTCGCAAATTCGTCCCACCATCGACATGATTAATACCATAGAGAAGAGACAGGACGACCTTCAGGAATGGCATAAAAAGTACATCGCGGGTCAATGTCCCCACCCCCACAATGGTGTATCAGGCAAGATAAGACAACACACCAACAAAGCATAACTCCGGCCAAGCTTAGGATAACATGCGGACTATGTGATCTGAATGATCACCGAGTCAACCAATGTAGAGAACTGAAGCCCCTTGCAAACAGTCTCTACATAGTCTCTTCTCTCCCCCAAAAACTTCTCTCAAACCAAGATAATATCACACGCACCTATTTCTGGATTTTCTCACACTTTCACCGTACGATTAAATGTGTGCACCTCCCCAAACTAAGAGCGGCACGAGCTGCGCTGAGTCTACGCTCCACCAAAGAAGTAGACACACCTAAGCCAACAATATGGAAATGGAAGCAGAAGACAACCTCCTCTACATGAGACCCTTTTCGAGCATCCACATCAGGAACGAGTAGTGTAGAATCTCACACTATCTACTCCGTTGGCTCAATGACCCCATGCACCATCTACATTGGCCAAAATCACACACCAGAGTCATGCTCGCTAATGGAAACATTCAGGTACCTCTATGGCAGGCACAATTTCCACCTACTAGAAATCGACCATCCTAGCGGGGAGCCCAACCTTGCACTCATATAGAATCCCATTACAAAGATTCTTCCCTCGCCAAACGACAACGACACAATCCACCATATACAATTTGTATCAGCACATATTGGTGATAGGATTACTGCCATCTCCTCATCCTGGGATTTCCATCCCATTCCTGTCACAAAAGACCAAGGTACCTTGTGTTTTTGCATATATTTCTGCAAGATCCTAAATTTTCATGTCGCCACCGAACTCCTCGATGACACCCAACCTCTAGAGTAGTGCCTAGTACAACTAGAGCTTGTCAACAAAAATCGATGACAATAACTACAACACAACGGGGCCCACAAGAAAAGGGTAAAAGCATGATTTGACCGCCACATCACCCCTCGCTCATTCACCGAGGGAGAATTAGTCTTTCACCATGATGTCACAAAACAAGCCCTAGGGCCAGAAAAGTTTGAAACCTTGTGGAAAGGACCCTAAATCATTAAACATTGCCTCCGACAGGGGGCATACATCTTGACGGAACCGGACGGGACCTGCCTCAATAACCCTGTCAACAGCCTCTACCTCAAGAAATTTTACCCATAAGGGCCAAGACGACCCTTCCCCTAGAGTGAAAGTACAAAAAAACCTAACCACTCAAATTTTTTGACCCAAAGACATATTTAAAAGTGCTCAAAGTGTCACCATGGATCACCAACATGAACCTTATTTCGAATTTGCTGATGGAGCATCAAGATGGTTTCAAAATTTAGCCGCAGCTACCTAGATCATTTACCACCTTGACTAATCGCCATTCTGCTCAAACAGGGTGTACATCAGTTTAGCAACAAACAATCAGGCAGAATATGATGTCGTCATAGGACTTATGTACGATGCCCTCCATCAGGGCATACGCCATATGCATGTCTACCTCAACTCCCAGTTAGTAGTGTCACAGTTAAACCAAACATTTGAGACAAGAGATACACATCTGTTTAGAAAATATTTGTGTGCCAAAGATTAAGCAGACAATTTGACTATATCACATTTACACATGTACCAAGGAGTCAAAACCAAATAGTTGATCGCATAGCTAACAATATCCTAAACTGGAATGCATCTCGAATAAACCATCATACATAAAACCAAAAATATAGATATCCACCAGCATAACAAAACACATAAACCGAAACAGGTGATACATCATGTAGAGCCGCAAAAATATCTCTCATATATATATGTCACAATGTGTATATCTAAGTACAAAAAATAGTGTCGTTGGCCCAACTGGAAGCCCAAATATACAAAAGTCATCAAAAATAAGGGAAGCATCCTCATAATGGGTACTTTCCCTGTGTACAACAATACTCTATGGGTTTCCCCCTCAAGAGGGGCACCTGGACCCACCACTACTCCCGGTACTACCACTAGAGTTGTCGTCGCAACTGCGATCGCCACTCGAGTAGAGTGGGTTGATAGTCCCTCTCATGGGCCATCACAGTCTCTAACCAGAAATCCTTGAATTCATCCATGAAAACTTTAGTAGGCATCCCCTGGTTCAAGCAGTCCACTCGACCCCGGAAGTCCTCAAGAGCGGATACCTGAGCTGTTAATTCTCCAATGCAAACCTCTATCGCGTCAGCACGAGCTCGCTTGGTCGTAACCTCTCCAAAAACTGAGCTTCTACCCTCCCTAGAAGGGAAAATACCACCACCAAGTCTGCTAGCACCACTACCTAGTCCACCTGCATCACCTCCTCCCTGAACACCCTGAGGTCATCATGGAGGATCGTGGCCCACCAGTCAAGCCACGGGGCAGCCCACCTCACCAACATCTGCATGAGTAACCAAAATGATGTCAGTGTCACTAGAAAAACACATAAGTACATATATACTCAAACAAATGTAGAAGACATATAAAACATAGTTGTAGGCCCCCAAACATAACCAAATGGGAGACCCATGTCTGGATCGCCCTGGAAGTCCATACCCGCATACAGGTATGGCAAGAACTTCTATGGGTTGGCCTTGAGCCAGGCCTCTGTTGTGGCATTCCAATAAATTCCCCACCATACCACCACCACCTTGTGACATCACTAGAGCCCACCTCCTCGTGTGTGGCTCCTGTGGCCCCCTAATAGGCACCACCACTACTGGCCTCAGTAGCACTACCCTCTTATACAAGATGTTGAACAACATACTAGCGTATGCAAATGACTTAGATCCATGTTGGAAATTTTTGAGTTGCGACACCATACCATCAAAACAAAAGCGGGCAAAGTCAAAAAAATGTCTGGACCTCAGGCGGCGCAAAACTCCAACCTACAGTTCAAATGCCCGATGCGGAGCAAGCAACCCCACCAGTCGCACAATCACTGCTAGAGCACACCACTCTGCCACATCTATAACTGATGCAATGTTGATGTATCCCTCTGTAAGAGGCACCTCACTAGAGTGCCACCTCCAGAATATATCCAAGTCCACTTTCCTTGTAGGGAGTGGATACCTTAGTGCCTCACCCTGAGGTAGTAACCTGGTCACAAAATATATATCCATCTCCTAACGGATGATCATGTTAGTACCCCACAACATGAACATGTTGTGCCTCCTATGTCAGTGCTGAATAATGTACCATAGTAATCGGTCTTGTGACCGAAGAAACTCATTCTCAGCAAAATTTAAAAGGCCCCATAGTGCCAACTAACGGCGCGCCCCAGCATCAGCAGCTAAAGCAGTTTAGATCTCGGGCCAGTCCCGCTCCCTCCACACTAACTTGTCATCAACATAGGTACCCATCAGTACAAAGAAAAAACTCAAAAAATAGGCAAAAAACAAAATACTGTCACCTCGGCCGCTTAGTTCACACCTTTATTTTACACAGGCACACCTAAGGCACCCTAAAAGTGGGGAAAAAAGCGCTCTCGCGTGCTTGTCCCCCGAAATTGTGCTCAAATATGGCGCACTTTTGCCCAGATTGCCCGCACAATCTAGGGAAAAAGTCACCCAAATTCCATACAAACCCAGTCTGTACGGACCCTAGCACCATCAAGCTATAAAAAAATTAAGTGCAAGACATCATTGTTGAGCTGCATCTTTGTTCAAATTTTTACGATTTTTATCAAATAAATACATACTTGTACCTAGTGTTTTTAATCGTTATTAATCCATTATGTTGTTAATTAGAGGAATTTAGAAACAATAGCTATTAAATTATAAATTCTTGTTTTTAGTTAATTTGACGAGTGTTTTTAATAAATTGCTTCTTGGTTGCAGGAAGGTTTGGTGCAGGAATGCATTCGAGTGAAAATTCACCAAATGCATAAAGGCAGCAGCTGGGTAATTGAATTGTTGTAGGTGAGAATATCCAATTTGCGACCAAATGGATCAGAATCTCTAAATTTTGAGACGTGGGTTGTGTTCAAAGCACCATTTTTTCTGTAACCCAGAAACCATTTGGCGAAATTCGGCTTCGTGAAGGAGTTATCGTCAGGGGATGAAGTCTTTGAAAATGTTGAACGTGTGAATGAAGAGCTCTTCACTCTCAAGCTATTTTGCACCAGCTGCTCACTGATTTTGAAGAGGTTGAAGAAGTTAATAAACAACTTGATCAAATGGGTTATAACATTCGCATTCGTCTTATAAATGAATTTCTAGCGAAATCAAATATTACAAGAATTGTTGATTTTAAGAGAAAGCAGAAGTTATTGCAAAGGTAGGCTTCAAAATGTTCCTGGGGTGACATCAAGGTAGCTAATTGGGATGCAGATGGGACTGAATTCAGTTTTATCCTTGAGGATAATCCTCTTGTAGACTTTTTTGAGTTACCCGAGACTTGTCAAGGCCTTTATTATTGTAATGTCTTATGTGGTGTCATACGTGGAGCACTTGAAATGGTCTCTATGAAAACTGAATTAATATGGGTTCGGGATATGTTTTGTGGGGATGATGCATGTGAATTAAAGATTGAAACTTCTAGAGCAAGTTCTTGAAGAATACCCTTACAAGGATGACGAGTAATCTGTCAGGTCTCTGCTTCAAATTGGTTTAAAGTTTACATGGTTCAAAAGGCATTTCTGCCCTTGGTGGACGTGTAATTTTGGTTGTATCATTGTTAGTCCTTGCTCATCGAGGCCTAGATGGGGTTATGATTGGTGAAGAAAATGACATGCTACACGCGACGAGCATATGACATAATGAGACAACCATCGAGAGAAATTTCATGGGCAATGGAGTAACCTAGTCCTCGACGAATAGTGAAGCAAACATACTCACCGGCCACCAAGCAAAGGATGCCCAAAACCACGAAGCATATGGTTTTTTGATCGGCAAAAAAGGGAAACAGAATGCCGAAAAAGTTATTAACAGTCAATTCTTGGAGTTTTCTAAGACTGCAATGGAGGCCATCGACTATGTAGGAGAGAAACATTTGCAGGCCAAAAGTTGTGGAACGAAGACAACACAGTGTTAATATATGATACCATTTATAACTAGATTCGTTCCAAGAAAAAGAAATGTGAAAGGAAATGGTCATATTCTTCTCACCCATGCTCTCCAAGATTGAAAAAACAATCCAACGTTGATGATCAAGCATAATGAAGGATATATCATCTATGAATTTGTCGGATGATCAAATTGAGGCAGGTAATTTACAGGGTCTCCTCCAGAAGCCACGAACGCATCTTCCAGCAACAAAAACCCACAAAAAGAGGAACGTTTTCTCCAATTTGGCATTATGTTCAAAGCAAATTTTCATTTCTGACAAATTGTTAATATTCTATATTCTGATTAGCTGTTGAGATCCTCCAAGTTTGGTAATTAACAATGTATATATAAGTTGCTGGAATCAATGGATGGGGATATAGAGATATGCAGTAGCTATGTGCATATAAGGAGAGCGATGCATTAAGAATGAAGTAGTCGATCCATTGGAATGGTAGCTGCGCAGATTGCCGGAAGTCGAGGGAATAGAGAGAGTAGTTGTAGAATGAAGAGTCTGTCAATTAAAGGAGCTGCACATTAGAAGAAGGAGATGCATGTTAGAATGAGAAAGCTCTCAGATGTAATTCTTATTTCTCAGATGCAGAGAGTATGAGTCCTTCAATTAGAGGAGCGAAGTGTTTGAGATGCATAGAGCCAGAGTTTCTCATGTAAAATCGATTTCTGAAGATGTAGATCCCGCATCAAATTGCCCAGCAGCTGATGTATTTGTTCATTAATGTTTGAAGCAATGGTTTTGATTTAATTTAATAAATTTTGGCTCTGCATTTATTTGTTTTTTTTTATGTAAGAATTGTAATTTTATTTTTAACGTTGGGTTAGTTTTGGAATTGCTCCAGGGAGTGGCAAGGATCCACCGCAACCTGGAGTCGAGTCCTCATTTTTCATAAATTTAGGAATTGTTTAATTTATAGAGTTGTCTTTTTTTTAAATCATTTTGTTTAATTTATAGAGGTATATTTTGAAATTGTTTTTCAATAATATCTAATATTTCTTATTCTAAATTGTTTAATTTATATTTTGTTTTAAATTGTTTTTTAAATAGTATTTAATATTTCTTAATTTAGCACTTAGATTATTATTTCGTATTCCATATCTTGAGTTTGATTAAGGAGTAAGAACAAATTTTAATGCTTTGAGTTTTAATAATGGTTTTCCTTAGTTTCTTTTAAATGTTGCAGGCTTAATATTCATTTGATTTGTTTATGCATTATGAGACTGCAACTAATAATTAGAGCCCTTTTAAATTAGAGTTTCTCTTATTTTTCATAGTTTGAGTGCGGATTTAATTGTGCATGTAGCAGTGATTTAAAGTGTTCATTATTGAGTGGGAGTTTGATTTAGTTTTTATTATAAGTTGCATACTTTTGAAGAGTGAGCTTGTCTTTGAATAAATTTGTTTCATTTAGATTTAAATGTTTGAATTGAAGGTTTCTCATAGATTAATTGTAATGTTATTTTTAATGGGATATCTTAAATGATATTTGACTTAGAGTAAAGTAGTTTTTATTCCAACAATAATTAGAACTTTCTTTGGTTAAGTGTGAATCTTGAATTTATTATGAAGTGTATTTTTGAGTTAGTTTAAGGTGCGAGTTATCATTAGAATAACGTGTGTGTCTTCTTGCTTATCTCAAGATTAATTTCAAGTGATAGTTTCTAAGTTAGTAAGAAGAGTTAATAGATTAGTTTTCTAGGTTATCATAGGAGATTTAAAAGTAGAATGTGAGTGCGTGGATGATTTAGAATTGCTTTTTATTTCCTTATAGGTTAATTGCAGTATGGAGTTTTCTTGATAAGAATTAGTTTAGTAAGTTTCATTTTCAAGGTTGTTTAATTGAGAGAAAATGTGTGTTTCATTCTAGTGTTTAGTTTATCATTACAAAGGAATATATTTATACTCTGATTAGTAAGCTGAGCCAATACGCAGTACAACTCGCGTTTACGACTCCCAGATTGATAATTAATATTGAGAGGTTTAATCCGACAATTAAACCACCAACATTTTGGCGCCATTGGCGAGGAGTTGTATTTTGGCTGAGGTAAAATTTTCTCACAGAGTTTCAAGGATATTGCAAGACGTCAGAGGGTGGATATTTTATGGTAAGACGTGAGTGAAGAGCCACACATCCACTATTATGGGGTTGATCCAAAGTCTGGCCATCTTGCTTATCTCTTGAACTTTTATTTCCTTATCTGGCTTATGTGTAGAAGTAGAAACATGCTTTATACTTTTAATTTCCAAATTGCCTTATTTTTAATAGATTAAATAGTACTTTGATTTGGCATTTTCCTTTCATGCAAGCATGGTGAGCTTTATTTCAGTAAACATATTTTAAAATTCATTTATCTTCAGAATCCAATCTTCAACATTATATCATTTTTAGGGTACTATAAGAACCATTGCGTACTAATCCATGTGATGACAGAATGTATCAGTTTGCTCGTTGAAGTCAATAATATGGTATTTTGAGGAGTCATTCAATGAGGAGTTCTTATGCTGCTATAGAGACGAACAAATCATCAGATAAGGAATTCACAAGTGCTGAATTTAATATCTTGCTTGAACATAAATTTAAATCTTGGATTTCGAAATTGGATGAGTTGCAGGAACAAGATAAAGACGAAGAAGCACTGCTTATCCTTTGCGCCAACTGTCGAAGAAACACTGCCTTGGAAAGTGTCCACTTAGCAGTCTGGAAGTTTGCAAAATTTACGAGGATGGTCATGCAACCGAACGTTGCCCATCAATGCCACGATTACAAAAGGTACTCATGGAATCAAGTAAGGAATCAAATCAACCGCCAGGTATAACTCAAAACCAAACACCATTTGATACTTGGAATAATGATTATTTTCCTGAGAAGGTTCCTTTGCATGTTTATAATCCTGGAATTTCATGGCAAACTCTATATCCTCCTCCAATTAAATATCCAACTTCATGGCCACAACGACCCTCTCCTTGGCCCTCATCCTCAAGACAGATATCTCCATGACCTCAAGAATCGTTTGGATATTTCTCTCTAGGGAAATCTCCCATGAAAATTAAATCATATGAGCACCAAAAACAACCACAATTTCTTTCCAAAGCACCATTAAGTTATCATCTTCCATGGTCCCAGCCATATGTGCAACCTTACCCTAACCCTAGTCCATACCCTAGACCTAGCCTTAATCCTTACCCTAGCCCTTATCCTTACCCTATTCCTAACCCTAATCCTAACACTAGACCTAACCCTAATCAATACACTAACCCTAGTCCAAACCCTAAACCTAGCCCTCGTTCACACCCTAGCCTTAACTCAAACGTTAGACCTAATCCCAATCCAAATCCAAACCTTCATCCAATCATTAACCAAAACCCTAGCCCAAACCACATCATAAACCCTAATCTAAACCATCAAGTTACACAACAGTTTCAAACACCTATTCTTCCCGTTGATTCCCATGTCGAGAAAGGGAATGAATCTGGAAAATTCCCCCATTAATATAGAGCATTCACCCCGGGAAGATGTAATTCAAAGACAACCAGAGGAGAAATATTTCATTGGAACTTATTCTGAAAATGTTGTTAAAACTCAAAACCATAGAATCTCTCTCAACCATTCTTGTCAGTTTGAAAAGAAGAAATTTGAGCCTAAACATGAGGGATTTATCTTTTCTCTTTCACCAGATTCTTTTTGCCTCCAGGAGAGTGACTATCAAATTGTGGAAGATTTGCATCATTTGGAGAACCATAAGTATGTGGGTTCCATTGAATCCTAGTTTCGAGCAGTCATCAAGCTATCTTATTTCCCCAAAATTCGGAAACTCTTGGTGCCATATAAATTAAAGCAACTGGTTTCTCATGCTTTCGTATGTCTTGAATTCTATTCTTTAAAAATAAGCGTGAGTATAATCAGCATTTTGTTACGCACATGGCTTCATTGGAAGTACTCCTATACTTAAACGAGAGTCTTTCAGGGTAAAGTAGGGTAGGAGAATAAATGAATAAAGAAATTACAATGTTATTAGGATTTTGAATTTTAAATAATTCCCATTAAAGCTACTTTTGATCCACATTAATTGTAACACACACACTTGTGACAAATCTTGTTGAGTACAATTCGCTCTAATGCCTCATGATTTTGCAAAAAGTAACCATGATTTTGCAAAAAGTAACCATGATTAATCACTCTAATAAGTTGTCGTCTCGGATATATACTTTCAGTTTCCATTAAAATGTACTATTGGAAAACCCCTATGGTGGACCAATCTTGCAAAGATCATAATGAGCTATTCGGGAGAACACTAGCATTCTTAACTCAAAGAATCTTTCAGTCATTGTCTGGGATATCTTTAATAAGTCTTTAGGGTAGAGGAATTAGCCAGCAATGATTAGTCATTAAAAACTTTTCATGCCATCCTGTACTCTTAAGGAGTAGATCTGTCTCCCCACTTATTGAGTAACCTTTAAGGTTAATCATAATTAGAGCTTACAAATATTTAAGGAAGGATAGGAGGTCTCGTGATGAGCTGACCTACCACGATCATGAGACCTAGCATGCATGACATTACTGCTACTGGTCACCAAGCCAGAGTAATGGCTTTCAGCCAAAAAGCTGGAAGACAGGAGGTCTCATCACGAGTCAGCCTGTTCATCCATGTTACCTCTTGTGAGTGGCACTACCATCAGCTGGTTACCAAGCTAGGGCAGTGGCCTTTGTCTAAAAAGTCAAATAAACAAACTCTTAATCTTTATCTAGTAATTGGGATACTGACATTTCGCTAGGTTAAAAGACATCCCTGTCGAGGTTATAGACACCTGCGGGCATCAGGGCCATGTTTGTTGTATTAAATTTAACTGCATACTATGATTTGTTTGGCTATCCTTCTCTTTCCTTAAGACTCATCATTTTTCTTGGACAATGTTTTTAAGACAATTTGAACATGATTTTTTAAGTTATATCTTTCAAAAATCAAGAATTTTTTAATGATGTGGTACCCTTAGTAAAGGTAATCCTTTGTGCTAGATTAAGAGGAAATATATTTTTGAATCTGGATAGCAACAGAATTTATAGTAATCAAATAAAGAGGTTGCTCACTTTTATTTTCATGGTATTCAGAGTGATGAATTACTTAATGATGACTACCCGCAGGGTGTTGGTTGCCAAAAATGTGTATTGATTGTAATTGCCTCTACATATGTGTTGAATGACCTAGGTAAAAGATTGCTATAGTAGGTGCATGAAACCTGTGGTAGTATTTGTAAAATTGCACCTCTTCAACAAAACTTGATTTTATCATAAGACTTTGGGCAAAAACAAAATTTGGGACAAGGTAACAGGAATATGTGATACTATTTTCTCCATCATGTCTACTTTCGGTACCTAATCTTGTTTTATCATTTCACATGGTTTTGGCTAGCATTGTAATAGTTATATTGCAAGTTAATGAAGACATTTCATTATCGGGCATCTCCATCCTTATTTGCTAAAATATTCGCTAACATTTCCCTACCTTATTTCACCGTCTTATATTTTTGCTTGCACGAGGACGTGCAAGAAGTTCAATGTGGGGGGATGTTGAGCTGCATCTTTGTCCAAATTTTTACGATTTTTATCAAATAAATACATACTTGTACCTGGTGTTTTAATCATTATTAATCCATTATGTTGTTAATTAGAGGAATTTAGAAACAATAGCTATTAAATTATAAATTCTTGTTTTTAGTTAATTTGATGAATGTTTTTAATAAATTGCTTCTTAGTTGTAGGAAGGTTCGGTGTAGGAATGCATTCGAGTGCAAATTCACCAAATGCATAAAGGCAGTAGCTGGGTAGTTGAATTGTTGTAGGTGAGAATATAAAATTTGTGACCAAATGGAGCATAATATCTAAATTTCAAGATGTGGGTTTTGTTTAGAGCACCATGTTTCCTATAACCCAGAAACCGTTTGGCAAAATTCGGCTTCATGAAAGAGTTATCGTTAGGGGATGCAATCTTTGCAAATGTTGAACGTGTGAATGAGGAGCCCTTCACTCTCAAGCTATTGTGCGCCAACTGCTAACTGATTTTGAAGAGGTCGAAGAAGTTAATAAACACCTTGATCAAATGGGTTATAACATTAGCATTCGGCTTATAGATGAATTTATAGCGAAATCAAATATTACGAGATGTGTTGATTTTAAGAGCAAGCAGAAGCTATTGCAAAGGTAGGCTTCAAAATGTTCCTGGGGGTGACAACAAGTGTAGCTAATTGGGATGCAGATTGGACTGAATGCAGTCTTATCCTTGAGAATAATCCTCTTGTAGACTTTGTTGAGCTACCCAGACTTGTCAAGGCCTTTATTATTGTAATGTCTTATGTGGTGTCATACGTGGAGCACTTGAAATGGTCTCTATGAAAACTGAAGTAATATGGGTTCGGGATATTATTTGTGGGGATGATGCATATGAATTAAAGATTGAAACTTCTAGAACAAGTTCCTGAAGAATACCCATACAAGGATGATGAGTAATTTGTCAGGTGTCTACTTAAAATTGGTTCAAAATATACATGGTTCAAAAGGCATTTCTGCCCTTGGTGGACGTGTAATTTTGGTTGTATCATTGTTAGTCCTTTCTCATCAAGGCCTAGATGGGTTTTTGATTGGTGAAGGAAATGAAATGCTACATGCGATGAGAATAAGACATAATGAGACAACCATCAAGATAAATTTCATGGGCAATGGAGTAACCCAGTCCTCAGCAAATAGTGAAGCAAACATACTCACCGGCCACCGAGCAAAGGATGCCCAGAACCATGAAGCATATAGTTTTTTGATCGGCGACAAAGGGAAATAGAATGCCAATAAAGTTATTAACAGTCAATTCTTGGAGTTTTCTAAGACTGTAATGGAGGCCATCGACTATGTAGGAGAGAAAAATCTGAAGGCCAAAAGTTGTGGAACGAAGACAACATAGCGTTAATATATGATACCATTTATAACTAGATTCATTCCAAAAAAAAGAAATATGAAAGGAAATTGTCATATTCTTCTCACCCATGTTCTCCTAGATTGAAAAAACAATCCAACGTTGATGATCAAGCATAATGAAGGATATATCATCTATGAATTTTTCGGGTGATCAAATTGAGGCAGGTAATTTACAGGGTCTCCTCCAGAAGCCATGAATGCATCTTCCAGCAACAAAAACCCACAAAAAGAGGAATGTTTTCTCCAATTTGGCATTCTGTTCAAATTTGATTCTCATTTCCTGCAAATTGTTAATCTTCTATATTCTGATTAGCTGTTGAGATCCTCCAAGTTTGGTAATTAACAATGTATATATAAGTTGTTGGAATCGATGGATGGGGATATAGAGATATGTAGTAGCTCAAATAGGAGAGCGATGCATTAAGAATGAATCAGTCGATCCATTGGAATGGTAGCTGCCAAGATTGTCGGAAGTCGAGGGAATAGAAAGAGTAGTTGTAGAATGAAGAGTTCGTCAATTAGAGGAGCTGTGCATTAGAAGAAGGAGATGCACATTAGAATGAGAAAGCTCTCAGATGTAATTATTATTTCTCAGATGCAGAGAGTATGAGTCTATCAATTAGAGGATCAAAGTGTCTAAGATGCATAGAGCCAGAGTTTCTCATGTAAAATCGATTTCTGAAGATGTAGATCCCACATCAAATTGCCCAGCAGCTGATGTATTTGTTCATTAATGTTTGAAGCAATGGTTTTGATTTAATTTAATAAATTTTGGCTCTGCATTTTTTTTTTTTTTTTATGTAAGCATTGTAATTTTTATTTTTAACGTTGCGTTAGTTTTGGACTTGCTCCGGGGAGTGGCAAGGATCCACCACAACCTGGAGTCAAGTCCTCATTTTTCATAAATTTAGGAATTGTTTAATTTCACCCCTTGCCAAAATGCCTATGTTAAACCCATCACATCTAGGTCCCCGATCCCTCTTATCGGCGATCCCTCGTTCAGTTGAGGCTTCCTTTTTGTCGACATCAACACCCATATTCAAAAAAGGAAGCAGTGCTTTGGATCACCCCTCTCCATACAAAGGGGCATCCTTGGGTGGCACTGTGGGAGACTTCATTGTCCACATATGTCATTGATCCTCCTAACATTCGACTACGACAAAAGCTTTTGTGTCAAGATGGTATCGTACCTTACAACCATTGCACTTTGATTAGATCCGTCGAAGACCCGTGCCTCTATAAGCGTCTCTGTCAACAATGCTTACACAGGAAGGTCCCAGCCAACACCTATGCATACAATGCGTAGCTATATGCCATACCAATTTTAAATATATGGGTACCACATTACACCTATTTTAAAAGAAAAAATGCCCCTGAGGGCGTCAGCAGTCATCATCAGTAACTGCCAAACATCACTACCATAATAGTGACATAGACAAAATATATAATCTGTCAATTTTCTTTAACTAGCCACAACATCACGAGCATGGGACATGCCCACCTCATTGAAAATTTGTATGTGTATTATAAATTCTATTTTCTTGCAGGGATCCCTTATGCCATGATCATTCTTGGAAACAGAACAAGATGTTTTAAATTCCAAAGCTTCACGCAGGTCTCTCTCTCTCTCTCTCTCTCTCTCTCTCTCTCTATGCACGATACAGAAAATAAACTATAATTTATTTTGGATATACAGTTCTTCCTAGACCTCACACATTAGGGGGCAATTTTTAACACTGTAAAATCGTACAGCAGAATATGACATTAATTAATGTCAAGCCAAAGCATTTACAGAGCTGGAAGACATTACAAAATCCAGAAAGTATTTAAAAATCTCAAAGGTTTGAAGAAAATCAAATTTGAACTAGTCTTAAATGTTTTTTGCGCGCATTATCCTTTGAGAAGAGCGCCTTCTGCGTGCCTTTTTTCCCAATACATGCACATTCCTAAGAGTGGCGAAATGTCACTATCCAGGACCACACAAATCAAAGGACAAGTCCCTCCTTACTTGAAGTCGCCTAAGGACATCCACCAATGCCTCCTTAGACATTATGTGAGCACACAATGGAATATTTAGAGCACAAAAAGGAATCATACCCCTCTCTTGGGTCACCATCCTCCATGTACCAAGAGAGGGAAGGAGGATTTGAAATCTCCTATATAAATACACCATGAGATGAAGAATGAGTGATCACATAGTTATGCTGGCCAGAATTTCCCAAGCAATACCAGCAGTGTGTGACCCAGAGCTGAAGACAGAGGGGACTCACTTGTTGGCCACCCAACAAGCTCAGTCCACACAGTAGGGAGAGAGGGAGACTGCACCAAGGAAATATTGGGATAAAAACATCCTTTCATTGGGACCTAGAACCATTGTCTAGGGGCCCTTTGGCAAGAGGGTAAAGTATCACTCTTCTCACTACCAGTGATCAATAAGAGGGGCCTAGAGCCACCATTTGCATTATTGTGTTGTTTGACTCATTTAGAGCTTCTGTTTATTTATGTTTAGTTTTAGTTTAGTTTTTAGATTACATTTGCATGCTTTCTCTTCTATATAGTATGCTCATTTACTCCACTTCTTTCTGCCTTTTACCAATAGTTTAATGGGGTAAACCACACCCCTTAAACTTGTGTGGTTTTGTACATACGTGCACCAAACACACCACAACAAGCGCGATGGAGCTTTTCATGCCATTTGTCTAAAGATTTTCATGGTGTGTGGCACCTCTTCTGGCATATGTTGTGTTAGCACAGTTCTTCACTAAGTCATGAGTCCATTTAAAATGTTTTTTTTTAGGATTAGACTTTAAAAATATCGAAAAAAATTGGTCACTACCAAAATTTCCGGTAGTGCCTGTTTTAGACTTTTTGAACAGTCTTTTATAGTCCTATTTCTATCTATTTTTCTTTTATCCCGATGCTACTGGAAATTTCGGTAACTTCCCTTGTTTAAAAAAAAACGAAAAAGCGCACCTTCTTTTTTGTCAAGCCACGTGTTATGGTGTAAATATGTTTCAAATATTTTTTAAATGATTTATATCATGTGATAGGAGTCATATGTGGTCAGTTATCTTTAAATTCAATTCATGGTATACATGTAGTGCCTATGTGTCAACTCACAGTAATAAACCCAACCATTAATCTCGTTTTGTTTGTCAGCCTAGAGAGTTTAATCTCATGTCAAGGTATGTGTTTTTTGAATGGATAAGATCATGGATAATCATACTTAATGCAATGACCGTTTGTTTGGTCACACAACGAGGCTGCAGGAAATTTAGGCCAACAAACTAGCATGCAGTAGAGGTGAATGCCAGTCACAGATTCATATATTTCAAGCCAAATGTAGCATTCTATCTGAAGTTACACAACCAACTGAAGATTATGATGTCCATCACATGGTTCATACTACGGTCAAGGATATTTTCCATCATGAAAATATATTGCATGGGGTGATTAACCATTGTTATTTTTTTAAAACAACCGAAAAAGAAGGGGTAGTATCAGTTGTGAGCCTAGCTATTGAGAACAAGTTTCATAGAGTTTCAGTTTGAGGAGGAGTCTAGATTTCAGATATTATTTTAGAGGAATACATAAGCAACACTTTTTAGGTGAAGCTCTTCTAGCTCTGCCACGTATCAGTTTCAGAGACAAAGTTATTAATTTCTGAAGATGACTAAAAGAGGAGGGAAGATAAAATGAATTGAGTAATAGGGTGCTGACCTTGTTACATTGAAATTTGTCACCATGACATTTTAGTACTCCCTTAGAAGTCCACAACATCAAAGTTCCTAAATTCAAGCCTTGAAATTGAGAGAAAATCTCATAAAAGTCTTAAAAACACTTGTACCTCACTTTCTCTTAACATTTCTTGTGGTGCCTCACTTTCTTGTTCTAAATCATGCAGAGCTAAACACACTTTTTATTTATTAAAGGTGTGGACCCCTGTAAAAGGTAAAGAAAAGGCAGAAAGTAACATTTAGAAGCCCAACAGTCAAATCTGGAAGCTTCTAGAAGCAGTAATTCGGTCGAAGGTTTGCTCTTATCATGCATGTTAATTCCTCCATTATGGGAGCCTACCCCTTGGTTTATGGAGCCTAATCCCTTCAAAGGAGCATTCTATCCCTTCCTATGTGGAACTATAACCTCCTCTCTTTTCCTATAAATTGAAGCCATAGTGCAACTTCAAGGGTTACAATTGATGAGTTAGACTTGGAGAATTTTTGAGGGAAAATGCTGTGAAGACTCATACTCTCATAAGTTGATCATTATATGGGAATGATTACACACCCATGTGATTTTATCTGAGAGACTGCAAGGCTTGTCAGAGTAAAGGAAATGCCTATTCTGGACCCCAGGAAGGCCTATATGACATCAAGGCGGACACGTTTGTAAGGCTCTTCTTATTTAAAGTTAATACGAATGAATATTGTTTTCTCAATGGGCTATTTAATTGATTATATCATTTCTTGAATTCTTTGATCATCTTGATAGATGTTTGATTCATAAATTGATTTATTATACATGTGCTTTTGATCTTTTCTTGTGTTTGTGATTGCAAATCCTTGACGGCGACTTTCTTCAAGCCATTGGAAAGAAGATCAGCACTGGACTACAAGTAGGTTTCTAAAACCTTGTTATAATTAATTCCATGTCAAACAATATCTAGAGAAAATGGTTTTTATTTTTCTGTTTGTTGCTAGCTGTCCATAGGACACTTGGGAGGTTTTTATTGTCTGCAAGAATGACTTATCCGTCCAACAAAATGGAAACTCCACTAGGGAATGGATATTGAACTTTGATTTCTTTTACTTTTTAATTGTGAATTTATTTTTTCTGATTTTGATTGATTTATATTGGCTTGGGTAGTTTATCCCTATAGAATCCCTGAGAAATGATTGAGAGTTTTTTATTTTTTCTTTAGTTTTCTTGTGTCTGCTCTTTTATTTTATAGACAGTGCGGGAAACTCCGTATTTTTCTTGTACCCACAATGCGGGACTGCACTGGTTTGCACTGAATCCTGCGGACCCTATGAACTTTTTTGGAAAATCTTAAAATCCTCTTTTCTGGGTTACTTTGTTAGATTCTTAGTGAATACCCAGACTTGTATCTTCTGTTAGCAAGCTTTTGTTAGGAGTTTATTTCAACATTTTTAGTTTTGAATGATTTTCTGAAAGATCTGCATGTTATAATGATTTTTTCTTTGTCTTTATCCTGCTCAAAGATTAGGAACCTTGGTATACCTTTAGGTCACTTGTATTTCCTTGCTTTCTTGCTGAGTCTGACATCATAGCAGAAATTGTTTTATGAGATTTAGATCCCATTTTCTCATTTGCAAATATTTAAAAAAAAATTGTTAATAAGTTTGAAATTTCACTTAAAAAACCAAAATTGGATGTTTTTTGAGTTCTTGCTGATCCAAGAAAAGAATTTCTTAGTTAGATTACAAGCTAAGCAAGGCATCCTCAAAATATTTGAAATTTTAATTCAGATTTAGTCTTTATAATTTTAGATCTCAAAATTAGTGTTTTTAGTTTTGTGTGTTATTTCTAGAAAGTGTAGTGTTCTTTTGAAGAAAAAATTGGTTTGTAGTTTCGATCTTGAATAAAAGGGATTTATTATTGAGCAATAGATCATTTTGATTTCTCATTGAAATTAGATTTATTTTCATTTATTCTTGTTTGAAGGAAAGATTTGTTTTTAAAATATTGCATTTCTCAACTCTTCCTTTAGATAGAATTCATTGAAAGAACAAGAATTGTTTCTCATAATAGATGCATTTTTAGTTTTTTTTTAGTCGGGTCACTACATATCACCAGTTTCACTTTCACACCTATTGTCCTAAGAAACAACCAATTAAAATCAACGCTTAATTCAAAATCAATCTAGTAATTTTTATATTTCTAGGGCTCTTTTCACCAATATAGCTTAGGCTAGTGTCTTGGAGTAGGGAGTAATTAAATTTCTAAGACAATTAAAACAAACAAATAGTTGATCTTGTGGTAGGAAAAAATCCAATAGTCACTTGTATGCTCTGGGAAGCTCCTCTTAAAGGAGTCAAGCATGAGGTCATATCTGAACCCGTGGGATAATCAATTCTATCTCATTGGGAACGATAGAAGATATGTGCGTATTAACAACGGTAAACCTCAGATAGACCATTTTCGAGGAGCCTGGGGTCACTTGTCGGTATACCTTGGATTATTTCAAGGAGCCTTCAAGGGGATTGAGTTTTGTTACTCTACCCTTGCGCGTATGTCAGATCGTAGACAGTTCCCCCAGGTATATTAGTTCCTATTGGTAACCATAGTGACCATAATATTTATGGCTTTTTCCCATGGTGACGTTGGAGGAAAGATTCCACTATACTGGAGCAGAAGTCGACTAGTCTGGAGGGTTATCTTCACTCGAGATGGTTTAAGTGGAGAAACTTGCACCAGTCTGTTTCATTAAGCAAGTTGTCGGGGTAACTGTTCCAACCGCCCTTTCTACATTAAAATACTACGATGTTGGATTTCATCACCAACTAGTGTTTTTAGTGTGGGAAGTTACTATTTGTGTGTGGTTTGATCTCCTAGATTTTTAGGCATGTGATTCATTTGTTTGTTTCTTTAGCGACTCTAGGAGTTTTCATTGAAATTTTCTTTGATTGCGTGTGATTAATAATTTTTAATCATGTCTGAATTACCAAGACAATCGTGTAGACCCCATGGGAAGACCCCTGAGTATACACCAAGCCAACTTGAAGGGATGCGATCTCTAGTATTTCCTAGTGACATTAGAATTAGATCAACAGAAGCAGGAGAGTCATCTATAGTTATTCATCCTGATTACAATAAAAAACAACAGATCATATTCAAGAGCCAATTTCAATTTCCAAAGTTATTGTTAGTATTTCTCCTTCCAGTGAATTAGCTAAAGAACCTGAAATTTCTGAGCCTGACACTGAACTTGCTATATTGGAACCATATTCAGGATTTGTTACTCTGACTTCTAGTGATCTTGGTTCACCCAGGGTAAGACACCGCATTACTGAAAATCTTCCTTCTGACCTCATATCTATTGAAGAACTTTTTGGTCCAGACGAAGATGTAACTCTTCCCGAAACCCAAAGAACTTTGAATCTTAGGGAGCATGAATCAATATTCTACAGTCCTTTTAGAACTGACGCTTGGTATTTATCATTGACATATTTTTTAAAAAACCCGGGTCTTAGTTATTCACCACCCCGAATTCCTTTTCATCCTACACCAAGAGGTTATTATCCTTCATCAACTATGTCAGGTGAGTCATCTATGTTTTCCCAATCTCTGAAAACATTTTTATATGGTGGTCCTTCTATTCCTTCGAGGTACCAGTCACTCTATGGTACTTTCTCAGGAGCAACTCCTCGACCAACTGAACAAGTGTTATCATTTGGTACGAATGGAACTAAAACTTAAACATTGAACGCAGAGAAAATTTTTATGATGTCTAGTAATATTCCAAATTCTCAACCTCAAGGTAGTTAATTACCGCCTGGGGGGAAACCTCAAGGTAGTCAATTACCACCTAGGGGGCAACCTCAAGGTAGTCAGTTACCGCCTCGAGGGAAACCTTAAGGTAATTTTTTACCAGGAAAAACTATAGGATAATATTATTTACCTGGAGAACAACATCAAGGACAGTACATACCTTAAGGTTATCAGCCTCAAGGACAATACATACCCCAAGGTCAACCTTAGACTCAGTATATTCCTCAGGGTCCTTATCAACCCCAGATTTAGTACATGCCTCAAGGTTATCAACCTCAAGGCCAGTACCTAACTCAATTTTTCCAACTTCCTTTCGGTCAACCATTATTACAAGGAGTTGGAAATTTACCAGTTAATTATCAACCCTACGTTCAACCAGGTTATGGTCCTTCATATGCACAACCTTCTACGGGTCAATACCCCAGAATGAACATGGTGTGGAATCCATCTCAATTTCAACAGACTATGCAAACTAATGCGCAGTTACCTAATCAACTTGGACAGTCTTTAGTTTCTAGTCCAACCCAGCAACCTATCCAGCCTACTGTTCAAGTCCCTGCACCTAGTTATGTTCAGAAGCCTGGGCCTAGTACACCTCAGACTCTGCCTCAGACTGCTATAGCTATTGTAACTTCTTTTCAACCTACAACACCTATTTCTAGAGTATCTGTAGCTCTAGTTTCTTCTATCCTTGCATCAGTGCAAATTCCTCAAGCCTCTGTGCCACAATTAGGACCTACAATTCAGACTACGGTCTAGATGCCTATAGGTCAAGCTAGTACTAGTACGATTGTCTCTAGTCAACCACAGTTTACTTATCAACCGTACCAGGGACAATATCAATTTGTATAGGCTACATAATACCCAGTATATCAGTATCAGCCGTACCCTGGGTATACTTATCAAGTACCTCAACAACCCCAGTATGGTCCGGTTAATCCTGGTTACCCAAGAGGTTTCAAAATTCCAAATGCACATCCAATTCTAGGGTATCATAGATATCCTCCTCCTGGCACTGGTTTGATCACACAAGGTTATCAAGACCCTAGCCATCAGTTACCATTCATAGCAACTTTAGATTTACCAGATCTATCGCGCCTTACGAACAATCCCATTTTTTATCTTCCATATTGGTCGTCGATGCCTAACAAGTTGCCTAGTGATATTCCAAAGTTTGAAGGTAAGTCAGGAGAGGACCCATCTAATCACATTATGACTTATCACCTCTGGTGCGATCCAATTCACTAATCGATGATTCGATTCGATTGCGTCTTTTTCAAAGAACTCTCATTGGTCTAGCTGCCAAATGGTACATTGAGTTACCACGTGGCTCTTTTAATAATTTTAATGCACTAGCTACTGCTTTCTTAACCCATTTTCAATTACCTGTCAAATACGACAATGGCACAGAATTGCTGACTTCATTAAAATATTCTACGTCTAAGTACATATATGATCATATTCATGAATGGAGATGTAGAAGGCGTTTAGTGAAAGTCTTTATTCCAGATCAAAATTTGGCTGAATGGTTTATTAAATCGTTATTACCCAAAATTACTAAAGTTGTGGCCAAAGGAGGCATTGTTACGGAAGAGGAAGTCATTTCTCAGGCTCAATGCCTTGACCTTGTATATACTCAGTCAGGTACTTTGTATGATAAAATCCCTGATTTACCAAGACCTGGTCAATTAACTACAACTCCTTCTGGCTCTCATGTTGCTGATGGTGTAATTGGTTCTATTAGCACTAGTAAAATTAAGAAGAAGTCTTCCAAGACCACTTCTCCTATTATCACTTTACCCGATTAACCCAAAGGATATTCTTCCCTAAAATCTTCTACCGATATTCATGTTGTAGAGTCATCTACAACCAAATCTAAAACTGGTGGTAAGAAAAAAGGTAAGAATAAAAGGAAAAAATCTTCAAAAGATAAAAACGATACAACTGAACCAACTGAAGAAAAACGTAAACCTCGATATCCTTTTTTAATCTATGATGAGGATCATTTTACAAAAGAGTGCCCACATAGAGCCGAGGTATCAAAATTAGTTAAGGGTTCACCTATACCTGCTGTCTTGAAGGATCCCTCTCCCGCTCAAGATAGTAATATGGTTGGATCTTCCTCCAATACGCTTGAGAACATCTTGATGGTTGTGACGTGATCGCAAGATTATGGTAGTAAAAATACTGGTAAAGAAGCAGAAACATCCAATTCTGCATCAAATACATCTCCCTTAGTTTCTGATCCATTACAGTTCGAGAAACAAAATTCTGACTTAGTGATTAAACCGCCTGCAAAAGGTGTACTTCGTAAATCAACTTTCAATCCACATGTGAGAGCTGCTCAGAATTACAATATTGTTGAAGATTTGGAAATTTCCCCTTCAACAATGTTAGCTTTGGAAGTATTGCAATCATTCCCAGCCCAAAGAAAATTACTTTTGTCAGCCTTAGGAGCCGGAGATCTCCAGGATTCGAACCTCATGATCTTCGATTTAGAGAATTTTACACCTCGCCTACCCCACCAAATGGCTTTTCAGATTCCGGTAATAGTAAAAAACAAATGTATCTTTCGTATTATTGTTGATGAAGGGGCTTCTATATGTATTATGTCATTAAAATGTTTGAAATCACTTGGTTCTCTGACCATTAACCAATCACCAACTATCCTCAAAGCTTTTTATGGAAGAGGTTTTCAGCCGTATGGTATCTTACAAGATCTACCAATAGAGGTCGAAGGCAAAGTGGTTAATCTAGATGTCGAGGTGGTTGATGCCCCTCTGGACTACAACCTCCTCCTAGGTCGCAATTGGTCTTATGCCATGACTTCTGTTATATCATCGATCTTTCATCTCATCATGTTTCCTCATAAAGGAAAGATCGTTAAAATAGATTAGCTCTCATATTATTCATCCAACCCAACCTCTACTGATAGCATCCAACATATCAGAAAATCGACTATCCCTTATAAGGATGTCAGAGTAGGTTTGATTAAAGATTCGGCTTTACTGGGAACTTTTTTCCTGCCTTCTCCCAACATACAACTTCCTATTGCTAATATCAATATTATTACATCAAGTACTATGTCCTTTGATGATCCTTGGATAGTACCTTCAGAATCATAATTGGATTCTTTTGATGGCCCGATGCCCTTGAATCCTTTTGAGTTAGCATATCAAAATGTACAGTCATTTTCTGGTACTCCTTCCACTGAGTCTGATCCAGTGAATGTGATCAATCAGGAGTCATTTTCAATATTGAGTTTAGCTTCGACACTAATTCCGGATCCTACTCAACAAGTATTCAATGCTGATGAACATATTCGTGAATTCTTGTTGGTAGATGAGTTACCATGGGAAGATCTTCATCATAGGTCTTCATTTTTACCTGATCTCGATCATTTTGAGAATGAGTTTTCCTCCATTTTTACCATTGATTACATCAAAGAACCTCAGAATCCTCTCTCACATATCGATTCTGAATTGAATTTAGAAAATATTTCTACAACAGTTCCACTTGACATTTCAGTAAAACCTAGAATTGTTGAAAACATTCATATAGGTGCTTCTTGTACAACTGATGATATCCAAGCATATAAAGCCCTATTTCAGGAATTCTGCGACATTTTTGCCTGGTCATATCAAGAAATTCCAAGAATAGATCCATCAATTTTTGTTCATGAAATTAAGACATACCCGGATGCTAAACCCGTTAGACAGAGATTATGTCAGATACATCCAAGAAAAGCTGCCGCTATTAAAGCCGAAGTTGAAAAATTAATTCGTGCAGGTTTTATTTATCCAATTCCACTCATGGACTGGGTATCTAATATTGTTCTGGTCAATAAAAAATAAGGGACAATATGTGTATGTATCGATTATAGAGATATAAATCGAGCTTTTCCAAAAGACAATTATCCAACCCCTTACATCGATCAAATTATTGACGATTGTGCCGGAAGTGAAATGTTCTTGTTCATGGATGGATTTTCCGGCTACAATCAAATCAACATACTCCTTGCAGATCAACCTAAAACAGCTTTCATTTTTCCATGGGGAACTTTTGCTTATCACAAACTACCTTTTGGCCTTAAGAATGCTGGTGCCACTTTTCAAAGGGCCATGTCTTATGCATTTCACAACATTAAGCACATTGTGAAGCCCTACCTCGATGATTTTCCTGCTCATTCTTCACGAAGAGCAGATCATATTTTTCATTTACGAGCCATCTTTATACGATGTAGGCATTATAAGATTCGTCTAAATCCTCACAAATGTGTTTTCTGCGTACAATCCGGATGATTGTTGGGATTTATTGTCTCAAAGGTAGGCATTCGTGTTGACCTGTCGAAGGTTGAGGCAATCATCAATTTACCTCCTCCTTCTACTCTTCTCCAACTCCAAAGTTTGCAAGGGAAAGAAAATTTTTTATGTCGATTCATTCCTAACTACGCCGAGTTAACGAAAGGTTTCACTAGGTTGTTGAAACAGAATATTCCTTTCTTTTGAGACAAGGTCGCTGATAGATCATTTGATGCTCTAAAAAATGCATTGACCCATGCACCGTTACTGCATCCTCCCAACTACAATCAAGATTACCTTTTGTACCTCGCCACTTTCAATTCCACGATAGGCATGGTTTTAGTTCAGGAAGATGAATTCCATAGTGAACATGTGATTTACTATCTTAGTAGAAATTTGCATTCGATTGAGATCAAATATTCACATGTGGAGAAATTGGCCTTGGCATTTTTTCAAGCTGTCCAAAATTTTTGTCATTACATACTTTTATGCAAAACAATAGTGATCTCTGATTGTAACCCTATGATGTACATTTTGACCAAACAATTTCTAGGGGGAAAATACTCCAAATGGATTTTTATCTTGTAGAAGTTTGATTTTGAGTTTGAAAAATCCAAATCCAGGAAATCATTGATATTTTCTGAACTTATGTGTGATTTCCCACGTACTGATACAGAAATGGTGGTGAAACAACCAATCGTGGATGAATCCTTGTTTCTTATTAGTACCATTGATCCTTGGTATGGAGATATTATTGTTTATCTTTAGACCCGATCTTTTCGGCCTGAGCTTTCACAGTCACAACAACGAAAAATACGTTTCCAGTCTCAACAATATCATATTGTTGGCGACACACTATACCATCGTGGTGCGAACTTGGTTTTTCGACATTGTCTAACCCATGAAGAAGCCGAAAAGGTTTTAAATGACTGTCACTCTGGAGCATGTGGCGGTCATATGTCTGGGTACACCATAGCCCAGAAGATATTGCATGCGGGTTATTTCTAGCCTTCCTTATTTAAATATTGTATTTATGCGGTCCGAAAATGTCATAATTGTCAAATCTTCGATCAAAAAATGTGTGCACCACCTGCTCCTCTTCACCCTATAATTGCTGTCATCATTTTTCAAAATGGGGCATTGACTTCATTACATGTAACCCTCACTCGGCTGGGGGGCATGGGTATATTATTCTAGCAGTATATGATTTTACCAAATGGGCCGAGATGATGCCTGCATTTGCGATAGATGGAAAAATTGCAACTACTTTCATGTTCAATCATGTGATTTCCCATTTCGGTGTACCCCAAGTGATAATTATTGATCACGGGAGCCATTTTCGAAATATCATGATGACCGAATTAACAGACCAACTTGGCTTGCGCCATGACAGTTCTACACCATATTATCCGCAGGCTAATGGTTTAGTTGAAGCAATTAATAAAGTCTTAGTCACCATGATTAAACGAATCATTGGAATTCATAAGTCAAATCGGCATACCATGCTCTTTTCAGCACTTTGGGCATATCGAACCTCAGCAAAAACATCGACAGGCTTTACCCCTTTTCAACTAGTTTACGGTTTAGAAGCGGTACTACCCATTGAATGCGAGATATCATCACTCCAACTAGCCATAGAGTTACTACCAGCCACTTCTGAAGAGGATAAACGTTTTTTATACTTGGCTCAATTAGATGAGAATCGGTGCACCATTGCATTAGCTACCGAGACTCATGCAAAAAGAATGAAAGCTCAGTATGATAGAAGTGTTACCCCTCGTAATTTTTCAGAAGGAGACTTAGTTTTGATTTATGATCAAGCCAACGATAAAATAGGGGCTGGAAAATTCGAACCCATGTGGCATGGTCCTTATATTGTCAAGCAGCAGCTTGCAAAGGGGGCCTATGAATTGATTGATTTTGACGGGGTCTCTTTAGGTAAACCTAGAAATGGGATTTATCTGAAGAGATATTACGCTTGATTTTTGTGTGGAGATCTTCTTTGTATATTAGTTACTTTCTAGTTGATGTGTTATAGATTAGAAACGTGTGCCTAGCTTAAGTGTGCTTTTACAACTATTCCTGCTTATCTGGATTACTCTTGATATCGCAGATGTCAACGTCCTTTCAAATATATATTGGTTTTGCTGATGGCGCTTGTTGTAGTACACGGAACATCTCTTCCGCAGCTTGGGTTATTTATTCACCCACTGACGAGTTAGTATCTATGCATGGGGTAAGCCTCGGTCAAACAACGAACAATATTGTTGAATATAGTGCAGTTATTGAATTATTGTCATAATCCATTTCATTTGGAATTCAGATTTTGATCGTTAGGTTAGATTCTGAACTCGTTTTATTACAGTTAAACCGAGTATATGCCATTAGAAACCCAATATTATTAAGATTATTTTTAAGGGTTTGTCTCTTGGAACGAGAGTTCGATTATATTGAGCATCAACACATTCCAAGAAATTTAAACACATTAGCATATGCAATAGCTTCTATTGTTATAAAAAAAAATTTGCAATAATAAAGTAATAAATCAACATTCGATAACATGGAATAGGTAACTGGAAATAATAATATTTCATAGCATAGATGTAGTGTTCAAAAATTAGTACATCGTCTTCGATCATAGGTTCAAAACACCTTATGATCGGAAAAAAAGTGATACGAAAAATGAGTCTATACAGTCAATCATCCACTATCTGTGGTGATGATCACAATAATACACTACTGCTCGTGCCATCCTAGTTAAAAATCTCCTGAATGGTCTAGGAACACCAATGACGTATCTTTGTAAATGGAGTGGGATGTCATCTATGGTAGTCTGAGGAATATCTATAGTTAGCCGCTCCAAATGGTGTTCTAAATCAGTCAGGATCTCTGCTGTCTGATCCTGTGATGGTGGTACTGCAGCTGCATCCCTTTGCCTCTGGTCAAAGGGGCAGAGAATGGCTGGTCAGCTTGGACCCACATCTGCATTTGAAATTTTTGTTATAAGTTTTGGAAGATTTAAAAACAAAATAAAAATTAGAAATTAGAACATGTCAAAGAGATTTTTTACCTGACTTATCCCACTGAGCTCCTGGAGGAAGTACCATATCCCGGTCGCCGCGGAAATCCATGCCCGCATAAGAAAAATCCTCTATCAAAAAAAAGTTGGCGTTCTAACCAACAAAAATAAGTCGAGGGAAATCGAACAATCTCCCACCCTCGCTGTGATGGGCCATCAAAGCAACCCATCAAACCATCTGAGGCTCTCGAGGTTTACCAGCATCAACAGGAATATGTTCCGAGGCTAGCATAGGAATCCTCTCTAGAGCAAAGGTAACTACGATTGACCCATATCTGAAGTTGTTTAACTTCCCATTCTTTGCTCTGGTAATTTGGCCTTTCACATTAGCCAACACTGCCACGCACCAGTTGAATATCGTGCCTCGGAAACAATCTACTGCAATTTACATCTGAGATCCAGTAGCTACATGCAAAGCTGCACTTCCGCACAACTTGACAACGGTAAATGAAATCACTTTTAACTCGGGACGGATGATAGTTTTAATGTCAATCCGTTTGTCTCTAGGATTGGCTTCATCATTACAAAACTCTAATTTCAGGCTGGCAACAGACTGGCCACCTGGCCTAGCCCCAAATAGAGAAAGTGGTTCGCTTCTCTTAGACAAAACAGTCAAAAAATATATGTCCTCCAGCTCAATTTCGAGCTGGTGACCTCCAATCACGAAACACTGGTCCTGAACATCCCACTTTCTTACCAACTAAGTGAGAATATATACTTGAGCTCTCATGCCATGTAATATTCCCAACTTAGCTCATAGCTAAGTGGAATATTAATTTTTTTCAATAAACTCAAATGCATGAATAAGTGAGCTAGGAGGCTCATAAGACCACTCTAGCATGAATAAAAACCCCTCACAATGCAAAAAGGGGCCATGAAACAACCAACTCAAGCATCCACATGTGTGAACAAGGTTAAGTTGAACAAGTCAACTCAAATTTTCTTTAAAAGAATGGATCCATGAATAAGGAAACTCAATGTGAATGGAGGCAAATTCAGCAAAACAATTTGAAGACTCCATAAATGTGAAAAGGGGATAGGCAAAGAGACTCAATCAAGGAAGATTCTTAGAAGATTCATTTAGTCACATTGACTAAATCAAACCACGTAGGACCTACTTTCTCTCCACTTAATGGGACAACGTAACCCTAGAGGAGGGAAGCTTGGCAAGGAAGCAAACCCTAGTGGAGTGGGGCCCTTAGAGGAGAAGCACATTTTCTATATAATGAAGGGAGGAAAAACCATTTGGGATTAGATTGGATATTTTATTTTCATATGGTATTTTCAGACCTCCGGCATTCTTGGTTTTTTAGCTAAGTTGTTGCACTGTTTAGTGCAAAGGGTTTTCTCATGCGGGAATGCCCTGCTTTTCTTGGAAATCTTGTAGCAAGAGATCTAAGGGAAAATTATGATCTGTAATTTCCACTTTCAGGTGTTGGTCCAAGCACTTTTTCTTCATATCTACGCAACCCCTTGAAGGAACTACGTTATTTTTACAGAGCTGCAGTGGAAGGGGTTAAAACCCCATTGTTTTGAGATAGTTTCCCAAAGGGGAGCTCAATATTTCTTTTGGGAGATGATCAAAGGAGATTCTACAGCCATTTTTATGTGTATTCAGCCATTTTATGCAGATATGTAGCCCTACAGCATTATTTCAGTATTAGATCTGCAACTTCTCTTTTACATATTGTTTTTTGTGTATAAACCCTTTCCGGGTGATCATAAAATTATGTAAAAGGGATTGGATCTCTGTATTTATTCTTCATTGAGAATTATAATATAAATATCATTCATTATCTCTTACTTTCCTGACTATTTACTTCAATGGACTATGCATTGTCTTATGCAGCAACATTTCGACATTTTACAGTTTGGGGTTTTTGTCCATTTTCAGCTATTGAGCATGGGAGGCTTGTTTAACTTTTTTGTTGGCATTTTTTTCTGAACTCCTCTTGCATGCAGCTCCTATATGGTCTAATATAAGGGAAAAAACCGTTATTTCATACTTCTGCAACTCAATACTCATAAAAAAAACGTTTTTGGGTCACTAGTGGTGTTTTTCCCCACTTGGTAGTCTTTCTGAAGTGATGCTTGTTGTAATTTTTGTCAAATGATGAGATATGCCTATTGTATAACCAATTATCTGATTATTTTTTGATTCCCCATGAGTTTCTAAAGTAATAATGAAATTTCTGAACTAGGGTTTCCATTTTGCTGCAACCTTCCTCTTTCAGCAATTTTCAGCTAGTCTAGTTTGTGGGACATTTGTTTAAGGTCTCTAAACTTATTTTTTTTGCTAAAAATATATAAATGAGTCCCACACAGCCCATGTAAGAGGATACAAGTGTTACTCTACGTTTCTATTCCATAATTTTTCTTATACAACGTTTCCCTTGAGAAACTTGTCAATAGTCTTGAAAAGGGAAATACTAGCCTTCGACATAGTTCTATAGATAGAGTCTGTCAGCAGGCCAGCTAACCTCTAGATCTGACACTTCCTTGATAATGTGACATTTATAGTAAATTCCCCTACAGTAAATCTCTGGAATAGATCCAGTTTTCGATTGGTAATTTTTTCGAAAAAGGATTCTCATTTTCCTGATTCATGAGCAGTTCCTGATTTGGAACATTACAATGGTATCGGAGCATATTTCTTGGCTCATCCTGTGGCCTTAAAAGCCCAAGAAAGAGAACATAATATGAAGAGGATGATATTGATCTCATCCATTTTTGAAAATAAGAAGAACCTCCCCAAGGAGGAAGAGCCAACAGAAAAGGAAGACCCCTACACTTCCTATTCTCGTCTGGAAGGAAACATAAGCAGGAGAGAGACTCCATCTCTTGGAAGAAAGGAGGAGAAAATACTCACAAGTCTTCTTCCCAAATCTATGCAAGTCACACATAAATATTTTAGAAAGGTTAGGAGGGAGATTGATGGAGAATCTCAAAGAGGGTTCGAAACTGAAGGAAGCCCTAGATTTTCACATGGAGAGGGTAAGCATGCAGCCACACACCATGATGAATAACGCAGTCAAAGGCCCAAAATTCTGGTGAAGGAGATGAAAGAAGGAGGAAACCCTCAGTGACTTCTTAGAGGAGTGTGAGTCTCACACTCATGGATTCAGAAATCAACCCACTTTTTCTAATTTTTGCAAGAGCAAGGTGAAGGGGAAGGAGCAGTAAGATAGATTTCATCTATCTAATTTGGGAGATTCACCTTCATATTCAGCCAAATATTGGGTGGAGGAGCCAAGCACCTTCCAACAACAACACCACATTCTAGAAAAATAAATCATCAAGGTTGCAGCACTGCAATTGAGAGGTAAGGCTCATGCATGATGGATACTTGAGTCCATTTATTTTGAGAATGCTAGAGCTTCATCTTATGTAAGCTTCACTAAGTCGTCGATGAAAATATTTGATCAGAACATTCTTGAAGCTAATGTGATGGAGTTAAACCAAGGGGCTCAAACAAAAACCCTGCATAGAAACACAGAACCACCTCAAGGAACCTTTGGAGGGGCTGAAAACTTGCATCAAGCCTTGTTGGAGGCCAAACTTTCATCCCACACCTTTGAGCAACAAAATAGAGAGTTATATTTTTCAAAGGTGGATCAGATTATTAGGATGTTGCCCAAATTTATTGCAGAAACAGAGGGCAACAACGTTGCCAAATCTAGAGATCATCTAGTACCTCATGCAGAGGAAGAAGGATATTTTTCTCCCAATATAAGGATGCTTGTAACTTTGCAAGAAGGTCCCTAGGATCTCATGCATGGAGAACAAGGCACATTTCATGATTCACGTGTGCCATTAGAGAAGATGTGTAAAACCATGAAGACTCAAGAAGAAGATAGAGGAGAGACCCAACACCATGTGATGAGGAGGGCCCATCTCTATGCATTTTTTATGGTAATTACACCTAGGAAGGTGATTGAACTGCGCAGTGGAAGCATGGATAGGTTTTTTCATCCATGTATATAGTAATATTCAAATGAGAATGTATCATTGAGTGGAGACATCACACAAAGGAGGCCACTGGTTCAAAAGAGGAGAATAGATGCTTCAGACCGTGAAGCATCAATCACTGATTTCAGCAGTGTGGAGGCCTTGGGACAGCTTGTTGCAACGTTGGGGGTTTTGGGTAAAACCAAAGCAGAGGGTAGCATCCCATCACTATCATTCTTACCCACTCTCCTTTCAGTACCTACGTTGTGGCAGGGGAAGCAAGGGAGGGACAACAACCTTTCCACTTGTACAGTTGGCATGGGAGCAATATATGCACACCACTCTCTGGAGGAATGGGCACAGTCACTTCTTTTCCTTGGGAGGAAGAGGAGAGATTCATCTATGAGTTTCTCCCTTTGCATGAGTAGAAAACATGGTAAGGATATTTTTCATTTATATGATTTACATGTTGATTCCTTAACCATGTATATGCAGGATGTTTCTCCAAGGAGAAGCATTATTTGTCAAAGGATCTCTGGTCTACTTGGGGCCAAGAGCATAGTTGATGTCCATCCCCTTGATGGACTTGGGGGAGATTTTTATTTTGGAGGACATGCTCCTCATGTCTCATACACCATTCATTTCCTCCAAATACATGAGGAGAATGTAGCAGCAAGCCGGTGGTTGAATAACCACATCTTTTGTCATTCTCTATTGTAGTTTATGCCCAAACTACGTTGGTTGCATATGAGGGATCGTTGCCCCACTCACTTACTACATATGGAAGCCAAAATTACTTTCATTATGGCTCTTTATGATGTTATTGATCACATTATTGTCAGGAGCATGATTGGGAGAGAGGCACATGGATTGAATGTGTCCTTTGGGGGAGAATATCCCCATATTTTTTGTAGGACATGCTCTAATGGGAGCATGGGAGATGATGTGGCCACCATAGTTCAGCATTCTTTCTTTATTGAGGTGAGCCATGTGATTGATAGGGTTCCATATGATGATGATGACCTCCTGTCCATCACATATGAGGAGCATTGGGCCGGCTTGATTCACAATGTAGGAGGGAAGATTCTTGGAGATCCAAACTTCATCTTGCCACTCGAGGGAAAAATTTCTGCAGCCCAAGAATAGCCTTCACCCTACACTCTTCATAAGCGGGGAGGTGAATAGCATGGGGTAGGCTATGATGCCTACCACTTTCAGATTTTTAGCCCCCCTTCTTTGTTGAAGCTCAAGGTGGAAGAAGATGTTCAGCATTTGCCTTATCTGGAGGTAGCTAGATTCATATGGATGGTTGCTTGGGGATGGAGGATTCACATGAGGGAAATGTTCTTCCCAATTAATTTTGACACCATGCCTCAAGGATACCTCTGGACAACACCTTATTGCCTTCTTTAGTACATTCCATGTTCATGATGATAGCCACATTGGCTAGTTTGCATGCTTGGGAGGAGTAGTATGAAGACTCTTTTTTGATACAACATATCATTCTTCATGAGAAGTACACCATAAGTAGATGCTACAGCTGGAGGAAGAGGACATCCTACAGTTCTATCCTTACAAGTTGCTTGAGGGCAAGCAACATTTGGGAGGGGAGGACTGTAATGTTCCAAAATTTTATGGAACATTAAAAACTTTTTTTTTCTTTAGGAGGAGAATAAATGGGTAAGAAAACCCATTGATAATAAAAATATGAATAAGGAACCCTTATCATGTGAAAATGGATCAATAAAGAACTGGATTTAACACCCCATGTGTGAAACGAGACACTTTGCAGGTGGATAATTCTAAAAGAAGCCAAGTTGACTACGCAGATTGAGAAGATAAGGATCACTTGGTGGGCCAGCGCAGTTTGCATGAGGAGGAGATCATTCTAGAGAGGAAACCCTAAGGTGTGGGGCCCATGGAAAAATCACCCCTCACTTTTTTAAAAGGAGAACGAAGCAACCATTCTCATTCATGCTTTTGATTATCATTTTGCGTGTATTCTTAGACAAGGGCATTCTCTGGCTGTTTAGCTGAGATGCAGCGCTACTAGCACTAGGTGTTCCCGGGCGAGAATCCCATATCTTCCATGGAATAGCTCTTGGATGAGCTTGTTCTTCATTTTCCCCATATTCTGGCTTGAGGCCAAAGCATTCCATTCAGCTCCAGTGCAGTCTCCATTGGTGGTTGAGTTGTGTTGCTGGGTGCTGCAGGGGAGGGCTTCTCAACACCACTTCTGGCATTGTACTTCAGAGGAGGGAGTCTCCATTCCTTTGGGAGATTAGTGAGGGAGTTTTGATATTCATTCCATCATCTTTGGCATCAGGCCAGTCATTCTCCATCAGCAAAAGAGCATCCCTCTTCCTTGTCTGTGCAGTTCATAGAGAGCATTTGCAGTGAGGGTTGTAGTATTTTAGTGGGTGGTGAGATCTTCAATGAAAGGATCCGCCTTTCATTTGGAAGATTGAACAAAGGAGTTATTTCAAAAAAGGCATCATATTCAGCAAGCTCATTCCATTTCCAGTTCTATTAAGTTGCTACAGTTGCCCAACAACTCCGGCATTTTGGTAAATTTTCCATTTTGTCTAGTTTTCATCCCATCCCCTTAAGGGATTGTTGTATTGTACTTTCAGGGGTTGAAGCCTTTCTCCCCCATATTTATTTGAGCTTACATTTCTGTATCTTTCATGTTCATATATTTACTGTTGCAGTACCACCCATAGACTGCACAGTCTTAGTAGAAATAAGATATGTGAGCAGTGCTTTCGCCATTCTTATGTACATTGTCTCCTTGAGATTCTTTGGCTTGCTTTAAGTAAGAGATTCCTCAAGATTTTGTCTACATTTTCTGCTGCACATATATTTACAGATTGATTTCATCTTCATGTGACATAGCTCCTTAGAAATAACGTTGTCATTTCCTTTATTGAGCAAAGTGCTGCTACAGTCCTCGTCATTGGGCCCTTTTCTGAAGATACAGGTGAAGGAGCATTGTCTCAAGCTCCTAGAAGGATTTTTTTTAGTCCACTTCAGGATTTCAGTTCTAGACAGATATATGTTAAGGATCCCAGACTAGGGATCAAATCCTGCTGCCTCCATTTCTGGGAAATGCATTTTCCAGGCTTGGGTTGCTAGCCATTCCTACTAGGAAATTTCACATATCTGTAGACAGAGTCTGCAAAGGGCCAGAAAGTCTCCGGATCTCACCCTTCTTTAGAAGGTGACATATCCGGTAAATTCCCCCGTAGTCCATCTCTGGCACAGACTTGTGATATTTCTGAAAAAGGAATATTACATGCCACTGATAGCCCAGAATTTGAATAGCCTGCATGCTCTTAAAACTTGCAAAGTAGGTTGATGGATCATTGCTGCTTCATCTACCTCTTCATGTTCCCGTTCTCACCAAATTAGCATTGTAAATATCCTACAATGAGTAAAATGAAAGATTAGAATCATTTTAAAACAAAAATTTTGGGTAATTTGGGAAGAAATTGTGTTTTTAAATTCGTTACGGCGTCCTCGCACTTTACGCTCAGAGAGAGTGCATAGCTACGCACGGGCTCTGTGTCAAAAGTGCGGGGCCCCGACATTTTCCTTTGTGAGAAAATGTTGGGGTCCGCAAGTACTTAGTGTCCTGCCTGCAGACCCCCGAGGGTGAATTTTTTAACTAATTTTCCTCCCAAAAATGAAATTTATACCCTAATTTAAGAAAATGAACGAATGAAAAGCAAGAGAAAGAGGTTGTGGATTTCCTGGAGTAGACGGTTTTCGATTCCAACAGTCGGTTTGTCCAGAATCTTCTCTGAAGCATTTTTTTCCAAAAGCTCTAAAATTTTCACTCCAAACTCAAACGGTAAAAATGAACTTGAAAAACTCCTTTTTATAAGTTTTTTCGAATAAATGAAGTTTAAATTTGTTTATTTTTCACTTTAAAAAGATGGTTTTACAAAATATTTTTATTATTGAAACAGGTATGTTTAATTTTTGAGTTTTGTGTGTGTAGAATAATAGATTTTTTAGGCAAAATGATCATTTTTGATGAAGTGTATACTTTTATCACTTTTTCAGTCTCTTTAAAATTTACAAAAAAGCAAAATCATGGAGTCCTCTTTTAAGCCCTTTTCCGGAATGAAATGGACTATTTACAAAAAAGGTATACGTTGACTAATCATGGTCAATAGAGTTCTCTCTTGCAATATTTTATCCTTTTTTGGGCCTGAGAGACTAAATTTACGAAAAAGCACACCCATGGAGTTTTCTTAAGTTTTTTCGTTTGACTCCCTAAAAATGAAAAACACTGAGTTTCTCTTATACTGGACTCGTTAAAATTTAACAATAAAGGACCTGTCAATTTCAAACAGGAACGAACCACTCCTTCTTAGGGTTCAGTTTTAAACTAAGTTGGACTCATCTGAAGGATGATCTTATAAACAAGAAAATGTTATCCTCCTCAAGCTTGTCAAAAAATAGAGGTACTTGCCAGAAATGGTGGGGGAAAAGAGATAACACAGATTCATTCGTTACACTTTAATTTGTAAAAACATTACACCACTCTTGAACACGACACTTTTTGTCACACTTCTACCTGGGTTGGGAAATCCTTTGCCTATCAGTTAATCAAACCATATTGAAGGTCTTCAGCCGGTTTCTGGGTATTATATTAGGGCAACTGTCACCAAACCATCTGCAGTGTCATTATGTGTTCAAGAGGACAGTCAAACAAACCATTCATCTGCAAACATTTGTCTCCATTCATGTTGACCATCCTTGAGTCATTCCTTGCAAAAAAATTCTTCAAAAATTGATCTATGGTTTCATGTTGTGAGCTTGCTTACGACGGATCACTTTCTATCGATGATAGCTCATCATCTAGGAATTTGATCTAGAATCCGTCAGTGCCTTGGAATCTGAATGCCTTAATAGCAGGTTTCTCGCCTTCGACGATAGGTTGCATCATTGACCTTCAATCAAACGGTTCCACGAAATGTTCGACTTCAAATTACTTATTCACATTTTATGGATTGTACTGAGAACTTTGAGAGCCATTGTCATTATTGGTGGTTTCTCTCACACTTTTTAACATTTCACATCATCGACTGGTAATCAAGTGGTTTCTACCATGTTTTAATTCAACACATTTAATCGCATGGATAGAATCGTACTAGTTCGGGAAGCAAAAATCAAGACCCTGGATCTAGTTTCCACCATCCAGGCAGCGAGGAGTTTTATTATTCATTATGCAGTAGACGATTCATTACAGATGGTTGTGTCCATGCTGTGTCTACACTATTTATGTAATATTAAAATCATTTATGTATCAGAACAAGTTTAGTTAGTTTTGATCTGAGTATGGGAATGCCTACCTCAGCGATGATATATATATATATATATATATATATATATATATATATGTTTTGCGTTGAATTTTTTTACACGGTTCTGACTGGGGTGTCCATAGGCTAATCCTTGAAATGATAAAGCACATCACTCTTCGAATGCTCTCAAACTTCACACTTTAGGGGGGAATTTGTTACACTGAAATTTTTCACCATGACATTTTAGTACTCCCTTAGAAGTCCACAACATCAAATTTCCTAAATTCAAGCCTTGAAATTGAGAGAAAAGCTCATAAAAGTCTTTAAAACACATGTACTACACTTTCTCTTAACATTGCCTACGGTACCACACTTTCTTTCTCTAAATCATGTAGAGCTAAATGCACTTTTTATTTATTAAAGATGCGGACCCCTGTAAAAGGTAAAGCAAAGGTGGAAAGTAACATTTAGAAGCCCAGCAGTCAAATCTGGAAGCTTCTAGAAGCAGTAATCCGGTCGAAGTTTCGCTCCTATCATGCATGTACATTCCTCCATTATGGGAGCCTACCCCTTGGTTTATGGAGCCTAATCCCTTCAAAGGATCATTCTATCCCTTCCTATGTGGAACTATAACCTCCTCTCTTTTCCTATAAATTGAATCCATAGTGTAGCGTCAAGGGTTACAATTGATGAGTTAGACTTGCAGAATTTTTGACGGAAAATGTTGTGAAGACTCATACTCTCATAAGCTAACCATTATGTGGGAATGATTACACACCCATGTTATTTTAGCTGAGAGAGTGCAAGTCTTGTCAGAGTAAAGGAAACACCTGTTCTGAACCCTAGGAAGGCCTGTATGACATCAAGGCGGACATGGTTGTAAGGATCTTCTTATTTAAATTTAATATGAATGAATATTGTTTTCTCAATGGGCTGTTTAATTGATTATCTCATTTCTTGAATTCCTTGATCATCTTGATATATGTTTGATTCATAAATTGATTTATTATACAGGTGCCTTTGATATTTTCTTGTGTTTGTGATTGCAGATCCTTGATGACGACTTTCTTGAAGCCATTGGAAAGAAGAACAGCGCTGGACTACAAGTAGGTTTCTAAAACCCTGTTATAATTAATTCCATGTCAAACAATATCTAGAGAAAATGGTTTTTATTTGTCCGTTTGTTGCTAGCTGTCCGTAGGACACTTGGGAGGTTTGTCTTGTCTGCAAGAATGACTTATCCATCCAACAGACCTAGTGGATGCAAATTCGAACGTGAGAAGAGAAGATTGTTTATCCAAGAAGGTTGGTATTATTTGTGCACCATATTATGAATCTCTCACTTAGGAGTATATCAAGAGTTTGAAAAATATTTCAATGGACAAGAAGCCAAAGTCTATGGTCTTACATTGCAGGTTTCAGCAGACTCAATTGCTGAGGCATTTAACCTTCCACGGGAAGGAGAGAGGTGGTTTAAAGTTCAGTTTATCACTAGAGGAGACCTCAACAGTTTCCTCAAGGATGCACACAGAGATCCAAACTGGTCCAAAGGAATTCCAAGAAGCTATCTCTAAAATCATTAGGAAAAAGTTGTTAAACTCATCAATATTTACCTCACTTGTGAAAGGAGGTATATAGTTGTATTTCTTTATTGTATGATATTTATTTTTCATGTTGCAAGTATGAAGACCCTCAATTTTCCATACTTTTTACTAAAGAGTCTGACAAATATGTCTGCAAGGATCCAAACTCACAATGTTGCTTATGAATACAGCTTGTATCATCAAGCTCTCATCAAGATTTTAGTTGAAGAAGAGTTAAGGAAAAGAAATCAAACCTGGGAACATTTCTTGTTTTACAGTGTAGGCCAACCTACACCTACACCTCCATCCTCACAAAAACACCCTCATCTTGCAAAAATAACCAAGAGGAAGGCTAAAATGGAGAACATCGATAAAGCTAAGAGCAGAAAAGAAAATATTTTTTCAGTCAAGGCTAAGATAAATTTGGAGAAAGGAGAGAGCTCATTAGTTGATGAAACCAAGTCTATGAAAATGGTGCCCCCCATTCCTCCTTTTCCTAATATCTACACTAGAGTTTGAAGAGGAAGGTCTGCAACTAAAAATAAATATAAAGCACAAACACTATCGGAAATTCCAGAAGTAGATATTCAGCAAAAAATACAGAAATATTATCAGCCCACAAAGTCTGATGAAGAGCTCCTCAAGGATGCAAGGTATGAGATTGGTATAAACAAGAATAAAGAAGAAACCAAACTTGTTGTTGGTACTAGAAAAAGACATACCAGAGACACAACAAGTTCAGGCTCAATTCCAAGGCTCTACACAATTCAAATTTAATGACAGAGGCCATTCATATAGAAGAAATATCTGAAGGGTTGAAGACAGATAAAAACAAGAAGAAAGATAAAAACAAAAACCCTTCAAAGCAGCACTCAGAACCCTAAAAAAGAATAAATATTCAAAAGGGTTCTAAGGAGGATAAGGCAACTATCAAGGAAGTAGCCACAAGAAAAACCAAATCAAAATCAGCTACTGATAGCAAGACAGACTTGGATAAGATTGCTAAAGATGCAGCCCACATGGAAGGAAGGTAAAAAGGTTTTTTGATACAAACACCTTTTTTCTTATCAATTGAAATTTTGAACAGTAGCTCATATGTCAAATAATATAAGTCTTCACAGGTTTTTCAGCATTTTCTGTGCACCTTTGAAAAATAAATAGAGCACTACCAAAAATTCCATAGCATTCCAATTTTTGTGCAGTTACATGTTTTTACTGGAATTTCTGGTAGCCCCTGTATTAACTGAATTTTGACACCTGTCAGCAAAATTTCTGAGCCAGTTAAGGAAGGATAAAGACTCATAACCCAATGGATATAAAAAGTGATGGTGAAAGGGGGTTGTGAGATTGTTTTAGGTCATATTCAAAGAATATACATGGTTATTTAAATACCAAAGACATAAACAGAAAAATCAACAGAAAAAGGGGTAGCATGACAACGCACTCAACAATTCAGCCCAGATTTCTTCTCTTCTTTATTTTACATCTATCATTTCCATTATATTTTGATGGAATATGGTTTTAATTTCCTATGAAACATATGTAGTTATAGGAGTAGTGTTTCCTTCTTTTTAGAAGAGAAGGAGTTGGTGCCTCTCTTTCTATATATACCATTTGTAAGTACCATTTCCAGGTTGGATGTTGGTCTACTTGAAGACTGAATATAGTAAATACAAGCCTTCTTACTTCATGCTGGCAGATTTTGTGACTCAAGAACCATCTAATGTATGGTGTGTCTTCTTTATTTGTTAATTTCTTCTAATTATGATTTGCAACAGCTAGTAAGGTGTGAGTGAGAAATTATTAAAGGATTTATTAGTAAATTATCTTCTTTCAACTTTCTGCAAATCATATATGTGTTGTAGAACATGTTAGTGAAGATTTCATAAAGAATTTTTCGAATACTTTATACATGCAATCTACTTTATGAATGTTATTTAATTTTCATAAATATAATTTGTGTAAAGAGACACCATTATAGCTGTGTGAGTGATTTAGGATATAAATATTTCCTAGAATAGGTACCAGTTATCCATCTTCTTCATTTTTTACACTCTGCTCCCTATACTACCAATTTACCCATACAATTTATACTTGCCATAGCTTTCAAAATGCATGAAAGTATTAAAGAATAAAAAAATCATTTCAAAATATTTGAGAAGCCATCCCACCACTCAAAACCCTTTAAAATTTTAAATGAACTATGACGTGTAAGGCTTAATCCTTTTGCAGTGAAGGAGTGACTCCTTGCACTAACATCTTTGGCATCTTTTCCAGGGAGACGAATTGAAGTTTATCCCTGGGTTAATGACAAAGTTATAGGTCTGGTTCTGAGGTGTACAGTTCTAGTTGTCATTTTAGACTAATTTACACCTGGTGACTCCATTGTTGAAGTTTTGGCTCCTAGAAGGACTAGAACTAGGGCTTACCCATATTCCCCTTTGAGAATCCGAGTCTCTGACCCTGAAAAGCTAATCAAGAAAAATATTAAACGAAATTTTGATGCCTCCACTACTATTTTCTCAAAGTTTATCCCTAAATAATTCTTGCAAACTTTATCCCCTGATTTTCCCGAAAATTATGTACCTCTCTTGTTTTCCAACCAAAAAACAGTCTCTACATCACAATTTGGTGCTTCATCATCTATTTTTCACAATCCACCAATTTTTGTTCCACAAATCCTAATAACTCACACCATGGTAGGTCCAAACCCACCCCCTTACTGAATGGATGCAATTGTTGCTGCAAGGTATGCCCCTTTTGTTTTACCTCAGTCTATGAATGCATTACCTGTAAGAGATTATCTCAAATAAATGCCTAATTTTAGTGGTGAGGGAGAGGTAACAACTGAAGAACACCTTGCTGATTTTTATGCCTATGCTGACAATCCGAATATTGAGCATGAAGATGTCTGGATGAGAGTTTTTGTTAAGAGCCTTGAGGGTGATGTTGGGAAATGGTTCAGATATTTGACAGCTGGTAGCATCACTGGAATTGAAACCCTAGATGATAGATTTTTAAGGAAATGGAGTGATAAGAAATATTTTCTGTATTATATCACTGAATTTGGTGCAATAAAAACAAAATAAGGAGATTCAATTGCTGATTTTTCTAAGAGATTCAAAAAGACGTATAGCAAAATACCTATTGAAATCAAACCTACTAAAGCTTAAGCCAAAATCACTTTTGATTGTTCCTTTTATCCTGATTTTTTTTTATTATTGAGAGAAATAAGATCCACAACATTAACACAAATGCAATAAAATGCACTATAGGTATAATTGAATGTGTTAGTAGCTAATAGGCTTAGAGGATGGATTTAGAGAAAAAAAAGAAAGCAAAAAATTGAAGTTTCAACTTCAGGAAATTCTGACATAGATCCCAAGTTAGATGAGCTGACTAAGATGGTCAAGTCATTAACTACTCAGATGTCCAAGCTCAATATGGAAGCAAGACCAACTACTACTAGATATGTTTCATTTGATCAGCCTAATAGGCAAGAATTTAGAAGACCTAATGTTCCTCAAATTTTACAGCGAGAAAGGAGAGATGTTGATGATAAAAAAGTATAGCCCCCTTTGTAGAATGTTATATTTGAAGATGAAGAGGAAGCTAAAAGGTTGGAGAAAGCTTCTGATATCAATTTTATAAGAGATAAATAAGGGTTGATTCATATTACACAAGCAGAGTAAGATCTTTAAAACTGTTAAATTCTACATTAAAGATAATTGTTTATATTGGAAATATCCTCCATGATTTTTGTTGAGTTGAATTGATCTAGATGAGTCCAATAAATTTATATTTGACATGCATAGTAGTGTGTGTTGAGGCCATCATTATTGGAGAACTACTACATACAAAATATTGAGAGCTGGCTATTTTTGGCCTAGCTTATTTTCTTATGTATGTGTTGAGGTGAGAGCATGTGAAAAATGTTAGAAGTTCACCGGTAAGAAAAATTTGAAGTCTTTTCCTCTCAAGCCCATAGTTGTTTCTACACCTTTTTAGCAATGGGGCTTAGATTTCATTGGATAAATTCATCCACCTTAAAGTGGATATCATCATTGGATTCTTGTTGCAATAGATTACTTCACCAAATGGATTAAAGCAATACCTACAAGGAATGCTACTCATAAAGTCATCATTGATTTTCTGGATGGAATCATAACCAGATTTGGATGTCCATCAAGGTTAGTAGCAGAAAAAGCAGCTTCTTTTAAAGCTACTCCATTAGTAAAATTTTGTGAAGATTATGGTATTCAGCTCACTCACTCTACAACTTACTGTCCCCAAGGGAATGGTTTAGCTAAATCATCAAACAAAATTTTGGTAAGAATAATCACCTAGCTATTGGAGCAAAACAAGAAAGTCTGGGATTTAAAACTGAATTTTGCTTTATGGGCTGACACGGTGACAATAAAAAATTCTACTAATACATCACCTTTTCAAATGGTTTATGGAACTAATGTTGTTTTTCCAGTTCGATTGGCCATTATTGTAGCTAAAATTCTGCAAGATCATGAGGCTGAGCTAAATGACATGACCAGGAGAATTTATCAGATCATAGAAGTGAAGAAAAAGCGAAAACATCAATATGATTTGGTGAGAAAATATCAGCAAGTTGTGAAGAAAGTTTTGATAGAGGAACTAAAAAATAAGATGTTCAGATTGGAGATCTGGTGTTGAAATGGGATGAACAACATCAAGATCCAGCTAAGCATTCAAAATTTGATGCTTTATGGCTTTTTCCTTTCAAAATTTCAAATATTCTGCATAAAAAAACTTTTGAGTTGCAACATCTTGATGGGACAGAACTGTTTGGAGGCCCAATCAATGGGTTGTTTCTCAAAAAATTATTTTACTAAGCTTGTTGGTGGCCTAAGTTCACTGTAAATACTAGTGTGTTTCATAATAAGACTCCATAGCCCAATGACAAGGCACTGAAACTACAAAATATTCTTAGAGCCTCGCAGGGAGAGCTATATCCCCTGTGGAGCCAATGTTAGCACAATTCTTTACACAATTGTTTTTAGAATTAGACTTTAAAATTTTCAAAACAAACTGGTCGCTACTGAAATTTTCGGTAGTTCCTATTTTACCCTTTTCAGACAGTTTGTTATAGTCATGTCTTTGTCTATTTTTCTATTATTTCGATGCTACCAACAATTACGGTAACTACCCCTGTTTTTAAAAATAAATGAAAAAGCACATCTGATTTATTGTCAAGCCATGTGTTATGGTGTAAATACATTTCAAATATTTTTAAAATTATTTATATTATTTGATAGGAGTCGTATGCGGTCAGTTATGTTTAAATTCAAGTCATGGTATATGTGTAGTGCCTAGGTGTCAACCCGCAGTAATAAACCCAATCATTAATCCCGTCATGTCTGTCAGCTGAATCAGCTTAATCTCATGTCAAGGTATGTTTTTTTCGAATGGAGAAGATTGTGGATCATCATACTTAATGCAATGACTATTTGGTTGGTGGCATAGCGACACTGCCAGAAATTTAGGCCAACTAAATAGCATGTAGCGGAGGTGACTACTAGTCATAGATTCATATATTTCAAGCCACCTGTAGCATTCTATCTAAAGTTACGCATCCAACTAAATATTATGATGGCCATCGCATGGTGAATACTACAGTCAAGGATATTTTCCATCACGAAAATCTATTGCATCGGGTGATGAACCATTGTTGTTGTTTTAAAACCACCAAAAAAGAAGGAGCGGTATTAGTTGTGAGCCTAACTGTTGAGAAAGAGTTTCATAGAGTTACAGTTTGAGGAGGAGTCTAGATTTTAGATAAGATTTCAGAGGAAAAAATAAGAAACACTTGTTAGGTGAAGCTCTTCTAGCTCTGCCACATATCATTTTCAGAGACAAAGTTATTGATTTCCGAAGATGAATAAAAGTGGAGGGAAGATAAAATGAATTAAGCCATAGGGTGTTGACCTAGTGGATGAAAATTCAAAGGTGAGAATATTTTTTATCCAAGTAGGGTGGTATTATTTGTGCACCATATTAGTAAGCTCTCACTTAAGATTAGCTCAAGAGTTTGCAAACTCTTTCAATGGACACGAAGCCACAGTCTAGGTTCTTACATTGTAGGTTTCATCAGACTCGATTGCTGAGGAATTTAACGTTCCACAGGAAGGAGAGAGGTGGTTTAAAGTTTAGGTTATCATTGGAGGAGACCTCAACAGTTTCCTCAAGGATTTAAATAGAGATCCCAACTAGGCCAAAGGAATTCCAAGTAGCTATCTCAAAAATGACTGGGCAGAATCTGTTAAACTCATCAAGATTAACCTAAAATTTGAAAGGAGGTATAAAGTTGTGTTTCTTTATCATATGAGATTTCTTTTTCATGTTGCAAGTATGAAAAACATCAATTTCCCATATTTTTTGCTAAATATTCTGACAAATATGTCAGCAAGGATCCAAACCCACATTTTTGCTTCATAATACAACGTGTATCATTAATCTCTCATCAATATTTTAGTTTGAGAAGAGTTAAGGAAAATAAATCAAACCTGGGATTATTTGTTTTTTTACGTGGCAGGCCAACCTGCACCTACACCTCAATGCTCACAACAACACCCTCGGCCTGCAAAAAGAACCAATAGGAAGGCTAAAAAGGAGAACATCCAAAAATCCAAGAGCAGAAAAGAAAAGGTTTCTTCAGTCAAGGCTAACAAAAAGTTGGAGAAACGAGAGAGCTCCTAAGTTGATGAACCCAAGTCTATGAAAATGGTGCCCCCCATTCCTCATTTTCCTAATGTCTACACCTGGGCTAGAAGAGGAAGGTTTACAAATGCAGAGAATTCTAAAGCACATATGCTACCGAATATTCTGGAAGCAGATATTCAGTAAAAATATTATCAGCCCACAAATTCTAATGAAGAACTCCTCAAGGATGCAGGGTATGGGATTAGTAGCAAGAAGCAGAAAGAAGAAGCCAAACTTTTTGTTGGTACCAAAAAAAGACATACCAGAGACAACAAAGAGTTCAGGCTCAATTCCAAGGCTCTACACAATCCAAATTTAATGAAAGAGGTCATTGATATAGAAGAAAGATCTGAAGGGTTAAATACAGAGAAAACCAAGAATAAATATAAAAACAAAACCCCTTCAGAGCAGCACTCCAAACCCTCAAAAAGAAGAAAGATCCAAAAGGGTTCTAAGGAGGAGAAGGCCACTGTCAAGGAAGGAGCGACAAGAACAATCAGATCAAAATAAGCTGCTGACAACAAGACATATTTGGATAAGCTTGCTGAAGCTGCAGCCCACATGGAAGGAAGGTGAAAATGTTTTTTGATACAAACACATTTTTTCTTATCAATTGTAATTTTGAACAGTAGCTCAAATGTCAAAAAATATATGTCTGCACAATTTTTTCAACATTTTATGTGCATTTGGTAAAAGAAACAGAGAACTACCAGAAATTCTAGTAGCATTCCAGTTTTTGCACAGTTACAGGTTTTTACCTGAATTTCTGGTAGCGCCTATTTTAACTAAATTTTGACACCTATCAGCAAAGTTTCTGAGCCAGTTAAGGAAGGATAAAGACTCATAACCAAATGGATATAACAAGTGATGGTGAAAGGTGGTTATAAGGTTGTTGGAGGTCATATTAAAAGAAGATACATGGTTATTTAAAGACCAAATACATAAAGAGACAAATCAGCAGAAAAAGGGGCAGCATGACAGCACACTCAAGAATTCAACTCATAATTCTTCTCTTCTTTCTTTGACATCTTTCCTTTCAGTTAAATTTCGGTGGGATATGGTTGTAATTTCCTATGACACTTATGTAATTATAAGAGTATTGTTTCCTGGATAAGCCTGCTAAAGCTGCAACCCACATAGAAGGAAGGTAAAAAGGTTATCAAAGGTAAAGTGTTTGATACAAACACCTTTTTTCTTATCAAATGAAATTATGAACAACAACTCAAATGTCAAAAAATATGAGCCTGCATAGGATTTTTCAGCATTTTCTATGCATTTTTTAAAACAAAAATTAGCGCTACAGGAAATTCTGGTAGAATTCCATTTTTGGCGTAGTTAAAGGTTTTTACCAGAATTTTCGGTAGCGCATGTTTTAACTGAATTTTGACACTTGTCAGCAAATTTTTCGAGCCAGTTAAGGAAGGATAAAGACTCATAACCCAATGGATATAAAAAGTGATGGTGAAAGGAGGTTATGATATTGTTGGAGGTCATATTAACAGACATAAAGAGACAAATCAACAGAAAAAGGGGCAGTACGATAGCACACTCAGTAGTTCATCCCAAATTTATTATCTTCTTTCTTTTACATCTATCCATTTAGTTATATTTCGATGGGATATGGTTGTAATTTCCTATGAAACCTATGTAATGATAGGAGTAGTGTTTCCTTATTTTTAGAAGAGAAGGATTTGGTGCCTCTCTTTCTATATATACTATTGGGGTTCCCATGTTTTGGCCAGATTGGCAAGACCAAAAGATGAGATAACATCAGAACCACTTTCAGACCTCAGGATCTAGCCCTCCTGGGTCCAGAGAGGGATCTCTCCAAATACATCAAATAATGGTATATCTTTGAAGCTCAAGATGAGATGTTAGGCTAGGTATGAAGCACAAAGGGGGTTTTAAATGATTTGGTTAGTTGTTTTTTGGTTGGTCATGAGATCATGGACTGAGAAACTAATGGGAGAAAAGGAAAAAAACAACAGGATATTTCAACAAAGAGGATAGGTCAAGAGAGTGCCATCCATTGGGCTATGGAGTCATGAAAGGGAACTACTTGCAACAACTAGCTAAGGCTTTCAGAGGGCAAGTCATCTAATACCAAATGATATTTTAGATTAGATGGTGGGATGGAACATTAAGGATTGAAAGTGAAAGAAGGAAAGAAATCCATTTTCTATCTATAGATCAGGTCAGAGATCATTTAACTCCAGACCTGCTTGGACATACTCAACAGCAGCTCTCAAAGGAGGGAAAAAGGGGCAGCTTGTAGATCGTACCAGAGGCCATTTAACTCCAGGTCAGCTTTAGCATGCTCCAAGGGAAAACAGAGAATGAGTTTAACAGAAGAGATCTTAGAAAGGCCAGCTGGTCGCACAAGGATCCTAGTGGACAGGGCTAACTCTAATCCCAAGTGTTCCCAAATCTTCCAGCTTAAACCCAACAAGAACATCTAAGAACAAATTCATTTAATCCATACATCAGCTAGCAGGCAATGACATCCACTACACTGGTTAAATTAACTGGAATCAATCCTTAGATAACACATTTAGCAGAAAACATTGAAGGCAAGGAGAGTAGAGACATAGGGTACCTAACAAGGGTAAATCCTATGCCATATTTCTGATGCAAGCCCAGAAGAAAATGAAACAGTATGGAAATGTAATAAACATAGTAAGAAAGACATCACCAATAGTAATAGACCAGGATCCTGTGAAATTTGCTTCGATTAATTGGTGCAAAACCAGTCACATACACTGAGCTCAATGGTTGTTACAATCCAAACTCCTCCTCCCAGCCTACTACATAACAACTACTCTGCTAATCCCTCCCAAGACTGTTCTAACAGTCAGAATGAATCCCTCTAACAGCAACGGCAGAAGCCGAACAACCCCTTTACAATATGCTTTTCAGGATTCTTGTAGGAGAAAAGAACAACAAGAGTAGATGTAATCTTAAATGCAGCTTTAAATTCTGAAGCAGCAGGAGGGTCGAGGCTCCATCTCCTTTAAATTCTGAGCATTTATCTCTCGTACTCGGATTATGGAGTGGTCTTCGTCAGGTTTCCATTTACTCTAGGTATGTCTCTGGTGTACTGAAAAAAATGTAGAACGATGATGCTAGGGTCTGCCATACTATATAACTAATGCACTAGTAGCATAAGACTGTTGTCAGGGCATGGAAAATCTTACTTGGACACAATGTAGACTAAAACCATAATGTGTACCGTGTCCTTTCATGGAAGAACGTTCTGCTAGTATTAAAACCCTGCTAATATGGTTTTCTGTGCATTGGACCGTCTGAACGATCCACGGGGTTTTGATTTTGGTACTCTGCCTTCTCCTAATTGGATTAAGGCTCAAAATCTGAAATTGCAGGCCTTAAACGCTCTGTTGTTCCACTGGTACTCTTTGCTGCTCCCACAATTTCCTCTGACCGTGAAATCTGTGCTTTCAATGCTCTGGACAGGTCTTTACATATTTTTTAGCTGCGTTCTTTGAATGCACATCCTGTCACAGCTCCTTCCCAGGATTTCTTCATAATTCAGCCCCTGAAAATGGTCCTTTCCTGCGTTCTCTGTCACTGTGACAGGGACTGTGAATTATGGTGGTTTATTGCCGCCCGAAACCTGCAAAACATGAAAACACGTTAAGAAATCATGCACAGAGGTGGTGGATGCAACGAGGATGATGAGAATGGCCATCCAGATTCATGAAATGGTGGAACAGTGTGGGGTTACGGTGGAAAATTCAGTGGGAGGTTTGTAGAATGGTGGCACAGTGGGAAAATGCATGGGAAAACGTCGAGGCAGACGTTTTAACGTAAAAACATTGAACTTTGACCTTGGAACGAATATATATAATAGGGGCGGGCGAATGTACGGTGGAGACACATGGAGTGGTGATGTGGCAGGACTGAGAGATGGCGAGATAGTTAATCAGCGGGGGAAAACAAATCTGGACCGTCCGATCTTAGGAGGAGATCGACGGCGGGAAATGTAGCGGAGGGCGACGGACAATGGGCCAGGGGTATGGATGCCTCTGATTAACCTGTGCGCAACTTCGTGGAGTGACAACCGTTAGATGGGCGATCATAGATCGAATGGCTGATATGCATATCACTCCGTGTCCTGTACTGAACGATAACGCGCGATGAGTGGGCGGTTTTCCAGCCGTATCGGTGCCACGCGTCGGATGCTGTATGGAATCGCTGGCCCATCGGAAAATACCACCTACCTCCGAAAGGGGGTGCAATAGAAACCAGATGGTTTATGAACAGTGCGCGGGGACCACTGGGGCGGGTAAAATACGGACCGTTGGATCATCGCTCAAATGGACGGCGGTCTTTGATCGGGCGTCAAACGGGTTTAACGATGGTTGCTGCGGGGGCGGTGATCGCCATCCATTCTGTTTAGATCAACGATTGAAAACACGCCCAATGAACATATGCGATAAGTGCTTCCTTCCCTGGGGCTTGGTCATGGCGCTGGGTCATGTGGAGGAAAAAGATACAGGGGGCTTGGCCGAAAGGGGCTAGGACCCATATTATGGAGAATATGGATTTTTGGGCCATTTTAATGCAATTTGAGGGTGGAAAAGGGAAACTATAGGGAGAAGAGGATTGTTTAAACCAAAAAAAAAGTATTTGAAGGGTTTAAACGGGATTCTAGGAGGATTAGAGGATTAATGAAGGAAATTTAGAAGGGGGGGAAAAGAGGGTAGAAAGGAAACTTAGAAAAAGGGACAACAGAGTGAAATGGGGCATTCTGCAGGGATACAAGGGGAAAATTAAAGCCTTTTGGAGCACAATTTTGTCACAATCAGAGAGGCCTTATAATGGGGATTAGTAGAAGGGATTTCATCAAAGGAAAAGGCACAGGAGACTTCAAGGATGATGTGTCTTCAGGAGAGATGCATTCCTTGAAGGCTCAAAAACAATTTAGCCCCCTACTTTTCCTGTCAAAAATTTACAGGGGGCTAACAGTGGCTCCACATGGGGATGGCTTCTTCTTGAAGGAGTCAAGAATTCAGAGGATAAATCTTTGGTGTAGAACAGGTGCCTGGTACTTGACTCATTCTTTCTTCTCTTGGATCAACTGCCACAAATTGTGAAGACATCAAATCAACAGAAAAATTCTCAAACAATCTACCTACCCATCCTACAACCCTAGCATTTTTTCTTCCTGGGTGCATTTGGACTAACAGACCCTTTTCATCATTTATTTTATAAACAGAAAAATATACCTATTCTAAATCTACCCTTATCACTCCATGAGACCAGATTAGACTGTTGGTCTCATATGTTTCTCTACCTAATCTAATATCTACTGGGATTAGACTGTCCAGCAGATTTCTTCTCTACATTCTACAACAGAAATTGAAAATAGTCAAGCCAGGATTAGACTGTCTGACTTGCTGGACTTTGTAGGAATTAAAAACAACTAAAAACATGCTCATAGACTGAGCTTATTGAGCTTTCCCTACCTACCCTACTCTAATTTGAATATTTACAAGTCTAGCTTACAAACATTGCCTTCCAATGCAACCAGTCCATCAAATGATCCCATGACTGGTCTCTCTTGCTCAATTCCTTGAGCAGGCTGGATAGGCAGGGCAACTCCCACTCTTTTTGTTCCACAACAACAACTACAAAAAAATTTCTTGCTGTCTGCAACATGCTTCTCAACAAGACCCTTGATCCTTCTTCAAATGTTTGCAGGAAATGAGCATAAGGATCATGGAAAGATACCTGGCTATGAATATTTGGTAGGAAGGCTTCAACCAGGATCTCTTCTTCTTCCACTGGATGGAGACTCAAAACTCTCTTGAGAAAGAGAATCTCCCTCATCTTCTTCATTTTCTGAACTGAAGGACTCATCGTATATTGGAGCTGAGTCCTCTTGGAGTTCTGATATGTTCTACTCTGATGAGCTGAGCTCCGTGAAAAGATCTATGTATTCTTGAGCAGTGGTTTGTTCCATTGCTTCCTCTTTTTCAAGAGAAGGCTCCTTAATTTCAATTTGCTCAGGAATTTTTTCTTTTCTCTCCTCCTCATTTTCTGAAAGGAAAAACTGCTGGTTACCAGTCTCACTGATGATCTGTGGTAAAGCAAAATGAAGATTCAAGGAATCTTCATCTACTATTATACTATGGTAGCTTTCCCCATCAGTGTCATAAATAGGCTGGCTCGACCAAGTCAACCACTCTAGATGCTCAGCAGGTCTTTCTTCGTCCTTATCCACAGAGGAGCTTTCTGGATCTGAATCATCAAACTCAAGAGATGAATGAGAAAGAGTGTGTGTTCTATAAAATATTTCTGAGGTGGACTATTGGTTTAATATATGATCAATCTCCTCTTTTTTCAAAAGAGGGGTCTCCATCTCAATCCTCTTTCTCTTGTATTAGTTGATTCGGAGGCTTGATTCTTTCTTGAGCCTCTTCTTCCACATAAAATTCTGCCTCCTCTATGTGGTCCCTTGTTTCCTCGAAGCAGCATTCCCTATTAGCCTTTGCTATTAGGTCTTGATTCTCTCTAGTCAGCGTAATACAAGACATAGGTAAGCAATCAGGCAGTTCCTGATCACTTTCCTCTTCGTCTTCTACAGATTCTTGAGCATCATACATGTCTTTCTCATCTTCTAGGTCCTGAGTTTGTTCTTGTTCTGGGAGGGGCATGGGCTGTTCTAAATAATCCTCATTTGCATTCAGATTAGCCATATACATCTCCAGCACTTTACCAAAAATTTCTGTTAATTCATATAATGGATCATACAAAGCATCATACTTTGTATCCTTGTCCATGTTTGGATTCATGCTTTTGCAAAGAAAGCTACTACTTCTTCTCAACCAGTTCAGAGTCCTCCACCAGTGGAGTCATTAGGTCTTCTAGGAGTTATGGAGTGTGGAGTCGCCAGGTGGATGTATATGAATGCTTGAAGTAGGATGATGTCCACCATCAGCAATTGAATGCCAATCTAACCAGAGATATTGGGTCTTCGAGTGCCTAAGAATGTTTAAGGTGAAATGCACTCAATTTCCCCAGTGGAGTCTCCATTATGTTGGGGTTCCCATGTTTTGGCCAGATTGGAAAGACCAAAAGATGAGACAACATCAGAACCACTTTCAGACCTCAAGATCTAGCCCTCCTAGGTCTAGAGAGGGATCTCTCCAAATAGAGCAAATAATGGTATATCTTTGAAGCTCAAGATGAGATGTTAGGCTAGGTATGAAGCACAAAGGGGGTTTTAAATGATTTGGTTGGTTGGTTACTGGCTGGTCATGAGATCATGGACTGAGAAAGTAATGGGAGAAAAGGAACAGAACAACAGGATATTTCAACAAAGAGGATAGGTCAAGAGAGTGCCATCCATTGGGCTATAGAGTCATGAAAGGGAATTACTTGCAACAACTAGCCAAGGCTTTCAGAGGGAAAGTCATCTAATACCAAAGGATATTTTAGATTATATGGTGGGATGGAACATTAAGGATTGAAAGTGAAAGAAGGAAAGAAATCCATTTTCTATCTATAGATCAGGTCAGAGGTCATTTAACTCCAGACCTACTTGGACATACTCAACGACAGCTCTCAAAGGAGGGACAAAGGGGCAGCTTGTAGATCGGACCAGAGGTCATTTAACTCCAGGTCAGCTTTAGCATGCTCCAAGGGAAAATAGAGAATGAGTTTAACAGAAGAGATCTTAGAAAGGCCAGCTAGTCGCACAAGGATCCTAGTGGACAGGGCTAACTCTAATCCCCAGTGTTCCCAAATCTTCCAGCTTAAACCCAACAAGAACATCTAAGCAGGCAATGACATCCACTACACTGGTTAAATTATCTGGAATCAATCCTTAGATAACACATTTAGCAGAAAACATTGAAGGCAAGGAGAGTAGAGACATAGGGTACCTAACAAGGGTAAATCCTATGCCATATTTATGATGCAAGCCCAGAAGAAAATGAAACAGTATGGAAATTTAATAAACAGAGTAAGAAAGACATCACCAATAGTAATAGACCAGGATCCTGTGAAATTTGCTTCAATTAATTGGTGCAAAACCAGTCACATACACTGAGATCAATGGCTGTTACAATCCAAACTTCTCCTCCAAGCCTACTACATAACAACTACTCTGCTAATCCCTCCCAAGACTTTTCTAACAGTCAGAATGAATCCCTCTAACAACAACGGCAGCAGCCGAACAACCCCTTTACAATATGCTCTTCAGGATTCTTATAGGAGAAAAGAATAACAAGAGTAGATGTAATCTTAAATGAATATTTAAATTCTGAAGCAGCAGGAGGGCTGAGGCTCCATCTCCTTTAAATTCTGAGCATTTATCTCTCGTACTCGTTGGATGATGGAGTGGTCTTCGTCAGGTTTCCATTTACTCCAGGTATGTCTCTGGTGTACTGAACAAAATGTAGAACGATGATGCTAGGGTCTGCCATATTTTATAACTAATGCACTGGTAGCATAGGACTATTGTCAGGGCATGGAAAATCTTACTTGGACACAATGTAGACTGAAACCATAATGTGTACCATGTCCTTTCATGGAAGAACGTTCTGCTGGTTTTAAAACCCTGCTAATATGGTTTTCTATGCATTGGACCATCTGAACGATCCACGGGGTTTTGATTTTGATACTCTGCCTTCTGCTAATTGGAATAAGGCTCAAAATCTGCAATTGCAGGCCTTAAATGCTCTGCTGTTCCACTAGTACTCTTTGTCACTCCCACAATTTCCTCTAACCGTGAAATCTGTGCTTTCAATGCTCTGGACAAGTCTTTACGGAGTTTTTAGCTACGTTCTTTGAATGCACATCCTGTCATGGCTCGTTCCCAAGATTTCTTCATAATTCAACCCCTAAAAATGCTCCTTTCCTACGTTCTTTGTCATTGTGACAGGGACTGTGAATTATGGTGGTTTATTGCCGCCTGAAACCCTGCAAAACATGAAAACACGTTAAGAAATCATGCACAGAGGTGGTGGATGCAACGGGGATGATGAGAATGGCCATGCAGATTCGTGAAATGGTAGAACAGTGTGGGTTTACGGTGGAAAATGTAGTGGGAGGTTTGCAGAATGGTGGCACAGTGGGAAAATGCATGGGAAAACGTCGAGGCAGACGTTTTAACGTAAAAACATTGAACTTTGACCTTGGAACGAATATATATAACGGGGGTGGGTGAATGTACGGTCGAGACACGTGGAGTGGTGACGTGGCAGGACTGGGAGATGGCAAGATAGTCAATCAGCGGGGGAAAACAAATTTGGACCGTCCGATCTTAGGAGGAGATCGACGGATGGAAATGCAGCGGAGGGCGACGAATAGTGGGCCAGGGGTACGGATGCCTATGATTAACCTACGTGCAACTTTGTGGAGCGACAACCGTTAGATGGGCGATCGCAGATCAAATGGATGATATGCATATTGCTCCGTGTCTTGTACCGAATGATAACGCGCGATGAGTGGGCGGTTTTCTAGCCGTACCGGTGCCACGTGTCAGATGCTGTATGGAATCACTGGCCCATCGGAAAATACCGCCTACCTCCGAAAGGGGGTGAGATAGAAACCAGATGGTTTATGAAAAGTGCACGGGGACCACTGGGGTGGGTAAAATATGGACCGTCGGATCATCGCTCAAATGGACGACGGATCTTTGATTGGGTGGCGAACGGGTTTAACGATGGTTGCTGCGGGGGCGACGATCGCCGTCCATTCTGTTTAGATCAACAATTGAAAATGCGCCCAATGAACATATGCGATAAGCGCTTCCTGCCCTGGCACTTAGTCATGGCGCTAGGTCACATGGAGGAAAAATATATAGGGGGCTTGGCCGAAAGGGGCTAGGACCCATATTATGGAGAATATGGCTTTTTGGGCCATTTTAATGCAATTTGAGGGTGGAAAAGGGAAACGATAGGGAGAAGAGGATTGTTTAAACCAAACAAAAAGTATTTGAAGGGTTTAAATGGGGTTTTGGGAGGATTAGAGGATTAATGAAGGAAATTTAGAAGGGGGGGAAAAGAGGGTAGAAAGGAAACTTAGAAAAGGGGACAACAGAGTGAAATGGGGCATTCTACAGGGATACAAGGGGAAAATTAAAGCCTTTTGGAGCACAATTTTGTCACAATCAGAGAGGCCTTATAATGGGGATCAGCAGAAGGGATTTCATCAAAGGAAAAGGCACAAGAGACTTCAAGGATGATGTGTCTTCAGGAGAGATGCATTCCTTGAAGGCTCAAGAACAATTTAGCCCCCTACTTTTCTGTCAAAAATTTACAAGGGGCTAACATATACCATTTGTAAATACCATTTCAAGGTTGATGTTGGTATACCTGAAGACTTAATATAATAAATAAAATCCTTTTTAATTCATGCTTGAGGATTTTATGACTCAAGAACCATCTAATGTATGGTGTGTCTTCCTTCTTTGTTAATTTCTTCTAATTATGAGTTGCAGCAGATAATAAGGTGTGAGTGAGAAACTATTGAAGGATTTAATAGTAAATTATATGCTTTCAACTTTCTGCTAATCATATATGTGTTGTAGAACATGTTAGTGAATATTTCATAAAGGATTTGTGGAATACTTTATACATGAAATCTACTTTATGAATGTTGTTTACTTTTCATAAATAGAGTTTGTGTAAAGATCCATCATTATAGTTGTGTGACTGATTTAGGATATGAATATTTCCTATAATAGGTACCAACTATCCATATTCTTCATTTGTTACACTCTGCTCCATATACTACCAATTTACCCATAAAATTTATACTTGCCACATCTTGCCAAATGCATGAAATTCTTAAAGAATATAAAAATGAATTAAAAATATTTGAGAAGCCATCACACCACTCAAAACCCTTTAAAATTTGAAATGAAATATGATGTGTAAGGCTTACTCTTTTTGCAGTCAAGGAGTGACTCCTTGTGCTAATATCTTTGGTGTCATTGCCAGGGAGGCAAATTGAATTTTATCCCTGGGTGAATGACAAATCTATAAGTTGGTTCTGAGGTGTACATTTCCATCTGTCATTTTAGATTGCTTTACACCTGCTAACTCCATTGTTGAAGTTATGGCTCCTAGAAGGACTAGAACCAGGGCTAACCCATATTTCCTTTTGATAATCCTAGTATTTGACCCTGAAAATCTAATCAAGAAAAAGAGTAAATGAAATTTTGATGCCTCTACTACTTTTTTCTCAAAGGTTGTCCCTAAATAATTCCTACAAACTTTATCCCATGATTTTTCAGAAAATTATGTAGCTCCCTTGTTTTCCAACCAGCAAACAGTCTCTACATGACAAGTTGGTGCTTCATCATATGTTTTTCACAATCCACCAATTATTTTTCCACAAATCCCAACAACTCACACCATGGCAGGTTCAAACCCACCCCCTAACTGAATGGATGCAATTTTTGCTGCAAGGAATGCCCCTTTGGTTTTACCTCAGCCTATGAATGCATTCCCTGTAGGAGATTATCTCAAATACATGCCTAAGTTTAATGGTGAGGGAGAGGTAACAGTTGAAGAACACCTTATTGGTTTTTATGCCTATGTTGACAATTTGAATATTGAGTATGAAGATGTCTGGATGAGAGTTTTTATTCAAATCCTTGAGGGTGATGTTAGGAAATGGTTCATATATTTGATAGCTGGTAGCATCACTGGAATTGAAACCCTAGATGATACATTTTTAAGGAAATGGGGTGATAAGAAAGATTTTCTATATTATATAATTGAATTTGGTGCAATAAAAAGAAAATAAGGAGAATTAGTTTCTGATTTTTCTAAGAGAATCAATAATACATATAGCAAAATACCTACTAAAATCAAGTCTACTGAAGCTTCAACCAAAATCACTTATGGTTGTTCCTTTGATCCTGAATTTTGTTTATTATTGAGAGAAAAAATTTCCACAACACTAACACAAATGAAATACAATGCACTAGAGGTAGAATCTAATGTGTTAGCAGCTGATAGGCTCAAAGGATGGATTCAGAGAAAAAACAAAAGAAAAAAACTGAAGTTTGAACTTTAGGAACTTCTGACATAGATCCCAAGTTAGATGAGATGACTAAGACGATCAAGTCATTGACTACTAAGATGAACAATATCAATATGGAAGCAAGACGAGCTACTAAAAGAAATGTTTCATTTGATCAACCTAATAAGGAGCAGTTTTGCAGCGAGAAAGGAGAGATGTTGATGATCAAAAAGTACAACCCTCTTTGGAAAATGTTATCTTTGAAGATGAAGAGGAAGCTAAGAGGTTGGAGAATGCTTTTGATATCAATTTTCTAAGGGATAAAGAAGGGTTGATTCATCTTACACAAGTAGAGTAAGATCTTCAAAGCTAAAAGCTATTAAATTCTACATTAAAGATAATTGTTTATATTGGAAAGATCCTACAGGATTTTTGTTGAGGTGCATTGACCCAGATGAGTCCAAGAAGTTAATTTTGACATGCATAGTAGTGTGTGTGGAGGTCATCATTATTGGAGAAATTCTGCATACAAAATATTGAGAGTTGGCTATTTTTGGCCTAGCTTATTTTCTTATGTATGTGTTGAGGTGAGAGCATGTGAAAAATGTCAGAAGTTCATAGGTAAGAAACATTTGAAGTCTTTTCCTCTCAATCCCATAGTTTTTTCTGCACTTTTTCATCAATGGGGCTTAGATTTCATTGGAGAAATTCATCCACCTTAAAGTGGATATCATCATTGGATTCTTGTTGCAACGGATTACTTCACCAAATGGATTGAAGCAATACCTAGTAGGAATGCTACTCATAAATTCATCATTTATTTTTTGGAGGGAATCATAACCAAATTTGAATGTCCATCAAGGTTAGTAGCAGATAATGTAGCTATTTTTAAAGCTACTCCATTGATAAATTTCTATGAATATTATGGTATTGAGCTCACTCACTCTATAGCTTACTATCCACAAGGGAATGGTTTAGCTAAATCATCAATCAAAATTTTGGTAAGAATCATCACCAAGCTATTGGAGCAAAACAAGAAAGCATGGGATTCAAAACTTAATTTTTCTTTATGGGCTGACAAGGTGACAATAAAAAATTCTATTAATAAATCACATTTTCAAATGGTTTATGGAACTGATGTTGTTTTTCTAGTTCGTTTGGCCATTCCTGTAGCTAAATTTCTGCAATATCATGAAGTGAAGCCAAATGAATTGACTAGGAGAATTTATCAAATCATAGAAGTGAAGCAAAGCGAGAACAATAATATGATTTGGTGAGAAAATATCAGCAAGTTGTGAAGAAAGTTTTGATAGAGGAACTAAAAAATAAGATGTTCATATTGGAGATTTGGTGTTGAAATGGGATGCACAACATCAAGATCCAGGTAATAATTCCAAATTTTATGCTTTATGTCTTGGTCCTTTCAAAATCTCAAACATTCTACAGAACAAAAATTTTGACTTGCAACATCTTGATGGGACAGAACTGTTTGGAGGACCATTCAATAGGTGCTTTCTCAAAGAATTATTTTACTAAGCCTATTGGTGGCCTAATTTCATTGTAAATACTGGTGTGTTTCATAATAAGACTCCATATCCCAATGAAAAGGCACTAAAACTACAAAATATTCTTAGAGCCTCGCAGGGAGAGCTCTATCCCTTATGGAGCCAATGTTATCAAAGTTATTTGATAATTCATGAGTCTATTTTAAATTTTTGTTTATATGATTAGACTTTAAAATTTTCAAAAAAAATTGGTCGCTACCGAAATTTTCGATAGCGCATGTTTTAGCCTTTTCAGACAGTTTGTTATAGTCCTATATCTGTCTGTTTTTCTGTTATTTTGATGCTACTAGAAATTCCAGTAACTGCCCCTGTTTTTTAAAATTAAACGAAAAAAGCACATCTGATTTATTGTCAAGCCATGTGTTATGGTGTAAATATGTTTCAAATATTTTTTAAATGATTTGTATCATGTGATAGGAGTCGTAGGTGGTCAGTTATGTTTAAATTCAAGTCATGGTATACGTGTAGTTCCTAGGTGTCAACCCGCAATAATAAACCCAACCATAAATCCTGTCCTATCTATCAACCGAATTAGTTTAATCTCATGTCAAGGTATGTGCTTTTCAAATGGAGAAGATCATGGATCATCAGACTTAATGCAATGATCGTTTGGTTCATCGCACGGTGACACTACCGAAAATTTAGGCCAATAAACTAGCATGCCGCAGAGGTGACTGCTAGTCACAGATTCACATATTTCATGCCACCTGTAGCATTCTATCTGAAGTTATGCAACCAACTGAATATTATGATGGCCATCACATGGTGAAAAATACAGTCAAGTATGTTTTCCATCATGAAAATATATTGCATGGGGTGATGAACCATTGTTTTTATTTTAAAACCACCAAAAAAGAAGGAGCAGTATCAGTTGTGAGTCTAGGTATTGAGAACTAATTTCATAGAGTTGCAATTTGAGGAGGAGTCTAGATTTTAGACAGGATTTTAGAGGAGGAAACAAGAAACACTTTTTAGGTGAAGCTCTTCTAGTTCTTCCACCTATCAGTTTTAGAGACAAAGTTATTAATTTCTGAAGATGACTAAAAGTGGAGGGAAGATAAAATGAATTGAGCCATAGGGTGTTGACCTAGTGGATGCAAATTTACAGGTGATAAGATTTTTTATCCAAGCAGGGTGGTATTATTTGTGCACCCAATTAGGAAGCTATGACTTAAGATTAGCTAAAGAGTTTGCAAACTCTTTGAATGGACAAGAAGCCACAGTCTATGGCCTTACATTGCAGGTTTCTGCAGACTCAATTGCTAAGGAATTTAACCTTCCATAGGAAGGAGAGAGGTGATTTAAAGGTTAGGTTATCACTGGAGGATACCTCAACAGTTTCCTCAAGGATGCACACAGATATCCCAACTAGGAAAAATTGATTCCAAGAAGCTATCTCAAAAATTACTGGGCAGAAGCTGTTAAACTCATCAAGATTTACCTCACTTGTGAAAGGAGGTATATAGTTGTGTTTCTATATCATATGAGATTTCTTTTTCATGTTTCAGGTATAAAGGCCCTCAATTTTCCATAATTTTTGTTGAAGAGTCTGACAAAGATGTCGGCAAGGATCCAAACTCACAGTACTGCTTTAGAATAAACCTTGTATCATCAATCTCTCATCAAGGTTTTAGTTGAAGAAGAGTTAAGGAAAAAAAATCAAACATGGGACTATTTATTTTTTTACAGGGCAGGCCAACCTGCACCTACACCTCCATCCTCACAACAACACCCTCAGCCTATAAAAAGAACTAATAGGAAGGCTAAAAAGGAGAACATCCAAAAATACAAGAGCAGAAAAGAAAAGGTTTCTTCAGTTAAGGCTAAGAGAAAGTTGGAGAAAGGAGAGTGCTCCTCAGTTGATGAACCCAAGTCTATGAAAATGGTGCTCCCCATTCCTCCTTTTCCTGATATCTACACGCGAGCTTGAAGAGCAAGGTCTACAAATGTAGAGAAATCTAAAGCACATATGCTACCAGAAATTCTGGAAGCAAAATTTCAACAGAAAAAGTAGAAATATTATAAGCCACAAAGTATGATGAAGAACTCCTCAAGGATGCAGGGTATGAGATTAGTAGCAAGAAGAAGAAAGAAGAAGCCAAACCTATTGTTGGTACCAGAAAAATATACACCAAAGACAGCAACAAGTTTAGGCTCAAGTCCAAGGCTCTACACAATCCAAATTTAATGAAAGAGGTCATTGATATAGAAGAAATATCTGAAGGTTTAAAGATAGATAAAACAAAGAATAAAGATAATAATAAAAAACCCCTTCAGAGCAGCACTCAGAACCCTAAAAAAGAAGAAAGATCCAAAAGGGTTCTAAGGAGGAGAAGGCCACTGTCAAGGAAGCAGCCACAAGAACAACCATATCAAAATCAGCTGCTGACAGCAAGACATAATTGGATAAGCTTGTTGAAGCTGCAACCCACATGGAAGGAAGGTAAAAAGGTTTTTTGATATAAACATATTTTTTCTTATCAATTGCAATTTTGAACAGCAGCTCATATGTCAAAAAATATATGTATGCACAATTTTTTCGACATTTTCTGTGCATTTTTGTAAAATAAATAGAGTGCTACCAGAAATTCTAGTAACATTCTAGTTTTTTCACAGTTACAGGTTTTTACTAGAATTTCTAGTAGTGCTTGTTTTAACTGAATTTTCGCACCTATCAGTAAAGTTTCTGAGCCAGTTAAGGAAGGATGAAGACTCATAACCAAATGGATATAAAAAGTGATGGTGAAAGGTGGTTATGAGGTTGTTTTAGGTCATATTAAAAGAAGATACATGGTTATTTAAATACCAAAGACATAAAGAGAAAAATCAGCAGAAAAAGGGGTAGCATGACAACACACTCTATAGTTTAGCCCAGATTTCTTCTCTTCTTTCTTTTACATTTGTCCTTTCAATTAGATCTCGATGGGATGTGGTTGTAATGTCCTATGACACCTATGTAATGATAGGAGTAGTGTTTCCTTCTTTCTATAAGAGATGGATTTGGTGCCTCTTTCTCTATATATACAATTTGTAAATACCATTTCCAGGTTGGGTGTTGGTCTACCTGAAGACCGAATATAATAAATATAATCCTTTTTACTTCATGCTAGAGGATTTTGTGACTCGAGAAACATCTAAGGTATGTTGTGTCCTCTTTCTTTATTAATTTATTCTAATTATGAGTTGTAACAGCTAGTAAGGTGTGAGTGAGAAACTATTAAAGTATTTAATATAAAATTATCTGCTTTCAAATTTCTGCAAATCATATATGTGTTGTAGAACATGTTAGTGAATATTTCATAAAGGATTTGTGGAGTACATTATACATGCACTCTACCTCCTGAATGTTGTTTAATTTTCATAAACATAGTTTGTGTAAAGAGCCATCATTATAGTTGTGTGACTGATTTAGGATATGAATATTTCCTAGAATAGGTAATAGCTATCCATCTTCTTCATTTGTTACACTCTACTCCCTATACTACCAATTTTACCATACAATTTATACTTGCCACAGCTTGCCAAATGCATGAAAGTCTTAAAGAATATAAAAATCATTTCAAAATCTTTGAGAAGCCATCCCACCACTCAAAACCCTCTATAATTTGAAATGAACTATGATGTGTAAGGCTTACTCCTTTTGTAGTCAAGGAGTGACTCCTTGTGCTAACATATTTGGCGTCATTTCCAGGGAGGTGAATTGAATTTTATCCCTGGGTGAATGACACAATTATAAGTTTGGTTCTGAGGTGTACAGTTCCAACTGTCATTTTATACTGCTTTACACCTCGCGACTCCATTGTTGAAGTTATGGATCCTAGAAGGACTAGAACCAGGGCTAACCCATATTCCCCTTTGATAATCCGAGCCTCTAACCCTAAAAATATAATCAAGAAAAAGATTAAATGAAATTTGATGCCTCTACTACTATTTTATCAAAGGTTGTCCCTAAAGAATTCTTGCAAAATTTATCCCCTGATTTTGCAGAAAATTCTGTACCTCCCTTATTTTTCAACAAAAAAAAAGTATCTACATCACAAGTTGGTGGTTCATCATCTATTTTTCACAATCCACCAATTTTTGTTCCAAAAATCCAAAACAACTCACACCATGGCAAGTCCAAACCCACCCACTAACCGAATGGATGAAATTGTTGCTGCAAGGTATGACCCTTTGGTTTTACCTCAGCCTATGAATGCATTATCTGCAGGAGATTATCTCAAATACATGTCTGAGTTTAGTGGTGAGGGAGAGGTAACAGTTGAAGAACACCTTGCTGATTTTTATGCCTATGCTGACAATCTGAATATTGAGCATGAAGATGTCTAGATGAGATTTTTTGTTTAGATCCTTGAGGGTGATGTTAGGAAATGGTTTATATATTTGACAGTTTGTATCATCACTAGAATTGAAACCCTGGATGATACATTTTTAAGGAAATGGGGTGATAAGACGGATTTTCTGTATTAAATCACTGAATTTGGTGCAATAAAAAGAAAACAAGGAAATGAAGAAGAATCAATTTCTGATTTTTCTAAGATATTCAATAAGACATAAAGAAAAATACCTACTAAAATCAAGCCTACTAAAGCTTCAGCCAAAATCACTTATGTTGGTGCCTTTTATCCTTATTTTTGTTTATTATTTAGAGAAATAATATTCACAACACTAACCCAGATGCAAGACAATGCATTGGAGGTAGAATATAATGTGGTAGTAGTTGATAGGCTAAGAGGAGGGATTGACAGAGAAAAAAGAAAGCAAAAAACTGAAGTTTCAACTTCAGTGTAATATTTACAATTTCCATCAGTTAATTGGAATATTAGAGTTCTTACTTTTTCTAATTAATTAAGTACATAAGAGGGTGTAGGGACCCATAAACCCCATTGATGAATAAAATACACTTTTGGTGTGTGTATGTGGATAATGACATAGTATATCTACATTATGGAGTAGTGGAGCAACTTATTAATGAGGGAAGAGTGGAGATCATGGATCATTAATGAGAAGATCATGGATATAGTGGAGGAGTAAAAGTAACATCATCAAGGAATAAAAGTAAAATAATAGAGCAATAATGATGAAGGAAGTGGTGTAGTAAATGCACACATGATGGAGAGAGTGGAAACTAAATGTAGAGATGATGGAGATCATGGAGAGACAACGTAGTCTTCATGGAGGCTAGTGGCCACTTGTTCAGCGCAGTTATGAGGTGGGCCAAGGCTAGAGGAGGCTCACAAAGCATAAAAGGAAAATGAAGGCTGCCATAGAAGGTATATTTTAGAATTTTATTTTAGATCTGGATTTTTCATTCGACATTTCTATGCACTCTTCAGCTGTTTAGCTAAGTCTACAGTGTTGTTTAGCACATGAGTGTTTCCGAGTGGAAATCCCACCCTTACCCATAGGGTACTTCGAGTGCCTACTCTGGGAAGGTTCCTTTGAGCATGCATTCATCATCAGGAATTGGCGCCACATTCAGCCCCTCTCTACAACACATTTAGTCTCAGGAATTAGGCATTCTTGCTTGAGGGTTTGAGAGGAGGAGGTAGTTCTTGGAATTTCAGCTAAGAAACTGGTGGAGGATTTATCCTTTCTCCTTTTGCTTCAATATCAGTCTTCCAGGAGTAGAATATTGACATCCGGCATTAGGCCATCAGTTTATACCTCCATGCAGTAGCATTTCCTTCAGGAACTGCGTAGTCTAGTCTTATAGATCTGAAGGAGGAAGGAAGTTTCCAGTATATCAGCTGGAAATCCTATGAGGGATAATCCCCTCACTTTGGAGATATTGTTTCCATAATTATTGAGCAACATTTCATTATCTAGCATCAGGCTATAGCTTCATCCTCCTTAACAACGCAGCTATTTCCATTTGTTGTGTATTCAGCAACTGCTTCTAGTGGAGGAGGAAGGAGGAGCTAGATCTCAAGCTTACAACTTGTAGTTCTGAAGGAGGGATCAACCCTCTATGCATTGAGTTGATTGTACCTTATTGCAGACATATTTATCTTCAATTCATTCAGTATATTTGCATACCCAGTAGTTATACAGTGCAAGTACTAGGAGGGTGATTTTCCAATATTGCTAGATATGGAAATCCTTTCTGGGTTATCTTGGGTTTTCATCATAGAGCCCGGATCTGAAATATCTTCATCATATGAGATCTGGAACAACTATATCTAAACATTCCTTTCCTGCTAGCAGTCACATTTCCAGCATTTACAGGAGGGATAGCGCAATATAGCCTCCAGCATTCCAGCAGTTATGTAGTGCCTTTGATGAGAGGACTTCAGGGTCATTCTAGCCTACTTGTTTGGCTTGAGTGCTTCTATTTTTTAGCACTGTGTACATTGCAATCCAACTCCATATTAATAAAATGACTCATTTATTCTATCTATTTCCATGGTGTTTAAATCTTATGTGTACATTGTTGTATTTTCCAGTTGTTTTTTTTTGTATTATATTATTTTCTCATTTTGAATATTATAGTGGTATCAGAGCATGATCTTTGGCTCATCAGAGGAAGAAGCAGAAGGTAGAGAACTACAATGAAAGAGGGATTAAGTTTTTCCACACTTATCTTTATATCTATGCAGTATCTCTCCAAGGAGTTCAAAAAAATGACAAGGGAGAGGAAAAAAGAGACCTCAAGAAGGTTTCAGAATGAGGAAGGTCCAGGAACTTCCTATCAATAGCATAAACAACCGGCAAAGAAAAGAGCTCCACAACATTCTACTATGTCCACTTTCTTTGAAGAGGAAGGTGAATGGCATGGAGATGGAGGAAACATGGAGTATGAGACTCTAATTAAATATATTTTAGAGTAAAAATCACGGTCTAGAGCACTCAAGGAGAATCTAACTCTCCAAAGGTTCTTACAACTCAAAGAAGAAAGGAGATCCCGCAGCAGCAATAGAAGAAAAAGGCATAGAATATTCTTGCCTACATTTGATGGATCATCCACAAGCATAGTAAAGGCTTGGAGGAAGGAGTTAGATTCATTCTTTTAGCTATACCTAGTAGTAGAAAGAGAGGTTGTTGAGATTGCAACGCTGCACCTTGAGGGTGAAGCAAAGGATTGGTGGTTCAGTCATTTGAAACATGCAAGAGTGATTGCTTATGAATATTTCACTCAAATATTGAAAAAGAATTTTGGTAGAAGAAAAATGAAGACACTTCACATAAAGACACTTCCTGGCATTGATGAGATAGTGCATGAGGAACCAAAGGAAGATGTCATCATTATCACTCTAGAAAGGGAGAAACTACCACCACAACTAGCTGCAGAAGTACTTGCATCGGGAGAAGGAGCACTTGCATCTTTGCAAGATGGTCTTGAGCTCTTGAAACTGGGAGTCCCATGCATGATTCATGAGATGCACGAGGAAGAGGAGGCAGATTCCAGCGCTGGTACAATAGAAAAAGAGCATTCGTCACCATTATCAATAGTTGCAGAATCCATTTCATTGGTTGGAGGAACTCTTGTAGTTGTACAAGATGTTACCAAAGATCAGCTTATCCAAGGTTTGCAAACATTTCCATCTCATATTATTTCAGCACCTCAGCTTGAGATTTGTGAGATCATGCCATCAAGGTAATTGCATAACCAAGGATTAGATCACCTTGCTGATTTGGAGCACCAAACTATCATTGTGTAGTGGACCCTTGACTTTCTCAAGGAGGAGATGTATAGCCATCCATGTTTTTCATTGTTTAGCTACACACAACACTTTGTGTTGAAGTGTGGAGTTTTGGAGGATGGGATGAGCCTATTCCTAATCAATACAATGTCAGGCTATGAGTTCAACATTGTGTATGGTCATGATATGGCAGATGCACCATCATGTAGATTAGTAGTGCTGTCACTAAGCAGTAGTGATGAGATGAGGGCCCCATTATTATTGGAGCATTCTTAGGACAACTTCACTCATGAGGCACTAGAGGGATAGATGATAGATGGTAGACATCCTGTGATGGATAGAATTTTCCATTATTCGGATGGAGTTTTCTTGATGAGCATCTCACATCTCAAAGAGAAATTTATACCTATGGCATATATAGAGCCTTATGGGTTCTATTGGGCCATTGATGAGAGGATCTCATGGAGAGACCTCAAGGAGGGTGCACTCTAACATATCACGGGGAAATATTATTAGATTGAGGAGGATGGTATTCTACCTTGGGTGGATACCAAATTGGAGAATGATATGATTCATCACCCATAATGGGATGGATCGATGAGTAGGATGAGAAAGGGTTTGACAACCCACTTGAAGATCTATTATATGGGGCAACAAGAAGGATGTTTGTGCTAGCTTATTTTGGGTGAGTATGGTTACTTCCCAACATTTCACATATGCATGACCCATGCCTTGCATAGAACTGGTGTGATGCAGCAACAGGAGGCATGGTTGCGCTGGTTATTTTTGAGAGAGTTTGGCCATCACATGACATATCCTATGTCAATGGGTGTGTTAGTGTTTGGGAAATTGTATGGCACTCACATGATGTAGTAGCATGGAGCTTGGTTGTATTGTTCTGATGTGACATTCTATATGTCAATCAGTATTTTTTTGCTCCATGACTTGCCTCATGATGGTGTGAGATGGAAGAAAAAATCCTTGTTGCTTTGGTTACTCTTGGGAGACTAAGGGTTGGCATTATCCCATACATTACATGATGATGATGGAGGATGGAAATAGGAGGCCTTACTGCATTAGATTCTATTGGGAGAGTATGGCCACCATACTTGGTATGATGATGATGTATTGTGGTAGCAAGAGGAATTGCTGCGGTGGCTTCTCTTGAGAGAGTATGGCACTCATACTTGGTTTGATGATGATTTGGCATGGCAGCAAGAGGCATTGCTGCAGTGGTTACTATTGGGAGAGTATGATCCGACATTTTACATGTCACACCATATGTCTCTACTTACTATTTTTCACAATTTTGAGATGTTTCTTGGAGCAATCAAGGCCAAGAGGCCAAGGATGGAAGCATGGGGAGACACAATCTACTCCATGTAGCATGGGTTGGAGAGATAGTTCATGAGTTGGGACTTTCAACTTGGGGAAGGAACCACTTCACTTCATATGTCTCATGTGGAGAGGAGGCTATGTTACAACAGATGGTTGCCACTTAGAGATTCATTGATGAGGAGAGGCATCTAACTACACAGTTGGAATCCATTCTAGACATTCTAGAGAGGTGGAAATGGAGCTGAGTATGCATAACACATTGGATTAGACGAGGAGACCTTCAATATGAGGATGCCATCTGGAGGGAGATGGATTGTTGTAGCATCTAATTTTTTATTTTCTTGAGGACAAGCAACATTTTGGCGGGGAGGACTATAATATTCCCAATTTTCCATCAGTTAATTGGAATATTAGATTTCTTAATTTTTATAATTAATTAATTAAATAAGAGGATGGAGGGACCCATAAACCCCATAGATGAATAAAATCCACTTTTGGTGTGTGTATGTGGATAATTAGATAGTAGATCTACATTATGGAGTAGTGGAGAAGCTTATTAATGAGGGAAGAGTGGTGATCATGGATCATTAATGAGAAGATCATGGAGATAGTGGAGGAGTCAAAGTAAGATAATGGAGAAATAAAAGTAATATCATAGAGCAATAATGATGAAGGAAGTGGTGCAATAAATGCACACATGATGGAGAGAGTGGAAACTAAATGCAGAGATGATGGAGATCATGGAGAGACAGTGCAGTCTTCATGGAGGCTAGTGGTCACATGTGCAAAGAAGTTATGAGGTGGGCCAAGGCTAAGGGAGGTTCACAAAGAATAAAAGGAAAATGAAGGTTGCCATAGAAGGCAAATTTTAGAATTTGATTTTAGATTTGGATTTTTCATTTTAAATTTCTATGCATGCTTCAGTATTTTAGTTAAGTCTGTAGTGTTGTTTAGCACACGGATGTTTCCGAGCCGAAATCCCACCCTTACCCATGGGGCACTTTGAGTTCCTACACTGGAAAGGTTCCTTTGAGCAGCCATTCATCATCGAGAATTGGTTCCACATTCGGCCCCTCTCTACAGTACATTCATTCTTAGGAATTACGCATTCCTGCTTGAGGGTTTGAGAGGAGGAGGTAGTTCTTGGAATTTCAGCTAAGAAACCAGTGGATGATTCATCCTTTCACCTTGTGCTTCAATATCAGTCTTCTAGGAGTAGCATGTTGACATCTGGAATTAGGCCATCAGTTTATACCTCCATGCAGTAGCAGTTCCTTCAGGAATTGCACAGTCCAGTCCTGTAGATTTGAAGGAGGAAGGAATTTTCCAGTATATCAGCTAGAAATCCTGTGAGGGATCATACCCTCACTTTGGAGATATTTTTTCCATCATTATTGAGAAGCATTGCATTATCTAGCATCAAAGTTATAGATTTAGCCTCCTTGATAGTGCAGTTATTTCAAGCTGTTGTGTATTTAGCAGCCGCATCTAGTGGAGGAGGAAGGAGGAGCTAGATCTCAAGCTTCGAGCTTGGAGATCGGAAGGAGGGATCAGAACTCTATGCATTAAGATGATTGTATCTTATTAAAACCATATTTATATTAAATTCATGTATTATATTTGCATACCCAGCAGTTATATAGTGCAAGCGCTAGGAGTGTGATTTTCCAAGATTGTTAGATCTGAAAATCCTTTCTGGGTTATTTTCGGTTTTCATCATAGAGCCCGGATCTAAAATCCTAGCATCATCAGAGCTCTGGAATAGCTAGATATATTCATTCCTTTCCTTCTAGTAGTTATATTTCCAAAATTTTCATGAGGGACAATGCAGTATAGTCTCCAATAGTCCAGCAGTTACGCAGTGCCTTTGATGAGAGGACTTCAAGTTTACTCTAGCCTTCTTCTTTGGCTTGAGTACTTCTATTTTTTAGCATTGTTGTACTTGAATTTTCACCTCCTAATAATAAAATGGCTCAGCTATTCTATCTATTTGTATGGTATTTATATTTTATGTCTACATTGCTGTAGTTTCCACTTATTTTGTTTTTATATTCATGTCTTTCCCATTTTGGGATATTACATTCAAGAACTTTTGACATAAATCCCAAGTTAGATTGAGATGACTAAGATGTTCGAGTCATTGACTACTGATATGTCCAAGCTCAAGATGGAAGCAAGACCAGTTACTACTAGAAATGTTTTGGGTATGTGTTATATTCTTTCCACGATTGTTGGGGTTCGGGGCAGCGCCCCGGCGAAAATTTTTTGGTCCTTAATTTCCGGTGGGCGGTCCGCGCCCATGGTTTTGTGCATGGTTTTGGGGTACGATGGTTTTCGGCCCCTAGTATTTTTTGTAGATCCGGTCAAGGGAACTATGGTTATGTTCTAATCCAGGGTTAATGGATTAGGGTTTATGTATGCTTCGGCATGTATATATATGTGTTGTAACACCAAAAGGAATATAATGAAAAATCAAGCTGGTCGTCTTGATTTGGGATCCAGGGGAAAATCTCTGTGTTTATCTGTTTTATGTTTTATTCTCTCGCTATTGTTTATTTTCTATTATAAGATTCGTGTGTAGATAATTTATGTCTAGGGTTAAAACATACATTTGGTATCGAAGCTATTTCAACTTCAAGGGGACGCCTTTGCTACTGAAGGTTTTTTGCTCGGGCCTGAGGTAGACCCTATTCAGTGGGAGATCTGCGGGATCGATTCTTGCGGTGAAAGAAGATGGAAAGCGATGGAAAGATAGAGTTTGAGAAATTTAATGGTCATATTTTTAAGTTGTGGAAGCTCAATATGGAGGATTTTCTAGTGGATAAATATCAGTGGTTCGTGGTAGATCTAGGTACTAAATCAACGACAATGTTAGATGAAGACTAGAAGAAACTGGATCGGAAGGCTAAGAGCACAATACGGTTGTGTGTCTTGGATTCAGTATTGTTGAATGTATTTGGGGAAGCTACGGTGAATAATTTGTGGGAAAAACTTGGGACTTTGTACCAATATAAGTCTCTGGTGAATAAGTTGTTCTTGCAAAAAAAGATGTATAATCTGAGGATGAAGGATGGAGACTCGGTGACAAAGTATCTGAACGCCTTCAATACTGTGGGAATTCAGCTTTCATCTATTGATATTAAAATCTCAGATGAAGATAAGTGCATCAGTTTGTTGTGTTCTCTACCAGACTCGTGGGACAGTCTGGTTATTGCAATAGGTAGCAATACAACTACCTTGAATTTTGATGACATTGTCTCAGCCTTGTTGTCGGAGGAAATGAGATGGAGAAATATGGAGGGTCAGAATGGAGATTCCTTATCTGTACGAGGAAGGTCCCAAAATAGAAACAAGAATAAGGTTTTGAGTGGGAGATCCAAATCTAGAGGGAGATCTAAATCTCCTGGAAGGTTTGTAAAGGTATGCTGGAAATGTGGAAAGGAAGGGCACTACAAAAGGGAGTGCAGATCTAAAGCTCTTGAGAAAGGAAAGGGATCTGATGATGCTCCTTTTGCAGAGGCAAAAACCACCTCGGATGAAGGTGGGGATGTGTATTTGGCTTCTTCTTCAAATACACATGTAGATCATGAGTCATGGTTGATTAACTCAGGTGAATCCTTTCACTTCACTCCCCATAGGGAGTGTTTCTGCGAGTATGAGAAATATGATGGTGATGTCTTCCTAGGGGTTGATAGGAAGACGAGAATGATGATGGAAAGTTGTTGTTGCAAGGTGGAAGGATTAGAACACTTACGGTGTTTTGCATATTCACACTGTGGCCGGAAATCTGATTTCTATATGCAAGATGGATGAAGTAGGTGTAAAACATGTGTTCGAGAAAAAGATGTAAACAAGATGGTTCGAGAACACGGTATTAATGTGGGGGAGTTCGTACTAGAACTACGTACAAGCTTCTAAAGGTATACTTATTTATTGATGGGTGTAATAGTTCTGTGGTTCCTGAAAGTGGAGCGGAAAGCCTAGCGGTCTCTAGAGAAAAGACCATGCTATGGCATCAAAGGCTTGGACATATTGGAGAGAAGGGCCTTCGGATACTGCATAGAAATGGTATGGTAGAAGGTATGTATAATTTCTCTTTGGATTTCGATTTATGTGAACATTGTGTATATGGGAAGCAGAATCGGGTGAGTTTTCCTTCTGGTGCTAAGAGGGCGAACAAGATATTAGAACTTGTGCACAGTGATGTGTTTGGACCTGTGTCAGTTCCATCACTGGGAAAGTCCGTGTACTATGTTTCATTCATAGATGAATTCTCAAGGAATACATGGATATATTTCTTGAGGAAGAAATCTGAAGTCTTTGACAGATTTAAAGAATTTAAGGCTCTGGTGGAAAACTAGACAGAGAAGAAGATAAAGGCATTGAGGATAGATAATGGTGGAGAGTTCTGCAAGAAGGAATTTTAAGAGTTATGTAAGAAGTGTTGTATAGCACGGCAGAAGACTACTCCATACACACCTCAGCAAAACGGAGTTGCAGAAATAATGAACAGAACACTGATGGAAAAGGCAAGAAGCATGCTCAGTGGTACCGGTTTAGGACAAGAATTCTGGGCAGAGGCAATGGAGACTGCATGCTATCTGGTTAACAGATCACCTTCATCGGTGTTGGAGGATAAGACTCCACATGAAGTATGGACTGGTAAGAAACCCTCTCTTTCACATCTAAGTGTATTTGGATGTGATGCATATGTACATGTTCTAAAGTAGAAAAGGACCAAGTTGGATATAAAATCTGAAAGGTGCATCTTTATTGGGTATAAGGAAGGTTTAAAAGGTTACAAGCTTTGGAACCCAGAAACAAGGAAGGTTGTGTACAACCGAGAAGTGGTATTTATAGAGGTGAAAGATATTTTTAAACATGAATTCCTACCAAAGGAACCTGAGAAGATAGAGTTTGAGCTAAAGGAGGATGAAGAAGACTTAGAAGAGGAAGAGCCACAAACTCCAGCTATTAGAAGATCAGTTCGGGAAAGAAGACAACCATAAAGGTATACTCCATCTGCTTTCTGTCAGGGAGGTAGTAGATTCAGAGGATGGAAAACTGTGGAAGGAGGCCATGGTTGATGAAATGGCATCCTTGCATAAAAATTTTGCATGGAATCTGGTGGAGTTGTCAGCTAGAAGGAAGCCCATCGGGAGCAAATGGGTGTTTAATAAGAAGATGAACGTGGAAGGCAAGGTGGAGAAATACAAAGCTTGGTTGGTAGAAAAAGGTTATTCCCAGGTGCTGGGAATTGATTTTGGTGATATTTTTTCTCCTGTTTCCAAAGTTACTTCTATCAGATTACTTTTATCTGTTGTTGTTGCATTTGATTTTGAGATAGAATAGATGGATGCGAAGACATCATTTCTTCACAGGAACCTAGAAGAGGAGATCTACATGAAGCAAACTAAAGGCTTTATGGTGAAGGGTAAGAAAGAGTTGCTATGCAGGTTGAAGAAGTCTCTGCATGTGTTAAAACAGTCACCAAGGATGTGGTATCAGAAATTTGATACCTATATACAAGGACTTGGCTTCACCAGAAGCAATGAGGATCACCGTTTTTATTTTAAATTAATTGGTGACCATGTTATTTATTTGGTCTTGTATGTGGATGATGTTAGAGTGTGTATCTTCATCCCTCCATCAGAGATCAAATTTCTCTTGTTGCATTTCATTTTAGGTGTCTCACTCAGTTCAGTCAGCTGCATTCCATTAGGAGCATGGATCATCTAACGGAAGGGTCTTGTCACTCATATCCCTCATGTCATGTACCTGCTGGTCCGTGTCTGTTCATCAAAATCATTTACAGTCATTTTTGGTCTCCTGGTTAGCAAAGAGTCATTTTAGGTTTTTTTTTAGTCTCATTAGGTCTAGGGCTTCATTAATTTGGTCTTCAGAGTGTTTAATAATACCAGCAGGCACATGAGGAAGCTTCAAACAAGTTTTTACTGCAAACAATTTTCATCATCATAATGCTTGATAATGATTTTTCTCCAAAACTCTGTTTTGAAGAAAAATTGTCTATTTTGTCCTTTTGTAACAAATGCAATGTAATTTTTAAGTTCTTCAGTTGTAATAATGCTTCATTCACATCCCTGGTCACCTTTTCCAAAACTCCATGCCATCCATCCCTGCAGAACAAACAAGAAATTCATCATTCAGTCCAAAAATCAAAAAGCAAGCAAAACAGAGTTCATTTGAAAAGTGCCAAAGTTTTCAAACATTTTAAAGTGGGTTTTTTCAAATCAAAAATCAAAATCTTTGGCATAAAGATATTTTTGTGTTTCAACAATTCATTTGTAAGCCAAGACATCAATGAGCCAAAGAAAATCGTGGAGGAGTGAAGAAATAGGTTTGCAGGCCGAACTGTGGTGAAATTAGTTGGCGCGGCGCACTGGGCAACTGTCGCGGCGCATAGGGCCGCTCTTCACTATGCAAATTTGAACTGTTGCGGCGCATAGAAAGGGCACGACGCACTGGGCAGTGGTCGCGGCGCATAGGGCAAACAACACAAATTTTTGGCCATAGCTTCCTAAAACTCAAATTGACTCGGTTTTTTCTGCTCAAGTAAGTTCATGTGACCCTCTAGTTTCCATTTAAAAATGTTTGAATATGGATTATGATAATTTAATACAAAAAGGTCAAACCCTATCATTTTGTTGAAAATTTTCTTCCTTAGGGTTTTGAAGCTGAAGTTTTAAAATTGATTGTGGTGCCAAATACTCCATTCCCCACCTTGTTGTTACTCCCCCTCACTGTAATCTCATCACTACAGTCCATTCCCCTATCTCCCTTAAATCCCTAAAGCCACTCATACCATCTCATTCCCATTGTCCCTATCCCATTTGTAAAGTTTTCCCCATAGTCCCTCCCACACTACCATACATTTGGAAATTAAAACAAAAACACTCAAATTCTCATTTTCATCTCATACAAGCCAACATAGACCTTGCATAGACCTTGAACACCATGGAGACAGACACTGATACATCATATGACCGAGATATTGATTCCACCACTGAGCTACATGCACCTAGAAGGCCTCGTAAAGGTGGCAGACATGTGATAGAGGAGCCCACCTCATTGACTGAATTGCAGGCTTGCCCACTTGCCATGGCATGTTTCCAACAATAGTCATGCTATTAGTTTTGTGAAATGATTGCTAGGATCTGTTATCATCAGGAGTTGGCTCCTTTGTTTGTATTGCATTTACATGATGGTCAGGTAACTCTTGCTAGTGTAAATTTCGCTTTGACACTGGAAACCATTTCTCAAGCAACCGGAATACCGAATGTGGGTGAACAGTGCAACAAAAGACAGCAGGTGGATAGAGTGCATTATGAACCATACATCAGGCCTAGCTTTGTGAAGCAACTCAACAGGGTGTTCCCATTCCGATTCCTAAAGGATTCCTATGTGCCTCTGATGAAACTCATTATCAGATATTTCAGTTGTGAGGGTTGGTTTTCATGCCTCTATGCCTACCACATCAGGTTATTGATGCATTTCACAAGGGTAAGGATGATGAACATTCATTATTTCGTGTGCCGGAATATCTAGAGAATGACCACTCTTGTGTAGAAGAAAACTCCCGAGCAACAGTACAACATTATTTATCACTATGCACTCATCAAGATAGTGGTTGTACATTAGCTTGGATTGCAGGGTATTTCATGGGAGGATTTCATTTCCCATGATTTATTCACAAATCCTCAGGTTCCTCCGGAGGTTTTCCATGATGTAGGTGAACCTTCACATTAGTATGGAGGACAGGAGGCAGAGACTACTAGTGTGCAGACATATGTCACTTATCAGAGAGGCACTAGAGGATTATTTGCAGCAGCCTGGCGAGTACTATCTCCACCTGGGGTGGAAGGGTTCTCGTTGCTGTCATAAATAGTACAGGTACAGTTACAGGACAGAGGTAAGAGGCCCATGTAGGATGAGGGCCCTTCAAGAGGCCAAGACACAGGTTTCATACTGATTGATGAGGATTTGAGCTCTCCAAGTTCAAATTTGAGAGAGACTATTCAGGAGAAGAAGGTGGAGATTGACACATTGACCATAAAATTACAGAGATCCCAATGGATCATAAATTACCTAGAGTAGTGAAACAAACAGTTGGAAGATCAGCAAACAATCATGGAGTTGCAAAACATTCGTGAGAACTGGCAAGCTTCCCAAAGAAGCCAAACCGAGATGACATCCATTGAGCGAAAGATTGACGTTGATAGAGAGAATTGGCTTGAGATGGTAAATATTCATCTTGAGAAGCTATTGGAGAAGGAAAAAAAGGAAAGTAACATGCTAAGGCACATGAAGAACCATTATTGGGCGTGAAATCATGTTTGCAAAGCGAGGATCAAGATCTTGAAAGCAAGACTAAAAAGGGCACTAAAGTGTCGTAAAAGGCATGATAGACTCCAAATTTTGGCCGAAGCTTCTTTGGCCCAGAATAGCACTTAATGGTGGACATTCAACACAAATTTCAAGAAATTTGGGAAAATTTTTGTTAGTTTTGAAATTTTTGGCCTTAAAACAGATTTTCCTACCCGACGTGTAGCGCCACTTGGCGCGCGCTTATAATTGGCAGCACCTCTTGAATAAAACTTTGCATTTCTGGATTTTTCATCAAAATTTATGCATTCCTATCCATTACCTAAGGATTTTGACAAGTTTTTGGTTTCCTGAAGGGTCAAAAACACCTTAAAAATGACCTTTCTGCCACTTTTTGGACACACAAGAAGCAGTGTTGGGAGATTTGATTTTTGGAGGGGCAAATGGCAACCAAATTCAGAAATTACACTTGGGTTGGAAATTAGACAGGTATAGATTTCCAACAAGATATCCTGTGCTCAATTTGAACTTTTGGAAGGCCCTCAAAGTCAGCCTCAAAGTGGCGCTATGCATAGAGATTTCAGGCGCGGCGCATTGGGAAATTTAGCCCAATTTTCACTCAGCAGTTCAAATTTTCGCCCAGTTTTGGCCCGTTTGATTTTTTATCTCCAAATGTGAAACTCCTGATGTAACTTGATGTAATTTCATGACTTTGATATAATTTTGGCACATTTTTACTCATTCAAGTAGATTCATTCACCAAAAAGTGAAATGTAAATGAATGAATCAGTTTCCTATCTTATAGAGGCAAGTTGTTTCATTGCCTATTTTCTAGTTCTTAGTTTAGATATTGCTTAAACAGCTCCTATAATAGTGAGCTCGACCCCTAGAGGCATGGGGATGAGTTAGGCTGGTCTATATCTTGTAGTTCTTCAGTCATTTTCAGGGTTGGACACTTGGGATTGCTTGGCACTTCATTGTACATTTCATCTTTGCAATTTTGACAAAGGAATAGACCAGGGTTTGCAGCACTCTTTGGGATCCATGTGGCTCTATGTTTTGATGGTGTTTTTCTCTCAGTGATTGTAAGTTTACTGATGTTTGATTTGTACCATTTCCCTTTCTATTTTCTTCTCAAATTAAACAAATGAGTGATAAAGGTGGAATTCATTAGATTGCTTTGCTCTGCCTTGAGTTTTGTTTAATTTTCCATGTTTTCATCTGTTTGAAGAGGATTATTGAAAGCCTCTTGCCCTCTTCAGCCCCTCACCAGTCTCAACTATCCATTCATTCAATCAAAAGCATCAAAAAAATTTCCTTCCTTGCCCCATTCAGAACTATGCAAAAACTAGGCCTCATCCCCGGACCCAAAACTGCCTTTCCCTTTGATTCCAACAAAACCCCCAAAATAAAAATCAAACTCCTTTACTTATATACCTAGCCTAAAATCAGCCTTTATTTCAAGTCATCTCAAGCCCCATTGATTATATTTGCTGAGATTGACCCGGAGAGAGCCCTCTCCTGATCTGGTAGGGCTAGCTACCAGACTGAGCGTCGTTTGATGTTACCCTGAACTCTGCCTCCCTTCAGCCTGAGGTAGATTTAGGCCATAACATAGTGGAGACCATACTGTGGAATAAAATGGTTTTCTTTTTAGTGTTATTTGTTTTATAAGCTACAGACGGAGCCTGAAGTTATGCCAGGTAGCCTTCGAAACTCTCTTGCTTTGCATTAGCGAAAGTAGATAAATGCTGCTTCAATCAATCTCCGGTCTAGTTTGTAAATGTAACATCTGACTTGCAAATTTCCCCAGTACATGTATCAAGTTACATCTAATTGTTGATGGTGGACAATGATCAGACACCGCAAGGCTGAAATCATTCACCTGGCGACTCCAGTGTCGAAGAATCCCAAGTTTCAGAATTTTTATGGCGACTCTATTCTTCAAGAATCAGTAGCCTCAGGAATTTCTTGGTGAATTCATTGTTATCAAAATGGTTTCGCTAGATCGAAGGTATGCTCCCATGAGCTGAGATCATATTCCGGGTTTTCCAAATAAAATTCCTAAGGTAGATTGGCAAAGGAATTTGCCTACATTTAAAGATGATGATAAGAAGGATGTTGCTTTACATCTGGTTAGATTTCAAATACATATTCGCAATTTTTCCTGAAGATTGCTTGATGAAGATATTCATGGCCACTCTGGAAGGTGAAGCCCGATCTTGGTATGAAAGTTTGTCGCCTGCTTTTATTTATTGTTTAAAGGATTTTCATACCATGTTCTTTGAAAGGTATAAAGAATCTTATCCATCCTTAACTTTAGTTCAGAACTGTTGTAGCAATGTTCATAGTTTTACTGAAAATCTTGAAAAAGTTTATGAAGATTATGACTTCATGGACGATGAGATCATGGAGGCTCTGTACGAAAATCCATTTCAGCAGCATAAAGAGAACTTAGAGGATACCCATCAAGATGCTCAGGAAACTTTGCAGCAGGATCAAGATCTTGGTACTATGGAAAATTATGAAAGAGAAGGTTTTATTTCAGATCCGTCCATAGAATAAGACAATATACAGGAAAGTCAAGTTTCAATTTTAGAATGTGATAAAGTCAAGTCAGCTATTTCAGATCTAGATTCAGATCGTGATGATCAAGAACACCTTGTGCTGAATCCCATGAAGGAGAGCTCTGTTGTTGATATCATTTGGAATGAAGAAGACAAATTTATTGATCCAAATTTTCTCATTTCATTAGAACAAAGCCTTCATGAGGAGGTAATCCAGTCAGTTCATGAAAAACAAGATGAGATCTTTGTTCAAGTAAGTGAAAATTCTTCTTTCAATAACTCAGTGATAAATGATAATTTGATTGCCATGTCATATGAAGATGATCAACAATGTTTTCAAATTTCAGAAGATCAGGGAATTAAGGTCTGTCATTCAGGTTTTTCATGTTTTGAAATGTTATTTCATGAAGAAAATCATTGTTTAAGAAAAAGAAAACAAAAATAATTATCTCCTTTGTCTGAAGATGAGATATATCAACTCTTGAAAGGTCAGGTTACAGCCCAAGCTAAAGTAGATTTGCAGTGTGCACATGGTCAAGAAAGTTTTGGTGAAACTTCTTCCTCTTTTGAAAATGATGACGGTCTTGTAATTAGTTTTATAGATCAGCAAACAGATAATATTTTCTTTCATGAAGATGATAAGATTGTCATGTTTGATAATCTTGAAGATTTTTTTATGTTTAAGAATGACCTAGACCATGAAGTTGAGGAATATGAGCTTGAGAGAGACAATATGCCAGAATTTCTCATGGTCAAGGAATTTACAGCTAACACTCAGATGGAGGAAGCCTATACCTCTCTGTGCCTTCCTATCACTCGGCAATCAATTGTTCTTTCAAATTAGAATGAAGCCAGTAGTTGTATTTTTGCTGCTGGATCTCAAGACCAACTAGTGCTTCAGGATTTTCAAGATCCTTTCGGCATTCTTTTGCAAGCATCAGAAAAGATAAATGTTGCCTATTTCGTTATCATAAGCCTTGTTTTCAGTGGTTATTTTGATTTGCCTACATGTACATCATTCTACCTGCTCGAGAAAAGTGAGAGAAGAATTTTGGTATGTAGCCATCTGCTGGATTGGTTACATTGGAAGGCTCACTACACATGATTGTACATATTTCATCAGTATGCAGTTGGTTGTCATCATGATTTGAAGCCCTCAAATCTCGATGTACTGCTACCATTAAAAGCTTTGTAAGTACTAATTTCAGTTAAGTAGGTCTTGAGTCATTTTTTTTTAGTTAGTTTTAACATAGTTTCAGTTTGGGGCCCGAGGTGAAGGCTATAACTCTGAATATTGATTTCAGCTTTGGTTTGATTTTGTCGAGTCAGGTCTTTCAGTCATTTTGGTTTCAAAATTGAGTCGGTTTGAGTTAATTTTCAGTCAATAAAATTGAGTCAAGAGTCTTGTGTTGATTTTTTGAAGTTATGGACTCCATAGCCCAATGGACAAAGGCACTTCCTACTCTCCCATAAATCTATAGTTCTTGGCTCCTCCAAGGAGCTACCATCCCCATTGGAGCCAATGTTAGAGTCAGTATCTTCATCCCTCCCTCAGAGATCAAATTTCTCTTGTTGCATTTCATTTTAGCTGTCTCACTCAGTTTAGTCAGCTGCATTCCATTAGGAGCATGGATCATCTGACGGAAGGGTCTTGTCACTCATATCCCACATTTCATGTACCTGTTGGTCTGTGTCTGTTCATCAAAATCATTTACAGTCATTTTTGCTCTCCTGGTTAGCAAAGAGTCATTTTAGGGTTTTTTTTAGTCTCATTAGGTCTAGGGCTTCATTAATTTGGTCTTCAAAGTGTCTAATAATACCAGCAGACACATGAGGAAGCTTCAAACAAGGTTTTACTGCAAAAAATTTTCATCATCATAATGCTTGATAATGATTTTTCTCCAAAACTCTGTTTTGAAGAAAAATTGTCTATTTTGTCCTTTTGTAACAAACGCAATGTAATTTTTAAGTTCTTCAGTTGTAATAATGCTTCATTCGCAGCCCTGGTCGCCTTTTCCAAAACTCCATGCCATCCATCCCTACAAAAAAGACAAGAAATTCATCATTCAGTCCAAAAATCAAAAAGCAAGCAAAACAGAGTTCATTTGAAAAGTGCCAAAGTTTTCAAACATTGTAAAGTGGGTTTTTTCAAATCAAAAATAAAAATCTTTGGCATAAAGATATTTTTGTGTTTCAACAATTCATTTGTAAGCCAAGACATCAATGAGCTAAAGAAAATCGTGGAGGAGTGAAGAAATAGGTTTGGAGGTTGAACTGTGGTGAAATTATCTGGTGCGGCGCACTGGGAAAATGTCGTGGCGCATTGGCTGAGTGCGACACATACGGCTGCTCTTCACTGTGCGAATTTGAACTGTCGCGGTGCATAGAAAGGGTGCGACGCACTGGATAGTGGTCGCAGTGCACAGGGCAGACAACACAAATTTTTGGCCATAGCTTCCTAAAACTCAAATTGACTCGGTTTTTTCTGCTCAAGTAAGTTCATGTGACCCTCTAGTTTCCATTTAAAAATTTTTGAAGATGGATTATGATAATTTAACACAAAAAGGTCAAACCCTATCATTTTGTTGAAAAATTGCTTCCTTAGGGTTTTGAAGCTAAAGTTTTAAAATTGATTGTGGTGCCAAATACTCCATTCCCCACCTTGTTGTTACTCCCCCTCACTGTAATCTCATCACTACAGTCCATTCCCATATCTCCCTTAAATCCCTAAAGCCACTCATACCATCTAATTCCCATTTTCCCTATCCCATTTGTAAAATTTTCCCCACAGTCCCTCCCACACTACCATACATTTGGCAATTAAAACAAAAACACTCAAATTCTCATTTTCATCTCAGACAAGCCAACATACACCTTGCATAGACCTTGAACACCATGGAGACAGACACTGATACATCATATGACCGAGATAGTGATTCCACCACTGAGCTACATGCACCTAGAAGGCCTCGTAAAGGTGGTAGACATGTGAGAGAGGAGCCCACCTCATTGACTGAATTGCAGGCTTGCCCACTTGCCATGGCATGTTTCCAACAATAATCATGCTATCAGTTTTATGAAATGATTGCTAGGATCCGTTATCATCAGGAGTTGGCTCCTTTGTTTGTATTTCATTTACATGATGGTCAGGTAACTCTTGCTGGTGTAAATTTCTCTTTGACACCAGAAACCATTTCTCAAGCAACCAGAATACCGAATGTGGGTGAACAGTGGAACAAAAGACAACAGGTGGATAGAGTGCATTATGAACTATACATCAGGCCTAGCTTTTTGAAGCAACTCAGCAGGGTGTTCCCATTCCGGTTCCTAAAGGAATCCTATATGCCTCTGATGAAACTCATTATCAAATATTTCAGTTGTGAGGGCTGGTTTTCACGCCTCTATGCCTACCACATCAGGTTATTGATGCATTTCACAAGGGTAAGGATGATGAACATTCCTTATTTCATGTGCCGGAATATCGAGAGAATGACCACTCTTGTGCAGAAGAAAACTCCCGAGCAGCAGTACAACAATATTTATCACTATGCACTCATCAAGATCGTGGTTGTACATCAGCTTGGATTGCACGGTATTTCATGGGAGGATTTCATTTCCCATGATTTCTTCACAGCTCCTCAGGTTCCTCCGGAGGTTTTCCATGATGCAGGTGAACCTTCACATCAGTATGGAGGTCAGGAGGCAGAGACTACTAGTGTGTCGACATATGTCACTTATCAGAGAGGCACTATAGGATTATTTGCAGCAACCCGACGAGTACTATCTCCACCTGGGGTGGAATGGGTCTCGTTGCCATAATCAGCAGTACAGGTATAGGTATAGGATGGAGGTAAGAGGCCCATGCAGGATGAGGGCCCTTCAGGAGGCCAAGACACAGGTTTCATACTGATTAATGAGGATTTGAGCTCTCCAAGCTCAAAGTTGAGAGAGACTATTCAGGAGAAGAAGGCGGAGATTGACACATTGACCGTCAAATTGCAGAGAGCCTAATGGATCATAAATTACCTGGAGTAGTGAAACAAACAATTGGAAGATCAGAAAACAATCATGGAGTTGCAAAACATTCGTGAGAACTGGCAAGTTGTCCAAAGAAGCCAAATCGAGATGACATCCATTGAGTGGGAGATTGAGGCTGATAAAGAGAATTGACTTGAGAGGGTCAATATTCATCTTAATAATATGTTGGAGAAGGAACACAAGGAAAATAACATGCTAAGGCACATGAAGAACCATTATCGGGCGTGAAATCATATTTGCAAAGCGAGGATCAAGATCCTGAAAGCAAGACTAAAAAGGGAACTAAAGCGTCGTAAAAGGCATGATAGACTCCAAATTTTGGCCAAAGATTCTTTGGCCCAGCATAGCACTTAATGGTGGACATTCAGCCAAAATTTCAAGAAATTTGGGAAACTTTTTGTCAATTTTGAAATTTTTGGCCTTAAAACAGATTTTCCTGCCCGACGCGTAGCGCCACTTGGCGCGCGCTTATAATTGGCAGCACCTCTTGAAGAAAAATTTGCATTTATGGATTTTTCATGAAAATTTATCCATGCCTATCCATTACCTAAGGATTTTGACAAGTTTTGGGTTGCCTGAAGGGTCAAAAACACCTTAAAAATGACCTTTCTGCCACTTTTTGGACACACAGGAAGCAGTGTTGGGAGATTTGATTTTTGGAGGGGCAAATGGAAACCAAATTCAGAAATTCCACTTGGGTTGGAAATTATATAGGTAGATATTTCCAACAAGCTATCCTTCTCTCAATTTAGACTTCTATAAGGCCCTCAAAATCAGCCTCAAAGTGGCACTACGCATAGAGATTTCAGGCGCGGCGCATTGGGAAATTTGGCCCAATTTTCACTCAGCAGTTCAGATTTTCACCTAGTTTTGGCCAGTTTGACTTTTTATCTCCAAATGTGAAACTCCTGATGTAAATTGATGTAATTTCATGACTTTGATATATTTTTGGCACATTTTTACTCATTCAAGTAGATTCATTCACCAAAAATTGAAATGTAAATGAATGAATCAGTTTCCTATCTTATAGAGGCAAGTTGTTTCATTGCCTATTTTCTAGTTCTTAGTTTAGATATTGTTTAAACAACTCCTAGAATGGTGAGCTCGACCCCTAGATGCATGGGGATGAGTTATGCTGGTCTATATCTTGTAGTTCTTCAGTCATTTTCAGGGTTGGACACTTGGGATTGCTTGGCACTTCATTATACATTTCGTCTCTGCAATTTTGGCAAAGGAATAGACCAGGGTTTGAAGCACTCTTTGGGATCCATGTGGCTCTATGTTTTGATGGTGTGTTTCTCTCAGTGATTGTAATTTTACTGATGTTTGATGTGTACCATTTCCCTTCCTATTTTCTTCTTAAATTAAACAAATGAGTGATAAAGGTGGAATTCATTAGATTGCTTTTCTCTACCTTGAGTTTTATTTAATTTTCCATGTTTTCATCTGTTTGAAGAGGATTCTTGAAAGCCTCTTTCCCTCTTCAGCCCCTCACCAGTCTGAACTATCCATTCATTCAATTCAAAGCATCAAAACAATTGCCTTCCTTGCCCCATTTAGAACTCTGCAAAAACTAGGCTTCATCCCCGGACCCAAAACTGCCTTTCCCTTTGATTTCAACAAAACCACCAAAATCAAAATAAAACTCCTTTAATTATATACCTAGCCTAAAATCAGCCTTTATTTCAAGTCATCTCAAGCCCCATTTATTATCTTTTCTGAGATTGACCCGGAGAGAGCCTTCTCCTGATCTAGTAGGGCTAGCTACCAGACTGAGCATGGTTTGATGTTACCCTGAACTCTGCCTCCCTTCAGCCTGAGGTAGATTTAGGCCATAACAGATGATATGTTGTTGATTGGAAATGACAAAAAAATTATCCAAGATTTGAAGACCCAACTGTTCTCCAAATTCGACATGAAGGATCTTGGTGCTGCAAACTATATTTTGGGCATGGAAATTAAGAGAGATCAGGCAAAGAGGAAGCTCTGGTTAAACCAGAGGAAGTATGTCGAGACTATATTGTAGAGGTTCAGTATGCAGGATAGTAAACCGGTGAATGTTCCTATTCCTGTAGGTGTAAATTTGTTTGTTGAACAGTGTCCCAAGACACAAGAAGAAGAGGATATGTCCCGTGTTCCATATGCAAGTGAAGTGGGTAGCTTGATGTATGAAATGGTCTGTACTAGACCATACATTGCGCATGCAGTGGGAGTATTGAGTAGGTTTATGTCAAACCCAGGGAAGGAGCATTGGACAATAGTGAAGTGGGTTTTCAAATATTTACGTGGCACTAGTGATTATGGCTTATGCTACCAGGGAAGACCAGGATTGGAAATAATGTTGGGCATTCGTGGTTTTGTTGATGTAGACTAGGCTGGAGATCTATACCAAAGAAGATCTACAAGTGGGTATGTGTTTAGCCTATTTGGAGGCGCAGTCAGTTGGATGAGTAAAAGACAATCTGTAGTGGCTCTTTCAACTACATAGGCAGAATACATGGCAGCCACTCATGTAAGCAAGGAAGCAGTTTGGTTGCAGAGATTGTGTTCAAGTATGGGGTTGGTACAACAAGCTATAAGGATAGACTGTGATAGCCAAAGTGCAATTTTCTTAGCTAAGAACCCTACTTATCATTCAAAGACAAAGCACATTGATGTTCAATATCACTTTGTTAGAGATATGGTTGAGGCTAAAATGGTGTTGTTGGTAAAGGTGGACACTTTGAAGAATGTTGCAGATGCATTGACGAATTCTATGAGCACTTATAAGTTCTCTTGGTGTAGAGAAACAATGGGTGTTGAATAATTGGGCCAATGACTAAGCTCTCCTGTGGCCCCCTGTGGAAAGAAAACAACAAGTGGGAGAATGTTGGGTATGTGTTATATTCTTTCCACAACTAATCACGCGCGGGGGGTTAAGGGGGGGGCGATAGCCCCCTCGTGCACAGGGAAAACCGGGGGGGGTCACAGGGGGGGGGAGTAGCCTTCCTGTCGGGGTCCAGGCCAACACCCCAATGAAAATTTTTTTGTCCTTAATTTCCGATGGGTGGTCCGCGCCCATGGTTTTGGGGTACGATGGTTTTTGGCCCCTGGTATTTTTTGTAGATTTGGTCTAGGGAACTACGGTTATGTTCTAATCCAGGGTTAATGGACTAGGGTTTATGTATGCTTTGGCATGTATATATATGTGTTGTAACACCAAAAGGAATATAATGAAAAATCAAGCTGGTCATCCCGATTTGGGATCCAGGGGAGAATATATGTGTTTATCTGTTTTATGTTTTATGCTCTTGCTATTATTTATTTTCTGTTATAATATTCATGTGTAGATAATTTATGTCCAGGGTTAAAACCTACAAAATGTTTCATTTGATCTGCCTGATATGCAGTAGTTTAGAAGACCTAATGTTCCTCAAATTTTGCAGCGAGAAAGGAGAGATGTTGATGATAAAAAAGTACAACCCCCTTTGCAGAATGTTATATTTAAAGATGAAGAGGAAGCTAAAAGGTTGGAGAAAGGCACTAATACCAATTTTCTAAGAGATAAAGAAGGGTTGATGCATCTTACACAAGCAGAGTAAGATATTTAAAGCTAAAAACTATTAAATTCTACATTAAAGATAATTGTTTATATTGGAAATATCCTACATGATTTTTTTTAAGGCGCATTGACCCATATGACTCCAATAAAGTTATTTTTGACATGCATAGTAGTGTGTGTGGAGGTCATCATTATTGGAGAACTACTACATACAAAATATTGAGAGGTGGCTATTTTTGGCCTAGCTTATTTTCTGAAATATGTGCTGAGGTGAGAGCATGTGAAAAATTTCATAAGTTCACCGGTAAGAAACATTTGAATTCTTTACCTCTCAAGCACATTTTTTTTTTGCACCTTTTCAACAATGGGGCTTAGATTTCATTGGATAAATTCATTGACCTTCAAGCGGACAACATCGTTGGATTCTTGTTGCAACTTATTACTTCACCAAATGGATTGAAGCAATACAAACCATGAATGTTACTCATAAAGTCATCATTACTTTTATGGAGGGAATCATAACCATATTTGGATGTCCATCAAGGCTAGTAGCAGATAATGCAGCTGCTTTTAAAGCTACTCCATTGGTAAATTTCTATGAATATTATGGTATTTAGCTCACTCACTTTATAGCTTACTATCCCCAAGGGAATGGTTTAGCTGAATCATCAAACAAAAGTTTGGTAAGAATCATCACCAAGATATTGGAGCAAAACAAGAAAGCCTGGGATTCAAAACTGAAGTTTTATTTATGGGTTGACAGGATGAAAATCAAAAAGTCTATTAATACATCACATTTTCAAATGGTTTATGGAGCTGATGTTTTTTTTCCAATTCAATTAGCCATTCCTATAGTTAAATTTCTTCAAGATCATGAAGTTGAGCCAAATGACACAACCAAGAGAATTTATTAGTTCAAAGAAGTGCAACAAAAGCGAGAACAACAATATGATTTGGTGAGAAAATATCAGCAAGTTGTGAAGCAAGTTTTGATAGAGGAACTAAAAAATAATATTTTTAGATAGGAGACCTGCTGTTGAAATGGGATGCACAACATCAAGATCCAGGTAAGCATTCCAAATTTGATGCTTTATGGCTTGGTCCTTTCAGAATCTCAAATACTCTACAGAACAATACTTTTGAGTTGCAACATCTTGATCGGACAGAACTGTTTGGAGGCCCATTCAATGGGCGCTTTCTCAAAAATTCTTTTGCTAAGGTTGTGGGTTGCCTAAATTCACTATAAATACTGGTGTGTTTCATAATAAGACTCCATAGCCCAATGATAAGGTAGTGAAACTACAAAATATTCTTAGAGTCTCGCAGGGAGAACTTTATCCCCTATGGAGCCAATGTTAGCATGGTTATTTTCTAAGTCATGAGTCCATTTTAATTTTTTTTTTTTTAGGATTAGACTTAAAATTTCCAAAAAAAATTGGTCACTACCGAAATTTCCAGTAGCGCCTGTTTTAGCCTTTTCGGACACTCTGTTATAGTCATGTTTCTGTTTGTTTTTATTTTCTTCCGATGTTAACGGAAATTCTGGTAACTTCCCCTGTTTTTAAAAATAAACGAAAAAGCGCATCCGATTTTTTATCAAGCCACATGTTATGGTGTAAATATGTTTCAAATATTTTTTAAATGATTTATATCATGTGATAGGAGTTGTATGTTTTTCAGTTATGTTTAAATTCAAGTCACAGTATATGTGTAGTGCCTAGGTGTCAAACCACAATAATAATCCAAACCGTTAATCTCGTCCTATCTGTAAGTCGAGTCAATTTAATCTCATGTCAAGGTACGTGTTTTTCGAATGGATAAGATTGTGGATCATCAGACTTCATGCAATGACCATTTGGTTGGTCGCACAACGACATTGCCATAAATTTAGGCCAATAAACTAGCAAGCAGTGGAGTTTCCTGCTAGTCACAGATTCATATATTTCAAGTTGCCTATAGAATTCTATCCAAAGTTACGCAACCAACTGAAGATTAAGGTTGAAGTGACAGTGTATGACATGGATTAAGTTTGTTCGCATGGCACATACATAAGGTTGACATGGCAGGGTATTTGGCATCACATGGCTTGGTTCCCTTGCAATGGATTTAGAGTGCCTTTTTATAATAGATTTTGGAGCAGACAGAAGCCACATAGTGATAAATGGGAAATTTCCCTGATATCTACCAAGGAAAAGTTTGTTGTGTTGCAGAATTTTTGGAGCCAATGACTCTTGGGGTGTGCATGATAGTGTGGTGGTGATATGGAAGAGGCACTAGGGTGAGACAAAGTGTAACAAACCCGCCTTAAAAGTTCATGTAATAAAAGTTAATAAAGGAAAAAATAATACCACAGTTAAGGGACACTTGTTCCAAGCTGAATGTTAGGGAAAAATATCTTAGTGGGCATCACTAGATGTGTTTATAGCTAAGGGGGAATTGGAAAAGGAAACGGCTAAGGCTTTGAAAAGGTAAAAAGTGTTTTTGGCACATTTATTTATGAAAATAAAGGAAATTAGGAGAAAATGAAGGTGAAAGGTCACAGGTTGCATGTGAGGTGGAAAATGAACAAAATAGAGGCCTCATTGATAAAAATGCTTCTGAGGATCTGTTCATGGATTTTTTTAGTTCATTTTTAGATCTCTCTCTCTCTACATTTTTAGTTCATTTTTATATCTCTTGGAGACTTATATTTTTCTTGGAGCATTTCAAAATTGGACCAAGAAAGGGAAAATCAAGCAAAGGAAGGACAAGGAAAGGAAAGGAAGGCAAAGATCAAGCAAGGAAGAGTAGGATCAAGCAACTTTAGCAGGAATACTTGTAGATAATAAATTGCATGTATGATTTCGTTGTTGGTTTTGACATGCATGGTGTTAGTGTCAACCTTTGCAGCTTTCCTTCAGTGATCAAACATGCTCTTACAAAGTGATTTTAAGGTGTCAAGGTCAAATTTTGTCATTTCAATGAGTCTTCAAGCAAAATTTGGTCACTAGGCATTAGGTCTAGGGTTTGTTTTCACTCTTTTCAAAGTTGTCCAAATGTCAGTCCATGGCACCATTTAGCTGAGTGTACCATCATTCAGAGGGCTGTCATCATCATGTCAAGTTCCATTGGGTCATTTTACAGCTTGTTCATGCTTCAGTTGTGCCTAGGTAAGGTCCATTTCCCTCTCCTAGGGTTTTGGAGGTAATTTCTCTTGGATGGTCAAATCATCGAAAAAACTTGTATCCTGATGTTCATACACCTTCCCCCATCATTAATGTACCTTATTAAACACTTCCCATCACTGAGATCCCCCAAATTCCTCATTTTTGCACAAACCCTAGTTTCTTGCCACAACTTGGCAATTTTCTAGGCTAGGCCAGTGTTTTTCCCTTTTGGACCCCTTCCCCTCACTCAATCTCTGAGATTCCACTTTCCCCTACTTCCTAACATCCCTCCCTACTTCCCAAAATTTCCCTAAGAATTTAGAAGCCCCTTATCCCCTTTATTTCGCTCCATTTCGACAAATCCCTTGTTTCACACATTGGGATAGGTTTCACTCAAACGATGTTTCAGAGCAATAAAATATGAATTTTGGAAAACTGAGAGAATTTTTTGTACATAACATGCCAAGGAAGAAAAACCTCCTTCACTTTTTACACAGGTGTAATGTTTTTGGAGAAATGTTAAGAATACCGTTGCCTTAGGAGAATTGATGCACCTGCAGGAAGTAGTGTTGGGAGATTTGATTTTTGATAGGGTAAATGAACTCCAAATTGAAAAATTCCACTTGGGTTGGAAAGTAGACTCCAAGATCTTTCCCACGAGCTATCACATGCCCAATTTGGACACCGGGAAGGCCTCCAAAAGCCTCCTGCAAAATGCACTATGTAGCGCGCGGCGCATTGGGCCAGAACACTAATTTTTGTCATTTTCTCTACAAAAGCTCAAATCAACTCAATCTTTAATGTTTCAAGAAGGTTTGTGCAACTTTTTCATAGCTATTTAACCCATTTGCAACAAGAGATATGCTCAAAATTAGAGCAGAGATCAAATTGGAGTGTTGAAGGGCGAAAATCTTGTTTTGAAGCCGTGGAAGTGAGTTTGCAGTGCGCGCGGCGCATACAAGTGGCGCGCGGCGCATAGGGAGCACACGGCGCACTGGGCATCAATAGCCAGTGTATTTTTGCACGTGCATGACGCACATAGAGCACGCGGCGCATAGAGCCCTAAGGCCATAAAACTTCAATCCTTCGTCCAAATTCGCATCAAATCACCTCATTTGCTTGCAAGTAAATCATCCAAGCTTGCTTATTAATTCATGGATATGTTATGGTGTTTCAAATGAGGAGAAAATAAGTGTTTGATATGGTGAAATGTAAACCCTATATTCATTTCCAAATTCACTCCATAGGGTTTTGAAAGAAGTGTTGGTGATATTGTTGGTGTTTCAAACTTGTTTCAAACAACATGTATGCTCTTGTTATGGAATGTCATTATTGCCACTGTTAGATTTACCACAGTCCCATTTTCAGTGTTCCCATATCCCTATACCCTTTGATCCCCATGTGAAATCCCAAACCCTATCACTTGTTACCTCCTTCCCTTCATTGATTAAAATTTAAATTTCCACAAGTTTCAATGGCTGTTTTCATGTCTTTGACTTTATTTTTGCCATTTGAATAAATCTTGTTTCTATCACATCACAAGTCCCATCACTATCACCTATTCCCATACCATTTGTAAAGGTGTCTAATCTCAACATTTTCCAAAGCAGTGACTAAATGTTTGTCCTTTCTGAAGTCACTTGACAGTTCATTTTGTTCACTTTGACACTTCCTTTCAGCCTCTCCATTTTATGTGACACATTTGGACATTGAAACAAATACACCAATTTTCTCATTTTCTAAACAACCAAGCATACAGTTGACAAACACATTTCAGCATCACGACGAGTACTATCTCCACCCAGGGTGGAAGGGGTCTCGTTAAATTCATCAGTAGAGCGAGTACTATCTCCACCCAGGGTGGAAGGGGTCTCACCTTCGTCATCAACACACGCTCATAGAGTTGCGGCAAATTCGGGAAGACCGTGCATTGGCCCGGAAGAGACCAGGTGACATGACACCGGCTGATCGAGAGACCTGCCTCACGCATGTTAACATTCATCTGGAGAACTTGTTGGCGAAGGAAAATAGAGACAAATACATGCTCCGTCACATGAAAAATCATTATTGGGCCTGTAATCACGTTGCAAAGCTAAAATGAAGATCCTGAAGGCAAGGTTGAGCAAAGCACTGAAACGGTGAAAAAGGCCTGATCCGCTTAGAATCTTGGCCAAGGCTTCCTTGGCTGAGCATGAGGCATGATTTTGGACCTTCACTCTGAATTTCAGCAAATTTGGAGAATATTTTGTCATTTTTGAAAATTTTGGTCTCAAAACAGGGTTTTCCACCCAATGCGTAGCGCGTCACGACGTGCGCTTATGATTGGGACACTTTCTGGAGGAAAAATTTATATTTTTAGATTTTTCATGGTAATTTATGCATTTTCATGAATGGCCGAAGCATTTCATCACATTTTGGGCTGCCTAAAGGGCCAAAAACACCATGAAAACCACCTTTCTGCCACCTTTTTCACCAGCAGGAAGTACTTGTGGGAGAATGACGTTTTGGAGGGGAAAATGAGCTCCAAATTGATAAATCCCACTTGGGTTGGATAGCAGACATCTAGGGATTTCCAACAAGCTATCATGAGCTTGATTTTGATTCCGGGAAGTGCTCCAAAAGCAGGTCCAAAGTCGCGCAGCGCATAGAGGAAATTAGCCTATTTTTCACCTTCCAGCACAGAAATTCGGCCAGTTTGGACTAGTTTCACCTCTTGATGTAATTTTTGACCCAGATTGATGTAATTTTGGCATGTATTTACTTTTTCTAGATGGTTCACTGACAAAAAAGTGAAAATCAAGTGAATGAATCAGTTTCCTTCCTTTTAGAGGCAAGTTGTTTCACTGCCTAGATTATAGCTCCTTGTTTAGAATTGGTTCAAACTGCTCCTAGAAGCATGAGCTCGACCCCTAGAGGCATGGGAAGGGCTTAGGATGGTCTATAAGATGTATTTTCTTAGTCATTTTCAAAGGTTGGAAAAGTTGGACTCTTGGGAAAAGTTTGGCACACTATTGTACATATTTTCTGCATTTTGGCTAAGGAAAGATCAGAGGTTTTGCAGCACCTGTTGGGATTCTTGTGGCTTTCAGTTTTGATGGTGTGTTCTCTCAGTTATTTGTAATTTCTTTAAATTTTTAATGTATTCCATTCCCTTCTTTTGCTTCTGAAACTAAATGAATGAGTAAATGAGGTAGAATCCATTAATTCCAGTGTTCTGCCTTTAAATTTGTTTAGTTTTATATGTTTTCTCCAGTTTGGAGAGGATCCTTGTTCTCCCTTGCCCTCTTCAGCTCCTTGTCATTCTGATCCATCCATACACATAATCAAAAAGCATCAAGACTACTGTCTACCTTGCCCCAACTCAAATTCTGCAAAGATCTGGCCTCATCCCCGAGCTCAAAATTGTTTTTCCCATTTTTTCAACAAAAACCCAAAAAAATTTAAATCAAACCTTCCTATCTATTTACTAGCCTAAAATCAGTATCTATTATAGGTCATCTCAGCCCCTTTGAAGATCCTTTGCCGAGATAGACCCGGAGAGAGCCCTCTCCTGTCCTCGTAGGGCTAGCTATGAGGCTGAGCGTGGTTTGATGTTGCCTTGAGTTTTACCTTATTTCGGCCTAAGGTAGATTCAAGCGCTAACACATGGTATGTGCATTTTGGTATTTGGTTCTTTTGTTGTCGGTGGCATGGTTTTTCTGGGTTTTGATAGTGGTTTTCAGCCTTGCCTTTTCTTTTTCCAGATAGCCATGGTGTGATGGGATTGTTCTCGATTTTGAGCTTTGGAATTTTTGGATGGTTTCAGAATCTAGGGAGGAGGTGGTCTTAGGTTCATTTCCAAAGGCCTAGGAATCCCTTGACTGGTTTTGGCAGGATACAGGAAAAATCCTAAGGGTGGTGTCTCAGCTAGCCTAGTGATCCAGCGTGGATTGTGGTAAATAATAGAGACAAGGAGATGAAATTTTCCTCAAGGATGGTGATGAGATCCAAAGGCATTCCAAGCTTGATTTATTTTTGTGATCTCGGTGCCGGTTTAGTTGAGATCACGGTATGGTGACGGTGGAGGTGGTTTAACCTCTAGATTCCCTTGGTTTTTTTTTGGATTTGTTTATCCATGAGATCCCACATTCATGCTTGGAATATGGAATGGGGGTGACTGCATGAAAGAAATATTTTGTTCAACCATGTCTATGGTCATGTAGTATGTGGAAGTCCCAAACCTAGTTGGCTCTTGCCTATGTTTAATGAAAGTTAAGTTCTCTTGCTTTTGTACTTGTATTTATGTGGCTTTAATGGTTGTTATCTTATGATTATTTATGTTATTATATGTTGGTTATAAGCATGGTTATGTGATTGGTTCTTGTCATGTTTTATTTCATGTTTTACTTGTAACTAAAATAATAATGGATGCAAGACCTAATTAATGTTAAGGTAGATAATGGGAAAGGGCGGAGATCCTTCTTGACAAGTTTCATATGAATTTCCATTCCCTTATTTAGACTTGTATTCATGGCCCATAGATTTCATTGTTTCCAAATGTTTGATAGAATTTCAGTCCCGGTTGGGGATGGTCACGCCCAATCCTAGCGTCAGATTTTGGTCTACAAGCATTTTCTTTGTGTAATTTATGAATTCTGAGAGTTACAGGGATTTATGGGCAGAATTCTAGCCCTAGACCTAGAATCTATCCTTAAAATCATAGTCATTGGTACAACACTGAGTGGAAAATTCCACATTCGCATTGATGCATTCCTATTCATACAACTGGGAGGTTCGAGTTGCACTGATGCCTTGGAAAGGAAGCAAATAGGGGTAAAAATCTGGGAAACTTTAGGTTGCCTCAGGGGATGGATACCTAGAGGGGTTGGGTTACTCCTGGAGGGTCCTATGGCACCTGAGGGAAGTTAGTAATGTTTGTTTTTTCAACTCCATTTCCTTAAGGTCATATAGGAGGTTGTGTTTGGTCATAAATTCCCCTCATCTCATGTTTACCCCAGGTAAGCTGGTGAAAGTGGTTAGATGTGAGGGGAGAGGTGTGTTACAGGTGGTATAAGAGCATGGTTTCACTCTCTTTAGGGAAAAGTATGATTTTTTCAAGGTTATTGTCTCCATGCATGGGATCAAGGTATACTATTGGTATGGTCATGCATGATGTTATATGTTGATATACCGAATATCTAGATATGTTTATGATTATACATGTACATGTTAATCTGGAATGATCTTACGGATGAGATAAGCCTACCCTAAACAAAAATAAGATATGGATTTTATTTTGGTATCTATTTTTTTTCTCACATGATACACCTACAGGAAGAAGAGAACTAGGGATGACGAGAAAAATGGTAGACTATAGGTCTCGTGACTCTCCCTACAATGTAGTTGGGTAGTAAGGATATGAGTATTCCCCTAGTGTGGCAGATACATTGAGGAACTTGAGGTTAGAGATCAAAATTTGTAAGGAATATAATGATAGGTTGGTTGAGGCTCAGGAAAGACTTGTAAGGGCTCAGCAAAAGTAGATAGAGGTTAATGTAACCATTCTTCAGAGTTTTTCAGAGTTGAAAAAATAGGGACAGATAAGGATTAGTAAAGATCTGGAAGAAAATACTAATGGAGCCTATGGTAGCAGGTATTGGTCCAGACATAGGTTGGATAGAGTGGACACATTTAGAGGTGGCATATTATTGGACACACCTAATAGGAGGACTAGTATGTATGGGCATCATTCTATTTTCTCTTCCAGGAGACATCATCATAGTCATCGTTTTCATCATCCTTATAGGAGGGGTGAGTACTTTCCTAAGGAATTCAAGAAATTCAAGCCACCTACATTTGATGAAGAGATGAAGAATTCATAAGATGCAGAGGCATGGTTGCTTGGGATGAATAAATTCTTCAGATTGCATAGTTATACTTATAACATGAAATCCAAGATATCCACTTTCATCCTTAAAGGGAAAGCATATATCTAGTGGGAGCATATGAAGAATGTTAAAGGTATTTGAGAGGATGCCTTGATTTTGGATGATTTTGAGAGGCTCTTCAAGAAGAAGTACCTGCCGAATAAGTACTATGATGTTAGAGCCAAGGAGTTTTATGAGTTGCAGATGGATTCCATGATAGATCATGAGTATACTAGTAGGTTTCTGGATTTTTTGAGGCATATTCCTTACCTCAAGGAGAAAAAGGCCAAGTTTCAGAGATTCATCACTGGAAAACTAGTAGCATACAAATACAAGATTGAGTTCGGTGAGCCTAGATCGCTAGAAAAATCCATTCGAAAGTTGAAGCATTGTTATGAATAGTCAAAGCACAAATTTGAGCCTAAGCATGATTTGAAAGGAAATGAGAAATCTAAAGAAATATGGCCACCAAAGCAAGGAATACCTTAAGATGCAGGTGAGAAAGAAAATGTGGTTCATTACAATAAGTTCAATACATTTGACAAGGGACATGGATTGCAGCTTGGAGAGCAGCAAACTAGAGGTGATGGTAGAGCACCATTGTAGTGTTGGATATGTGGCAAGGATCATCGCAAGAGCTATTATCCGTAGTATAAGGGAGGTAAAACCCAGATCTATAGTGCTCAGGAGGCACATACAGTTGGGTATCTTGGTCATAGTATTCCTTGGGTTTATGCAATTGTAGAAAACAGGTAGGCGGATCACTGTGAATTTATCATTTTGATGGATGGTAAGCTTTGTGATCAAGTTATTTCTATTTTGATTGATCCTGGATCAAAATATAGTTATGTTAATCCTAACCAGTGAATATGTGTGGCTTGAGAAAAGAAGTGCATGTAGAATCTTAGTTGGTGTGGTTGGCTACAGGTATGAAGAAGAAGTTCACCATTGGGTAATGGATTGTGCATTTGAGTTAAATGGTATGCCTACAACAACATATTTGAATGTACTACCATTGGGATCGTATAGCATGATTTTGGGTATGGATTGGTTGTACCTTCACAGGACCAAAGTAGATTGTTATGACAAGGCCATTGAGTTCCTAGATGATACTAGAGAAAAAATAATTATGCACGGAAAGAAGAAGCCTACATCAATGAGGATTTTCACAGCGATGCAGGCCAAGCGTAGTTGTAGGAAGGGTTGTGTGATATTTGTAATGCATGTTTCCAGTGAAAAGGGTAAGGATGTTGAGGAGGTATAAATATTCCAAATGTATCTTGTATTGAAACAGTTTCAGGATGTGTTTCCAGCATAGATTCCAGAGTTACCTCCTCATATGGAAGTGGAATTTTCTATTGAGTTCGTACCAGGGTCAGTGCCAACATGAAAGGAACCTTAAAAGACGAGTACGCTAGAGTTAGTTGAGCTGAAGTTGTAGTCGAATGAAATGATTGAAAAGGGGTACATTAGGCCAATTCTATCACCTTCGGGAGCACCAGTGTTGTTCGTGAAGAAGAAGGATGGTACTCTTAGGTTGTGCATTGATTATAGGAAACTAAACAAAGTGACGATCAAGAACAAGTATCCATTGCCGCAGATTGATGACTTGTTTGATCAATTGAAGGGAGAAACAATGCCCTATAAGATCGACTTGAGATCTTGATATCATCAGGTACACATCGAATAAGAGGACATATACAAGACCACCTTCAGGACCAGGTATGGAAATTATGAGTTTGTTATAGTTCCATTCGGTTTGACTAATGCCCAAACTACATTTATGTGTTTGATGAATAGAGTTTTGTGTCCTTATCTGGACAATTTTTTAATTATTCATTGATGACATATTGGTATATTATAAGAATGAGGAAGATCATTCCGATCATTTAACAACAGTGTTGAGAATGCTAAGAGAGCATCAGTTATATGCTAAGCTTAGAAAGTGTACTTTCTTCCAAACAAAGTTACGCTAATTGGGACATGTTGTTTCCAAGGAGGGAATAGTAGTAGATCCATAAAATAATAGAGCCATCATGGAGTGGGAAATTCCTAAGAATGTGGAGGAAGTCATATCATTTATGGGATTAGCAGGTTATTATAGGAGGTTCATCATGAAATTCTCACACATTGCATATCCTATTATCTCTTTGTAGAGGAAAGGTAAGAAGATTGAATGGATAGAAGAATGTGCAGCTAGTTTTGAGTAGTTGAATTAGTTTTTGACCAATGCTCCAGTTCTTAAGATTGCAGATATAGATAAATAATTTGTGGTGTGTACATATGATTGTAAAATAGGACTTGGTGGATTCCTTATGTGGGAGGGAGATATCATATGCTATGAATCTAGAAAATTTAATGAGCATGAAAAGAACTATGCAACTCATATTTTGAGTTGGAAGTTATTATTCACGCGTTGAAAATGTGGAGGCATTATCTTCTTGGCAGGAGATTTGTATTACTGAGTGATCACAGTGGGTTGAGATATTTGTTTGACCAACCAAATCTGAATTCCATGCAAGCTAGATGGTTGACCACCCTTAGTGAGTTTGATTTCGAGATCGGATACATTAAGGGAAAGGAGAATAGGGTTGCAGATTCTCTTAGAAAGAAAGTGAATATGAACCATAGAGAAATTATTAGTTCCTATGGTATGTAATTACAATATCATATCTTACATATAATACAACGAGATAACAGGTATGTGGAGCTCAGGCATCAGTTACATTAGAGTATAAGTATGAGTACAGGTGTAGGTACAGGTGATCAGGATGCAGACTATCATCTCACGATAGATGGTTTGGTGAAATTTAGGGACATGATATATGTGTCAGATGACATTTAATTCAAGAATATTATCTTGAGGGAATTTCATGTCAAGCCATTCTTGGGCCACCCAGGGTATTAGAAGACATTGACGATGTTGAGGAAGTTCTACTATTGGTCGAACTTGAAGAGGGATGTGGTAGAGTTCATGGCTAGATTTTTGAATTGTCAGCAGGCGAAGGCAAAATGTAAGAATAAAGGTGGTCTAATACATCATATTCTGATTCTGAAATGAAAATGGGAGGTCATTTCCATGGATTTTATTACAGGTATTCTAAGGACAGTAAGGCATCATGATTCTATCATGGTTGTGATCAAGAGGTTGAGAAAGGTGGCTCACTTCATTCCAATGAAGACTACATATTCAGCTAGTGAGGTGGCACATGTATTCATAAGGGATATTGTGAGATTGCATGGTGTTCTGAAGAATATTGTGTCAGACAAGGATTTTAAGTTCACTTCCAAATTTTGGAAGGATTTGTTTTCAGGTTTGGGGACAAAGTTTTCCTTTAGTACAATCTATGACCCATAGACAGATGAACAGACAAAGAGGGTCAGTAGAATCTTGTAGGACATGTCGAGAATATATGCAATGCACCAGTAGAAGAAATGGGGGGATTACCTTCCATTTTTTAACTTTGCATACAAAAATGGTTATCAAGAGGCATTGAGGATGAGTCCTTTCGAGGCATTGCATGATCCGGTGAACAAGGTTCTTATTGGAATGGACAGGTTGGCAGACATGGAATAGGAAATTCAGGCTATAAAGAAGAATCTAAAGGTAGCATGGGACAAGCTAAAAATTTATGCAGACCAACACAAGGAATTAAAGGATTTTCAGGTTGGGGAGCATGTGTATTTGTGCATCAAGCCCAAGAAGAGCTCCTTGAGGATTGGGTCATGTGCCAAGTTGGAACCACAGTATTGCAAGCTTGTTAAGATCCTTGAGAGGATTGGACCAGTGGCATATCAACTTGCACTACCTCCAACGGTGAAAGTCCATGCTTTTTTTCATGTTTCTTTACTTAAAAGGTATATAAAGGATTTTGATAATATTATTGATTGGTCTATATTGCAGGTGGATCAAGAAGGAGAATTCCAGCTGGAAACTCAGTGAATATTGTAGCAGAAACAACTCATGCTCAGGAACAGAGCCATAGAGAAATTTAAAGTGAAGTGGAAGCACTTTGTGCCCGAAGAATCTACATGAGAGATGGAAAATCATATGCAGACTATGTATCCGTCATTGTTTATTGGTTGAGGCAAAGCAGTTTTGGTATTTTTAATATTTATGTATGGTTTCTATTGTAAATATTGTCGTGATCTAAGTTATAAAGCTCCAATAAGTGGTATGGTTGTTATATTGTCATGTTTCTATGACAATTTTTTCTTTTGAGCTGATTATTCATTATAAATACTACATCGAGCTAAGTTATGAAGATCCATGGGAAATATGATTTCTTTTCAGCGGTTTTTTTGAGGTATAGGTGCGGTTTAACACCAAGGATGGTGCTCCACAAGGGGGAGGGTTCTGTAACTGGCCCATGATAAAATTTCATGTAATAAAAGTTAATAAAGGCAAAAATAGGACCACAGTTAAGGGACACTAATTCCAAGCTTAATTTTGGGAAAATATATCCTAGTGGGAATCACTCGATGTGTTCATGGCTAAGGGGAAATTGGAAAAGGAAATGGCTAAGGCTTTGAAAAGGAAAAAATATTTTATTTCACATTTATTTATGAAAATAAAGGAAAGTAGGAGAAAAGGAAGTTGAAATGTTACATGTTGCATGTGAGGAGGAAAATGAAGGAAAATGATGGAAAATGAAGAGAATAGAGGCCTCACTGATAAAACGGTTTTTGGATTTTGTTAGTTTAGTTTTACAGCTCTCTCTCTATTCTCTCTCTCACACACACTTGGACACTTCAATTTTTCTTGGAGCATTTCAACATTGGACCAAGAAAGGGAAAAACCAGAAAAGGAAGGATAAGGAAAGGAAAGGAAAGAAAAGATCAAGAAAGGAAGAGTAGGATCAAACAACTTTAGCAAGAATACTTACAGGTAATAGATTGCATGTATGATTTCCTAGCTAGTTTTGACATGCACGGTATGTTCATGTTGGTATTTGGTTCTTTTATTGTTGGTGGCATGGTTTTGTCAGGTTTTGACAGTGGTTTTCAACCTTTCCTTGCCTTTTTCTGTATAACCATGGTGTTATGGGATTGTTCTCAGTTTTGAGATTTGGAATTGTCAGATGGTTTCAGAATCTAAGGCAGAGGTGGTCTCAGGTTCATTCCCAAACACATAGGAATCCCTTGACCAGTTTCAGAGGGATACATGATAAATATTGAGGGTAGTGTCTCGATAAGGGCCTAATGATCTAGTGTGGATTTTAGTAAAGCCTGGAGACAAGGAGAAAAAAAAATCCTCAAGGATGGTGATTAGATCTGGAGGCATTCCAAGCTTGGTTCAACTTTGTGATCTCGATGCCGGATTAGATGAGATCATAGTATGATGAGGGTGGAGATGGTTTAACCTCTAGATTCCCTTGCTTTTTTTCAATTGATTTATCCATGAGATCCCACATTCATGCTTGGAATATGGCACATCGGTGACTAGTTGAAATAAATATTTGGTTCAGCCATGTCTATGGTCGCGTGGTACATGGAAGTCCTGAACCTAGTTGGCTTTATCCTCTATTTAATGAAAGCTAAGTTCTCTTGCTTTTGTACTTGTATTTATGTGGCTTTAATGGCTATTATCATATTATTATTTGTGGTTATATGTTGGTTATAATCATGGTTATATGATTGGTTCTAGTCATGATTTATTTCATGTTTTACTGTAACTAAAATAATAATTGATGAAAGACCTGATTAATGTTAATATAGCTAATGGGAGAGGGTATTGATCCTTCTTGACAAGTTTCATATGAATTTTGAGTGCCTTATACTCAGTCTTCTATTCATGACCTGTATATTGCATTGTTGCCAAGTGTTCGATAGAATGTCAGTCTCGGTTGGGGATGTTCAGGCCTAGTCTTCGTGTCATTTTTTGGTCTACAAGCATTGTAATTGTGTAATTTATGAATTTTGAGAGTTACAAGTATTTCTGGGTAGAATTCTAGCCCCGACCCTAGAATCTAGCCTTAAAATCTACAATTTTTGGCACAACATTGAGTGAAAAAGTCCACTATCGCACTGATGCAGGCTTATGCATGCGACTAGGAGGTTCTAATCGCATTGATGCCTTGAAAGTGAGTGAATGGGGGTAAAAATCATGGAAACATTAGGTTGGCTCAAGGGATGTACACCTTGAGGGGTTGGGTTACTCCTAGAGGGTCTTTTTGGCTTGAGGGGTCATTACCCAGGTTCAGATTTATTGTGCAACCAACAAACCCTCCAACTACTGTCCCTTTCGGCAATGACCTACTTACACAAATCAAAGTCTCACTCGAAGCAGTATTGGGGGGTGCTAGAACTAGGTTTCCACACCCTAAGGAAGAAATTAATGTGGTATCCCTAAACATATTTATAACATGCAATAGAATAGATGTGCGGATAAACAAAATCACAGTGAACTTCATCGCAGATTATCATAAACTTCCTTAGTATGTATTTGTGTGCAGTAAACAGATGTATTTTAACCATATCTATTCATAAATCATGTACTTCACACATAACATACTTCGTTCATTCACACAGATGTGTTTAATCATAAAAAGAAGTAAATATGCAATCACAAAACATATTTCGATCTTAAGAAAATAACAGATTCATTACACATCAGTGGAATATATATTCAAGAAGTTCGCCAAAATATTCTTCTATATTAAGATATCCAACTGTTCAATAGATATATTTTGTTAGTACCAATTACCCTTCCATGAACATAGCCAGCAGGAGCCTTTCTACCCAAACCCAAACTTAGATCGAAAGCTTTAACAAAAATACATCAAAATATATGATATAAGATATGAGATATCCTTTCATGACTCGAACATTACATATTTATACTAATTTAGTGCGCAAATACCATGGTGTTTGAGACTCGTGGTTTTCCATTAAAACACATTACATTAAATAAGGGACTTTGACCCGCCCCAAAGCCCCTTTGACTCTTCTGTGCAACACACACAACAAAAAATAAACATAAATACTATCAAAATTGTACCCCCAGGGGACCCTGTTCCAACAGGACCCCAACACAAACTTGTGACTCGTCTTGCGGCACTTTGGGGTGGGCTACTTCATCTTTTCTTTGAGCGCCTTGACAGAGCTCTCCAGTGGCAAGACCACTTCGACACTCTGCGCAACAGCACCCTATGCTTCATTTACTAACTTCGCAGTTTTCAGCCCTTCAGCTGCCAAATTGATGTTGCGCTATGTTTTTTGAAGGCTCTTCAAGGAATCATCCAATGCTTAAGAAAACTGCAGGGCTTCCTCAACCCATTGTTGCATCATTGCTTCCAATAAATACTCGCAACGACGCAAATCTTCGATCTCTGTTTGAATTACCCTACCTTCATGAAGACGAGAAAGTCTTTGCGCTATCACCAATGTGGGCATCATCATCCTGATGTCTGCAAACAATTTCTCTTTCACGTGGAATTCATTATGTAGCTGCTACACCATTTTCCTGTGGATGATCTACAGTGCTCTTCTGATGATAAATTTGGAATTATTTTATCAGAGCTTCAATGGTTTCATTCACAAAGTGTGTGCCTCGATCACTCATCAAAATCTTAGGGCATCCAAAATGAGTCAATATGTTCTCAAAAATAAGTGTGCAGTTGTGTCCACACTAAAATCCTTCATCATCTTAGCTTCAACCCATCGGGTCACATAATCTATAGCAGTGATTATGTAATGTGCGCCAGTCTTCTTTCCTGGAGGGTCAATAGGTACAACAAAATCTATGGCCCATTTGTCAAAATATTGCAATTCCATTTTTGGTTGCAAGAGAATCCCATCTCTATGCGATGTATTTCTTATCCTTTGGCATGCATAGCATGCACAAAAATGTGCATATGCATCATTTTGTAGTGTGGGACACCATAAACTAGCGCAGACGATCTTATATGAGGTTTCTTTCCCTGCGTAGCGACCTCCAGTAACCCCTCAATTAGCTTCAACTAAGATCCCATGTCTTTAAAATTCCAATACATATCTTCACAGTACCTCATCTACACCCATATTATATAGCTGATACGCAATTAAGGTGAAGTCAGCAGTGCACGCAACCAGCTCTTTCTTTTGTTGCAATGTATACTCCTCTGGCACACGTCCAATAGTCAAGAAATGAATGATATCAGCAAAATTATCATCAACCACCTTTATAGAAAACAACTACACATCTGGTAACCCATACTCAAAGCTAGTCAGCTCTTCTCCATTTTCAATGCACGACAGATGGTCTGGCCCAACATTCAGTCTCCCCGACTTCACAATAACTTCAAAATCATACTCCTGGAACAACAACAACTACTGGCAGATCTTCCCCCCCAACACAGGCTTATTGACCAAGTACTTTAAATAAAAGTGGTCATTAAACATCTTAAAGTGACCTCCAAATATATAGTGGCGAAATGTCTGCAGCGCATAAACCATATCCAATCCTTCTCTCTTTGTAGCTAAGTAATTACATTCTGCGCTTGATATCTTCCTACTTGAAAATGAAATATGGTGATCAATCTTCCCCACTCCTAGTTGTGCTAAAATAGCTCTGAGCGCGATGCAAGAGGCATCAAAATGCACATGAAATACCTTTGACCAATCTGGAAAGACCAATATGGACGCAGTGATCATCTTCTCTTTCAGCAGTTTAAATCTCTATTGACATTCTTCATCCCAAAAAAATGACACATCCTTCTTGAGTAATTTCTCCATGGGCACTGTTAGTATGAATTCTTTGTCGAAGCGTACGAAAAAGAACCACTTTAGCTACGCATAACTAATAGCCCTAACAACAATAATGGCTGCAAAACATCTTCAGATCTGCGATTAGTAGTTAAAGTGTTGCAACAAACAGATCTATAAATGGAAAGATATTAAGCAGTAAAGTAAAGAGTTTGCTCCATGCATCCAACAGACAAGACAAGAACACGATTTTTGAATGAATTTTATATTACAGGGCACCTGGGAGGAAACAAGAAGGTGTATCCAGATCTCCTCAATGGGATGGGTTCTTTGTAGTCCTCAGCACTTCAGATCTAAGCTTTCTCTCTCTTGTAGATGTAGAAACCCAATGTAGAAGGTAGAGCTCAATGGGAGCAAAATGGTAGAAAAATGAGACCAAGTGTATAGATCTAGAGTGATCTAATAGGCAACAAAAGGTGAAGAATGATGGGGAAAACCCTCCTATTTATAACAAAATATTGGGTCATTCTAGATCTTGGTGCATGATTAAAATAATGTTAATCAAATCTAGATCCACCTCTATGGGATATTTTATTATTATTTGTTGGAGGGAAAGGGTGTTTGACTTGGGTCAAATCCCTTGATTAGTGAAAAATAAATAAATAAATGATTTATTTATCTTTTTAAGGAAGTGGTTGGGATATAATCAAATAAATAATGATTTAGTTGATTAATGGTAGTTGATTTGGTCATATTTAACAAGGAATATTATTTAAATAATTATTCCTAGAAAATAATAAGATAACTATGGGTTTATCTCATTAATTTCTTTGTTTTTGGGTTAAACATGACTGGGAATAATAATTAAATTATGGTTTAATTAATTATTCCTTTTGGGGTTTTCTAATTAACATAGTGAAAGCAGTTTTACTTGGGGTAAAACTGGTCTTACATGGTGTACTTGGGTCCATCTAATGATGAAGAGTTAGATGACCAAAAAATGGTGTAACAGGCACAGTGGTCAACGCATAACCTTGGATGAACTTCCAGTAATATCTATTATGTCCCAAAATTGAGAGCAGTTGTTTAACGTTAGCAGGAACTCCCAAATTGACAATTAGTGCAATCTCCGTAGGAGCCACCATCAATGCTTGTTGGCAGACAATATGTCCCAGCAAGATCCCAAATGGCACACAAATAGTATGCACTTCTTCAAATTAAATGAGATATGATACTTCCTATAAGTATCTAGCATCAGGCGCAGACTTGATACATGCTTTTTCAACAACCCAAAGACATCCCAATCATCAACGTAGAATTCTAATAAATTGTGGCTATATCATTTGAATGTAGCTACTACTACACACGAGAAGACAACAGGCACATTATTCAACCCAAATGGCATGACTGTATATTGAAAATATCCCCATTCTTTTGCAAAGGTTGCCTTACTTTGATCTTCTGGTGCAATTATGATCTGATGATATTTTGAGAACCCATCTATAAATGAATAAGCTTCATGTCCTCCTACATTGCCGATGATCTCATCGGAAAACAGGGTCAAGAATGGATCATGAATGCAGGCATCATTCATTTTGAAAATACACACAAATCCTTATTACTCATTTAGTCTTCTTATCTTGTACAACCATGGGACTTACCCAATATGACTCCTCTATTGGTTCTATAATTCATGTGGTAACCATTTTATCCAACTCTTCCTTAAATTTTTTCTTATATTTTGGATTCAATCTATATGGGCGTTGCTTCACAGGTCACGCATCAGGTTTCAGAGTGATCTTCATGACCCCCAGATCTCCTTTTATACCTTTCAACTAAGAAAAATTTGTCAGAAACATGTCCTGATACTCAGTCAGTAGCTCAACAACCTTTCCCATCGTTTCATCATCCTAGTAATATTCAATCTTCGCCAACTGTGGTTTCTCTTCATATCCATTGTTCACTTGACAAATATTTAGAGGCTTCATGACATCTAATGGTGTAATTGAAGGCCCAAAAACTACGCGTTATCCCTCAGACTCAGGAATTGTGATATTTCTTGGATTTTCTTCATTTTCTTAAACTACCAAATTGATGCAATTGACAATATCCCTCATATGTGCATGCCATGCTGGCGAAGCACGCTCTACCTTTGGCTTTTCCGTATAAAAGATGACCTCTTGAATACCATGCATCACTCTACCCAAGTATTCGAAGCCACTTTCGAAGGTGAAGGTTAAAATAAAACTTTCGGCCAGCTTAGACCATTCATCTCCCGTCTAGTTCTTCTTTTATTATTTTTCTTATAGAACTTATCGAAAGCTCTTTGTTCCATCTGGAGCAATTCTTTTTCTGTGTAGTTATCGATCAATTCTTGAAGATTATCTATGGAATTTTTTTTGTGCAGTAACTTGATGCAAGCCTGTAAAAAGGGCTTTATTTCTTTGTCTACTCTGGCCACATCCATAGGAATTCCTCACATTGATGTGCTTGCTTATGAAAACCTCTTATTTACTTCTACAAAAGTATATTTTTCATGTTGTAAGTTGAATATATCCTTTTTCGTAGGTGTGTTACAGATCCAGAGATCAACATCCATATTCTTTCCCTTATCCTCACCAGTGGCCACACCACTCCTAGTGAAAGCATTCATGCAAGGATCCTCTTTGCACAGCTCCTCCCTTACCATTTGAATATTTTGTGTCAGATTCTGTGTTTTCTTCTCCTACATATTAGCAAAAAAAATAGGACAATCTTCAATTACATGATCAAATTGCCTACAGTACCTTCATGACTATCGAGCCAGATTTGGACAGTTGCGCACATAATGGCCAACATCTCCACAATTGTAACAAATGAGTTGTCCCCTTCCTCGACCATATGATCCTCCTCCTCTACCTTGTCCTATAGTCTAGAGTTCACCATGCCCATACGGGGATGTTGGTGAGGTTGGTTCAGCCTACATTCTATACAACTTAGATTTGTCAATCATCAAATCAAAGCTTTGACATTATTGTTCATCATGTCCTAGTGATGAGAAAAATCTACAAAAAAGCTGCTTTATCTCAAGTATATATTTCCAATCCGCGGATAGTAATAAACCAAATGCAAACCTATAGTCTGACAAATTTCGCACCATACTGTAGGTGTCCCACTCAGTCCAACAACGCTCTTCAGTGAGCTTGGTCCTCTAGCATGCAGGTAATCACTGAACATAGGGCATTGATCCTTATCATGCTCGGTAGTTTTATATCGTATGCACCATACATCTACACATTCCTCCTTCCCCTTATCTTTGCATAGATTCTGAATTTCCAAAGGCATTGCTTCTAATTGACTCTGAATCTGTTGAGTTCAGATCACAATAGGTACCGGTGCAGCTTCTAGTTTCTTTGCAATTTTTACGACCTCAGCCTGTGTGGAAATCTTCTATTGACTCAAGGGTTGGTGCAGATGTGGAATAATCATAGTAATAAACCATTCCATGGCTTGGGTATCATCGATAGTGAATCCACCGTCTCTGATAGTGCACTTCAACCTCTGATCCACCTATCTACTAGTGAATCTCTTTCAACTCGGTTACACATTTCACGTATGACGTTGGATTTTTGAACTGTTATTTTAGGACGTCCTTCATATCATCAATAGTTTCATTAGATTTCATCGATACATACCTTATATACCATTCCATCGCGAGATCTTGGAAATCGGTGGCCAACTGCAGTTTCTTTACATCATCACTATTAACCTGCGATGCTCTCCATACAGCGTCAGTGACAAACCATAATTGTTCTTTATATTCATTCCCAATACCTCTGAAAGTAGGAAACTTCATAGATGCAGTAATATTTGTGCCTGGTGGAGGTGGAGGTGGAGTGGATGACTTGTGAGATGATTTTGGAAGTGGAGTGGATGGGTTTTGAACTATGGTCAACGCTCCCTGATTATTCTGATCTAGCGAAAATTATTATTCTTCATAGTGCGCAGATTCACTAGAGCTACTTGTCTCTGGTTCTGTGTCGCTATTATATATACCCTTAAGAGGACTATAAATAAACCCTTATTCAAGATATGTGTGGTAAATTCCTTCGTTTCACGTATTCCGGCCTCTTCGAGACATTCACACGATATGCTCACACAGAGAACCATGTTCACACAATAGCATCTTAATCCACAACTTCAAAGAGAACAGGAATTTACCTTTGGGACCTTTGAAAAATCTTATTTTTACTTCAAAATAGGACACAAACTGATCAATAGTAAACTCAATTACAATCCTCCCAGAACACAATCAATCAAATGATCTATCACGCAAGTAATCGTATTGTTGGTCTTTTATAACTATTGTACTAATTATGGGATCCACTGAGTGACTGTGTCATCCTTCACACAGGTATTGAATTCAGTCAATCGGGACAACCACTCTTGCAACTCAGTCACAAAGGAATCAAATAATATCTCTTGGACTTCTGTATAAATATACTTTTGAACCCAATCTTCAGCAGATAATTTAGAACTTCTATTCTCTTGGATTGTGAATTCAAGGATTTTTTCGTCAATAAAATCTTGCAATTCGTTCTATGTAGGATGCCACAACATCAATTCTTCCTCAAAATGATCTTGGTCCTAGAAAAGGAACCATCTTTTGGCTTGAGAGGTCTTAACCCAGGTTCATATTTATTGAACAACCAACAAACCCTCCAACTACTAGCCCTTTCAGTAATGACATGCTTGTGCAGATCAAAGTCTCACTCGAAGCTGTATGGGAGGGTGCTAAAACTAGGTTTGTGCACCTTGAGGAAGAAATTAATGTGGTAGCCCTAAACATATTTATAACAGGCAGTAGAACATATGTGTGCATAAACAAAATCACAGATCAACTTCATCGTAGATTATCACAGACTGCCTTAGTACGTATTCGCACACAGTAAACAGTTGTACTTTAACCAGATCTATTCATCAACCATGTAATTCACACATAACATAATTTATTCATTCATGCCAATGCTTTTAATCATAAATTGAAGTAAATATGCAATCACAGATCAACACATTATGATATTAAGAAAATAACAGATTTGTTGGGAAAAATACTGAGAGGGGGGGTGAATCAATATTTAGAGCTGACTGAAAACTTTTTACTTTTTCTCTCTTAAAACCATATGCTACTTTACTGAACCCAGCTCGCATATACATGCGAATATCCTTAAGAAAACATGCGTATGTCCAAAGATCTTATTATGCATTTAATTCTTTACTTAGATCATTACATCATTCATTCATCAGATGTTTAGTAAGCAGTAAGCATGTGCAGTAATAACAGAATAAACCATCACACATAAGAAACACACATGAACACCAGTATTTAAGGTGGAAACCCAATTTGGGAGAAAACCACCGCTGCTGTCGTAACTATCTTTAATCTTTATTATATAGAAAACCTTTTACAACATTGTACTGATGCAGACTTATACCAGTACGCAGGCTTCTACCCGCAGAAGGCTGCAACCTTCTCTCGTTTTCCAGTTACAACTGGAAGGGAGCTCCAACCCCTTGATTTTTGTGTAACCGGCTCCAAAAATAGAAGAAAAGAGATATCAACGCCTTAGAAATAAGCCACTTCGAGGGGGCAACCTCCAATACATTACATGAATGAACAATTCTTGGATGATATAATTTACAAAACCTCCTTTCTATATATAGGAGTCCATGGGGCCATAATGTAATCCTAATGGGCCACAATGTAATCCTAGCCGACCTAACAATAATAATTTAAGGGCACAATAATAACAAAATGGGTGTTACAAGGGTACAATAATAACAATAAGGGGGTTACACTAATAACAATAAGGGACTATACTAGTAATATAGGGACCTAACATGCCCCTCTCCTTCAAAAAAGTGTTGTCCTCGACGCTTGAGTAGCTCTGGGTGCTTCTGTATAAACTTCTCATCCTCCCATGTAGAATCTTCAGTGGGTAAGTTCTTCCACTTGATGAGATACTCTGAAATTGATCGATTCCGTAGCTGTCGAGTTCTTGTTTCCATGACCACTTCAGGTTCCAATATTATTTTTCCTTCCTCATCAAGTTCTGGAAATATTATTTGAACTGGAAGATTTTCACCTATAACCTTCTTTAAGCATGAAACATGGAAAACTGGATGTACTCGCGAAGAAGCAGGAAGCTCCAATTTGTATGGCATAGAACCAATCTTTTGCAACACCTTGTAAGGACCATAGTACTTTGGTGATAATTTATTATCCTTCTTAGCTTGCTTGAGGGACATTTGTTTGTATGGTTGTAGCCGTAAAAATATCCAATCTCCTACATCAAAACTTCTCTCGCTACGATGTTGATCTGCCTGTTGTTTCATTCGATTTTGTGCCAAATTCAGGTTATCCTTTAAGAGTTGGAGAACTTCTTGCTGATTCTCGATGTGATCTTCCACTGCTTGAACCTTCGAATTTTCTCTTAAAGATGATGTGATGGATGGTGGATGATATCCATAAAGTGCCATAAATGGGGTCATTTTTGTTGTAGTATGGAATGAAGTGTTATACCACCATTCAGCGAGAGGTAACCACTTGACCCATTGTGTTTGTTTATCAGATACAAAACAACAAAGATATCCTTCCAAACATTTATTTAATATCTCAGTTTGACCATCAGATTGAGGATGATAAGATGAGCTATGAGCTAATTGAGTACCCAAACAAGAAAATAACTCCGTCCAAAAATTTCCAGTAAAATGGGATCTCTGTCGCTCACAATAACCCTTGGGCTTCCATGTAGCTTTTGAATTCTGTCCATAAATGTAGTAGCAACTGTACTTGCTTTAAATGGATGAGATAATGCACAAAAGTGTGCATACTTGGTAAGTCTATCAACTAACACCATGATGACACTCTTTCCTTCTGACTTAGGTAAACCTGTGATAAAATCCATTGAAATCTCCTCCCAACGTTGACTTGGAATGGATAAAGGTTGTAGAAGTCCCGGGGTCTTAATTGTCTCAACTTTATTCTGCTGGCAAACCAAACATTACGTCACAAACTTTTGAATATCAGATTTAAGGCCATCCCAAAAAAATTCTTTCTTCACCCTGTGGTAAGTTTTTAAAAATCCTGAGTGTCCTCCTAAAGGAGAAGTGTGCAATTCCATAAGAATATTTTGTTTTAGTTGGGAATTCTTACAAAGATATAAGCGATCTTTGTACCATAAGGAATCATTTTTCCAACTAAATGTATCAGATGTACTAGGATCTTGCTGCGACTTTTGAATGAGTGTCCATACATCTTTTTCCTTCTTCCATTCATCTCTTGCTTCGGTTATCCAATCTGGTTGGATAATAGAAATGGCACAAAGCAATGCTTCCACCTCTTCATTCTTTCTTTAGAGTGCATCTGCAACAACATTTAGCTTCCCTTTTTTGTATATTATTTCAAAGTCATAACCCAACATCTTTGTGACCCATTTTTGCTGCTCTTCTAAAGATAGTCTTTGTTCCAAAAAGTGTTTAAGACTATCATGATGAGTTTTTACCTTGAAGTGTCTTCCCATTAGGTAAGTTCACCATTTCTTTAGTGCATGCAGTATTGCTAACATTTCCTTCTCATAAATAGGTTTCTGTAAATACTTTCCTTTGATTGGACGACTTTCAAAAACAATGGGTCTTCCTTCCTGCATTAAAACTGCACCAATTCCATTTCCTGAGGCATCACATTCCACAATAAAGGTTTTTGTGAAGTCTGGTGTAGCTAAGACCGGTGCTAGGCACATTGCCTCTTTAGGACGTTCAAAGGCCTTAGTTGCTTCAGGAGTCCATGAAAATGCATCTTTCTTCAATAATGTTGTTAGAGGTGCTGCTATTCTCCCATAATTCTTAACAAACTTGCGATAATACCCTGTAAACCCGAGAAATCCTCGCAACTGCTTTATGGTCGTGGGGACTTTCCATTCCTTAATGTCTTTAATTTTGTTAGGGTCTACTTTAACACCCTCGTGAGATATAATATGACCCAGATATTCCACCTCTTGTACTCCAAAGAAACATTTGGATGTTTTTTGCATATAATTGTTTCTCCTACAATAGTTTGAGCACCCTGTCAACATGTTCAACATGATCCTTCCAAGACCTGCTGTAGATTAGTATATCATCAAAAAATACTAGCAAAAAATTTCTAAGGAAGGGTTTGAAAATGGAATTCATCAACCCTTGAAATGTAGAAGGTGCATTGGTAAGGCCAAAGGCATGACCAAAAATTCATAATGACCCTCATGAGTTCGAAATGTTGTTTTTGGAATATCTTCAGTCTTCATTCTAATTTGATGATATCCTGAACGAAGATCCAACTTGGTAAAATAAATTGCTCCATGTAATTCATCCAATAATTCATCAATCACAGGAATGGGAAATTTGTATTTAATGGTGAGCTTATTGAACTCCCTATAATCCGGACACATTCGCCATGATCCATCCTTCTTGTGTACCAATACTACAGGAGCAGAGAAAGAACTTTGACTGGGTTGAATTATACCCGCCTCTAACATTTCTGCAATCATACGTTCAATTTCGCTCTTTGGAAGTAAGGATATCTATAAGGCCTGATGTTTGGAGGAACACTTCCTGGAATCAAATGAATAGCATGATCATGATCACGAATAGGTGGGAATCCTTTGGGAGTTTCAAACACCTTGGAATGATTGTCCAAGACTTGTTGGAGATCTGCAGAAATAGATAATTTTGATGTTGGAACTTCTAGTGAGAATAATTGTGAAATTATGCCTTGTTGTTCTTTCTTTAGAAGTTTTTTCATGACATTAGATCTTGTTATCCTTCCTGGCTTCCCTACAATACCTCGTAATTCAACTTCCTTTCCTTCTGAAAAAAATTTGAAGAAAATTTCTTGAAAATTAAAAGCTATCATCCCCAAAGATTGTAACCATTGTACTCCTAGTACAACATCAGCACCTCCCATAGGAATGGAAAGCATTGGACTAGTCAATACATATTCCCCCATGGTTATCTTGATATTATGACATTTTCTCGAGCAATTTATAGTTCCTCCATTTGCAACCATCACCTGACATTCTGGTGCTGGGTATGGGAAACAATTTAATTCCTTGGCTACCTTACAATGAATAAAATTATGGGTGCTACCTGAATGAATCAACAATATTACCCTTTTCTTCTTGATATGTCCTTCTATCTTGAGAGTTTGAGGAGTGGTAATTATTTCCAGTGCATTACACGATATGGTCGGATTCATTTCTTCCTCTTCTAGGGCTGGTTCCTGGTGTATACCCTCTTCTTGTTCATTTTCTTCTTCTTCTTCACAATCTATGTAAAATAATTTCTTCTCAGCACACTTATGACCTTTAGTGTATTTTCTATCACAACTATAGCAAAGCCCTTTTGATATTTTTTCTTCCAATTGTTGTGGTGTCAACCTTGTAGGTTGTGGAAATCTAGGCGTAGCAACACTTCCTTCTTTATAGAATTGAGTGGTAGGATTCCTTATCGCCATAATTTTACGTTCAACTTTTCTTGCCAACCTGAATGCCTTCTCCAATGAATCAGGTTCCAGAATGCGAAATTCATGTTGGATGTTATCCTTTAAAGTGCCTATGAAGAGATCAATCATGTGTTCCTCTGGAATATCAGTTACCCTTATATTCAATTTTTGGAAGTCCTCAATGTGCTGCCCCACTAAACCCTTTTGTTTGAGATTTATCAATTGACTAAAGAAGGTGTTGCTCTTTGTATCCTCATAATGTGCTATCATTTCCTCCATAAAAATTGACCAAGTGACAATTTTTTTACGGGAGCAAAGCCATCGATACCATACAAATGTATTGTGTTCTAAATGTAAAGTTGCAATGCGTACCTTTTGTGTGTTTTGCACATTATGGAGATCAAAATATTGCTCCATCTGTAGTATCCATGTTACAGGATCCTTTCCATCAAACTTCCCCATATCCATTTTTGGAATATGGTGGTTCTTCCCGCCAACATTAGAGTTTATGAAATCATGATTAACATTTATTTTGTTCTCATCATGAGTTTCCTCTACTATCTTTTCACCATTAGGAAACATTTCTTGTATCAAATTTTCCAAACCTTCGATGTCTACTTTTAGATCCTTCTTCATGTTTTCCATGTTGTCTTTCATTTTTTTATCGATCTTAGCTTCCATGTCATCCATCTTAGCTTCCATGCCCACTTCCATGCCATCCATCTTAGCTTCAAAACCATTCATCTTAGCTTCCACGCCTTTATTCAAACCATCCATCTTAGTTTCCACACCTTTCTTCAAAACTTCCATTTCATTTTTTGTTGTTCTTTGCGAGAGCGAAATTTTTTGTACTTGCTCTTGTAATTTTGATATGTCATGTTTCCATTCTTCGTCTTCATGAGTCATAGTAGAGCCTTCTAAAGGCTTAATGGGTGTTGAATTATTTTTAGGGGCCATTTTAGAATTCAATATTGATATCTATTCTACAATATGCCCTTGGAATCAATTCAACTTGATTCTTCAAAAAAGACTGATGCAATTCGGGAAAAAAAAAAAAAATACACACCTTTTACTTGCTTTGAGAAGCTCGATATTTAAATTGAATTATCTCTATAATTGAAAATATTCAATATCTAAAATTCATCCCTGTAGTAGCCCTCTAAAGCTTCTTTCAAATGCCATAGGTCTAATCTAATTTGGATTCTTCAAGACAAAGTTATGTCCAATCTCCCACAATGACCCAATTTTCGACTGGTTGAGTAGATCTAACTTGTACGACTTGCCACGTGTCACTGTTTAATCCTTCAGATCTGAAATTGATAAAAAAGAAACCTAATTCTGTGTACTTGCGACCAATTTTTACGGCACTCCAATCCGATGCTCAGAGAGATAGTTATGAATATTTTCCCACGATCACCTCTTTGAGATGAAATTCGGGAGCCTGAAAAAGCACTACCTTCCACAGATCATATATCCAAACATATTTCGAACCAAGCTCTGAAATTTTTTGACACGTTTCCTCAGGATTTCAGCTTCGCACCCTAAAAATTTCAGATTCTGAACCTTAGTAGAAAAAACGTTATAGTGCAAATGCCACGATGACCTGTTTAGGAGCCTCCAAAAAGACCTAACTTCCACAGATCATATCTCCAAAAATATTGTGAACCAAGCTCTAAACTTTTTAGGAAATATGCCTCAGGATTTCAGCTTCGCACCCTAAAAATTTTAGCTTCTGAAACTTCGTAGAAAAAAAAGTTATAGTGAAAATTCCACGATGACTTGTTTGGAGCAATGAAACCTTAGAATCCAAAGCTCTAATACCAAATTTTGTGTAACCAGCTCCAAAAATAGAAGAAAAGAGATATAAACGCCTTAGAAATAAGCCAATTCGAGGGGGAAACCTCCAATAAATTACATGAATGAAAAATTCTTGGATGATACAATTTACAAAACCTCCTTTCTATATATAGGAGTCCATGGGGCCATAATGTAATCCTAGTGGGCCACAATGTAATCCTAGCCGACCTAACAATAATAATTTAAGGGCACAATAATAAAAAAATGGAGGTTACAAGGGTATAATAATAACAATAAGGGGCTTACACTAACAATAATAAGGGACTATACTAGTGATATAGGGACCTAACACTGATTTCGTTTACCAGCCTCTCCTAGAAGGGAGCTTCGACCCCCTGATTTCAACACCAGCTTCTACTGGCTGAAAGCTTCTACTTTCATACTAAAGGATTCAACCCTCAGATCCACTGCAGACCACGTTTCATCAATTTTCATACTGGATCAATACAACTTCAATACAACCCCTTAACATCAACAACCATACTTTACCCAAAACTTCAATTAGAACAGCAATACCACTGTAACCAGAATATCAGAAATAACCCAGACTTCAGAGTAGATAATCAGATACACATTCAACCTTGAACAACCATTAATTCAGATACCATACGCTATTTTTCTTTATGTAACCCGCGTATATATGTGTCTTTCTTCACACCAACCTGCGTATGCTTCAGTGCATGCTAGTTTTTATATTTTGAAATAATACGCGACTTTTCTTCACAGTTTCCGCGTATACACACGCTTTTATTTTCACCAACTAGCGTATGCTTTCTTTCAGAATTTGTTTAGACTCATATTCAGATCTGAAACTTTTAATTCAGATAATCTATCAGCAATGCAAAACTGTTTTAGATAGTCACTCATCCTTCATCATGTTTTCTCAATCAGTGATTAGATTTGTTCATTATCAAATCAGTAGCATACTCCATATTCAATCAACCCAAAACTTCAAGTAGACTTCATTGACCGACAGCAGAGAGAAAACAGAAATCACAAAAGTAATATCTGTAAATAAGCTTAAAAACCCTAACTTCCATATGCGCTTTTTATTAAGCGAACCCGCGTATATATGCGCTTTTACCGAGACAAACTAGCGTATAGATCTGTAAAGGATAAACTTTGCAGAAAAGACCAAATCTATAAAATTACCCAGATTTCTTCAATTTCTTTATCAGAATGGCGCCAGGTCTTCATCATTTCTTTTGCAGATTATCCTAGAGATTCATAATTTCTAGATCTAGAGATCTTGAACCTTCATCATATCCATAGGTGCATCATAGATTCAGATCTATCAATTAAGAACAGAGTTCAACCATGCAGATATCTCTTAAAGAGATTTATTTATTAACAACCCTTACACATGCACACCCTTGCACTATGATCTTCTTCTCCTTATATAGATTTAGCATTTGTCAATACCATGAGTCAAAACCACTCAACCGCTGATGGTATTCCTGGACGGGATCAAATAGATAATCCAGCGCTCAATACAGTGGGCCAATACCATGGTAATGCCCCTAGGTATCATAGTTCTTAGAGCGTAAAAGGCATACACGACTTGGAGCGTTTCGTTTCGCGTGTATACACAACTCTCTTCATAAAAGCGTAGTATACTATGCACGAATGTATACGCGGGTTTCCTTCACAAAAGTAGCGTATACATTGTGACATATTATATTTATCATTTTTCTGGCACTTACTGAAATTTTTTTCTCTGTCACATCTGAACTGATCTGTAGATACATCATTCTTACATCTTTAGCACATAGGTTGCTTATCATAGGCAACTCATCAAGTAGGTTTCCATCAAGGACAACTTCATCAAGTACGTTTCCATCAAGGACAACTTCATCAAGTACGTTTCCATCAAGGACAACACATTGCATCATATTTCCAACAATCTCCCCCTTTGGACTTGATGGCAACCATGATGGTGTTTGATCACCACAACAGATAGATACATTGATTATAACCATTATTAAAACACCATGATACTCTCCCCCTTTGACATCAAGGGCAAAGGGCGGATCAAAACCAAACAAGGTTTTTCTTCTCTTGTAGAAAGAAGAGCTTTGTAGATCTGATGTGCACTGAAGTTACCATGCTTGCTCCCCCTGAGTTCATGCTGAATCTTCAAACATATTTTTCAATAAAGTACATGACTCTATGACCTTTCCTATCACCAAGGACTCATACTTACATCAATGATCCAACCAAGTGGATTTACATATGTGACTCAAGTACCCAACAAAGTGGGTTTACACATTTGAAGAAGTCTTTACATGACTGAATATAACAATTTACATCATAGGTATAACCTTTTCAATAACTTATACAATAAATACCAAAGAATCTCAAGCATGAGATCAGACCACAACAAATAATTAGAATGCCAACAATGCATCCTTTCCATATGACCAAAGCTCCCCCTTAGCTTGTGCATCCTGAACACTTTCAATAGCAAATCATCAAGGCATATTCATCAGAAGCATTAGAGAATGAAATAAAAATATGAGAGATGGAACATCACCAGAGATACCCAACAGCACGGCAGCTGTGCTGAAGAATGCTGACCCAGAAAATTTGTTGTCAGAAAATACCCATATGCGGTTTTATGTGTATAAACTCGCGTATATACGTGACTGTCCTTCAAGAACTCCGCGTATCCAATTTAATCTTATGTATTTAAGTAGATCTGATCTTCTGCATGGCAGAGACTACTCCCAGCTTCTGTCTGAGATATTTGAACACTTCCCTGGGTAAAGGTTTGGTAAATATATCAGAAACTTGTTCTTTGGAGGGAACATACTCCAACTTCACCTTTTGTTCAAGCACTTGTTCACGTAAGAAGTGATACTTGATGGGAATGTGCTTGGTCTTGGAATGCATAACAAGATTCTTTGAGATACTTATGGCACTTGTATTATCACACATAATGGAGATAGGATGTGAACATTTGATTTGAATGTCTTGTAAGGTTTGCATCATCCAAAGAAGTTGAGTGCAACATGATGCGGCAGCCACATATTCTTCTTCTGCTGTAGATAAGGAAATGGATCTTTGCTTCTTGTTGAACCAAGATACCAACCGAGGCCCCATATAGAATGCACCACCACTAGTGCTTTTCCGATCATCAACATTTCCAGCCCAATCTGCATCAGTGTAAGCATGAAGAGTGAGATCAGCATTCTTTGGATACCATAGTCCAAAGTCTTGAGTTCCTTGTAGATATTTGAATATTCTTTTGACAGCCTGAAGGTGAGACTCTTTTGGATTAACTTGGAATCGTCCAACAATCCAAACTGCATGCATAATGTCTGGTCTAGTCCTAGTGAGATAAAGTAGACTTCCTATCATAGATCTGTATTCTGGTTGATTCACTGTGAGAGAATCATCATGAGAACTGAGATTACATCCAGTTATCATTGGTGTACTTACAGGTTTGCACTCTTCCATGCCATACTTCTTCAGAATTTGCTTAAGATATTTTTCTTGTGATAAGAATATGCCATTTGTTGCTTGATGCACTTGCAAGCCAAGAAAGAATGTTAGTTCCCCAAGTAAAGACATTTCAAATTCTTGCTGCATAACAGAAGAAAATTTCTGACTCATAGAATCTTCATTACTTCCAAAAATGATATCATCAACATATACAACCACAATCAATAGTTTATCATTTTCATTTTTTGTGTATAAGTCGCTATCAGCAGACCCCTTTGAAAATCCTTGTTGATGAAGATATTTGTCAAGACGATAATACCATGCCCTTGGAGCTTGTTTGAGACCATATAGAGCCTTTTTAAGTCTACAAACAAGTTTTTCATCATTTCCAAAAATGAATCCTTCTGGTTGTTCTATATAAACTTCTACTTCTAGGTCACCATTGAGAAAAGAAGATTTAACATCCATTTGATAAACTTTGATTTGTTGGAAGCTTGAAAAAGCAAGAAACATTCTTATGGCTTCAAGTCTAGCTACAGCAGAAAAAGTTTCTTCAAAGTCTATACCTTCTTGTTGATCATACCCTTTGCAAACAAGCCTCGCTTTATTTCTTATAACATCCCCATTCTCATTTAACTTGTTTTTGAATATCCATTTAGTTCCAATGACATTTTTGTCATGAGGTCTTGGTACTAAGTCCCAAGTGTGATTCTTTTCAATTTGATCAAGCTCTTCATTCATGGCTTGAATCCAACATTCATCTTTGCTAGCTTGATTGACATCGTGTGGTTCAATAGTGGATAGAAATTCTAGATAGCTAGAAGATCCCACAAGAGTCCTTCTTGTTTGTACACCTGATCCCTTTTCTCACAAAATTTGAGATTCTGGATGATTCTTTTGAACATATCTGGATGGAGCTTTTTCAGATAAATCATCTTCGGGTTCTTCATTGGGTTCACTGTCTATATCATTTCTATTTGATGTAGAAGGATATATGTCACCATCATCTTCATCTGTTTTTTGTTTTTCTTCTTTTGGAGCTACAGGAGACTCATCAATAACAACATCAATACATTCAACAATCTTCCGAAGTATTTTATTGTAACATTTATATGCTCTACTCCTAGAGGAGTAACCAAGAAGTATTCCTTCATCTGCTCTGGGTTCAAACTTGCCAAGTTTTTCATCATTATTTTTGATAAAGCATTTTCTTCCAAAAACTCTAAAATGCTTCACAGTGGGAGGATTACCATACCAGAGTTCATATGGAGTTTTATCACTATTTACACGAACATGTGCCTTGTTAAGAATATTTACCGCTGTATGTGATGCTTCTCCCCAAAATGTGTCAGGTGTTCCGGAATCATCAAGCATAGCTCTAGCCATTTGTTGAACTATTCTATTCATTCTTTCTGCTACGCCATTTTGTTGTGGAGTGCCAGCTACAGAAAACTGTCTTTTTATGCCATGTTGTTCACAAAATTCAAGGAATTCATCTGATGTATATTCTCCTCCTCGATCATATCTAAGACACTTGATTTTTAGATCTAATTCATTTTCAACCAGTGCTTTGAAGATCTGAAATTTCTCAAATGCTTCATCTTTGTGTTTAATCAACCTAATCCAACACATTCTAGAGAAATCATCAATAAATAAGATATAGTATTGTTCACCACGTGGTGAATTTTTCTTCACAGGTCCACATATGTCAGTATGAATGAGTTCAAGAGGCTTACTTGGTGAACCTTCTTTGGCGTTAAATTGCACTCTGGTTTGCTTAAGGAATTGGCAAGATTTGCATATGATACTTTCAGGTGGTGTAATATTGGGAAGATCATGAACAACTTTAAGTCTGCTAGATTTGTTGATTTGAGAGAAGCTCAGATGCCCCAACCTTCTATGCCATAGCTATTTTTCTGAAGATGTACTCATGTAACATTGTTCTTTGCAGTTCTTTAATACATACAGGTTGCTTGGAGTTCTGTTTCCTTTTATAATTGTTTTACCTGTATCAAGATCACGTACCACACATTCTTTTGAACTAAAGACAACTTCAGCTCCTTGATCACACATTTGACTTACACTTAACAGGTTATGCTTTAATCCATCCACATACATGACATTATTAGCTTTCACCTTTTCTTTTAGAAAAACAGACCCTTTTCCCTTAATGACAACAAGAGTATCATTTCCAAATGTAACATTATTTTTTTTTTCTAGCGCACTATATGCAAGAAGTTTGTTTTTGTCACCTGTCATATGTTTTGAGCATCCACTATCAATGTACCATTGATTTTCTTCACCTTCTGCAAATAAATCTATGCCACAATTTTCAACCTGTAATTCCTTCTTTTTCCACACTTTGGAGCTTGAAGGAAAATGTTCTTTTGGCTGGACTTTGCTCCTGCATTCAGATTCTTCATGGCCAAAGTTATTGCAATAAGCACATTCAACTTCATTTTGAAGAGGAGAAAAGTTGTTATAGGTATTCTTCTTTGTTTCAATATCAATCCTTTTCTTTCTTCCTTCTCTTGTCATGATGGTTTTATATGCAACACATTGAACAACTTTATGACCAAAATTGTGACATGAGAAACATTGTCCATTGAAGAAGAAATTTATGCGATCATGAAATCTTCTACTTGAATTTACCTGTTGATTGGTGTTTCTTTGAAAGGTATTCCTATTAGTGTTCTTTGAATTGAGATGGTCATGCTTTACCTGTAAAGATTCTTTATTCCCTTGCTGAGTGGCAGAATGTTGTATACTGGCTGTAGCTGCTTTTAGATAATTTGGTGCTGAAGCCTGAGAATATTCTCCGATATATCCAAGACCTGTCTTTATAAGAGGAGAATGTTGTACCTTGATAATCTCATCTAAGGTTTCAGATCCTTTAGCAAATCTAAGATTCAAAGTCTTTACTTTCTCAATTTCTTTTCTTAGACTTACTATTTCACATTCTAATTTCTCATTGTGTTTCTCCTTTTCTTCAAGATGATTTTTTAGAGTTTCTATGGATATTTTACTTTCTTCTAAGCATATTTTGAGTTGATTGATTTCATCAAGAAAATCATTGTCCTCTAAAGCATCCATAAAAGTATCTTTTTCTTCTCTAGAATCCTTTTCAAATGCCATGAGAAGTCTAAGATCTTGTTCACATTCTTCCTCACTATCAGATAACCCATCACTGTCTTCATGAGTATAGTAACCTTTTCTAGTGCTAAACCGATTCTTATTCCTTCTTGCTACTTCCTTCCCTTTTTCATGTGGTTCTTTATGAGGACACTTAACAGCATAATGACCAACTCTTCCACAAACAAAACATTTGAAAGGAAGCTTACCTCTGAACCGTCCTATGCCAAGTTGGATTTTCTTTACAAAATTTACCTCATCTTCTTCTGAGATATACCCTGATCCTTCTATCTCTTGTACTTATTTCCATTTTGTAGAAGCTCTAAAGACGACTTCTTTGACTTCAGATGGTCCTCATCTTCTCATTTCACATGCAATTAGTATGCCATGAAGTTGCACTATAGTAAGATTTTGAAGATCCTGATTTTCTTCAAGAGCAGAAACTTTTGACTCAAATTTTTCCACTAGTGATCTTAAAAAAATTTCAACCAAAGTAGAGTCGGTTATTTTTTCTCCCACATTTCTCATAAGATTTACAATATCATCAAGACGTAAAAAGAAACTGGCAATGCTCTCCTCATTATGCATTTTTAGATTTTCATATTGAATTATGAGAGTTTGGAGTTTAGCACTTTTTACCTTTGCATCACCTTCATAACTTAGAATTATTTTGTCCCATATTGCCTTTGTTGTATCCAGCTTCATGACTTTGAAAAATTCTGATTCAATTAGACTTCCCAATAGAGCACTGACCGCCTTTGCATTTGTTTCATAATTCTTTCTTTCCGTTGGATCCGTTGGTACTACGGTTGGATATTGATATCCTCCTTCAACAATAGCCCATACATCTGCTCCCAAAGACTGAAGATAGAATCTCATCCTTGTTTTCAGAAGATTAAATTGTTTCCGTTGAAGAGAGGAGGCCTGATAGATGTTATTCCATCTTGATTGCTCATAGCGGCTAAGATTTTTTAGAAGGACCTTCTATGATACCAATTGTTGGGAAACATTCTAAGAGGGGGGGTGAATCAGTATTTAGAGCTGACTGAAAAATTTTTACTTTTTCTTTCTCTTAAAACCATACGCTACTTTACTGAACCCAACTCGTGTATACACGCGGATATCCTTAAGAAAACTTGCGTATGTCCAGAGATCTTATTATGCATTTAATTCTTTACTTAGATCATTGCATCATTCATTCATCAGATGTTTAGTAAGCAGTAAGCATGTGCAGTAATAACAGAATAAACCTGTTGAGTCTCAAAATTGTGCTTTCTTTCATTCCACTTTACCTCATTTTCCTTTGTCCATTGCTATCCTAGACCCAATTGATCAATGAATATAGTTAAAATTAATTTTAGAATGATTTACATGACTGACTTGCTAAGTTTTGTAATTTTTGCCATTGTAAAGCATTTTGACCGGAACTAGCTGCAGAATGCAGACATTCCGTAGCTAACCGGCGATTCTGCAGTTGTCTTCACATTTGAGTATGTTCTAGGTGGCCTCTCAAGAAAAACCGAATATGGGCATATTCCACTTCATGTCTACATGGTTCTTTGCTCACCATGAAGGAAGAAACGAATTCTGGGTATGGTTTTGGAACGTGGGAACACATTTAGGAAGGAAGACTTCTATTAGGACTGTCTCAGTCCAGATGTCTTTTCCCTTTTCACGCAGCCACTTCAAGAGTCCTAATGTGATTGCGATAAGGAAAGACAGTGTTCCTGAATTGTTGCAAATCTTGTTATTTACATTTTTTATATAAACACTTTGAAAACCGAGAGTTAGGCTAGATTTTATGCTAGATTTTATTCTAGATTTTGCTTAGATTCTGTGCTACATTTCTGAAGACGCAGAGTGCTCTGTTCAATTTATTTCATCTTTAATTAAGCAGACAGTGTTGTTTTGAAAGCGTTGATTTGATTTGGAGTTAGATTCCGTCAGGTGGTAGAGGGCCCCTGCCTCTTGCATGGATTTATTTGCGTAATTTAGATAAGTATTCTAGTTGCCTTTACGTTTCTGAAGTTGAATTTGTAGTTTTTTTTATTAGCTACTATAGTTATACTCATTCTAACTCTTCCACAAGAAGAATCTCTTCCAAAATATTATAATAATGAATGGGAAATGGCTATAGTATTGTAGGATTAGAAGTTGAATTTGTAGTTGTTTTTATTAACTATTGTAGTTATACTCATTCTAACTCTTCCACAAGAAGAAGCTCTTCCAAAATATTATAATGATGAATGGGAAATGGCTATAGTATTGTAGGGTTTAATTGTAGTCTCTTTTATTCATCATCACAATTATACTTATGCTCAGCACTCTTCCACAAGAAGAAACTCTTCCAAGAAATCTTTATACTGTCTTAAGCATGATTGTGATCTTGAACGTTTTAGTTGTGTGTTTTCACTAAATACCATAGTTTTTCTTGCTCTTAAACGCTTGTCAAAAATATCATAATGATGAGTAGGAGATGGCTATGATATATTAGTCTTTCATTGGTTTCAGTCTTTACATTTGCATTTGCACTCAATTACACAGTCAGGATTGTTCTAAAAACTCTCCCAAAATACCAATCATGATGGACAAACAGACTGTATAATTCCATAGAATAATGCATGATGGTCTAGTTAGGATGCTCCGGAGTTTAATTGCACTTAACTCATGTTCAGTTGTTTTGCTTTAAGTTTGATAATGAATTGTAGTTCATCTCTGTTTTAGGCTAGTGACATTTTAGGTTTGGTTGTAGCTCAACTCATTGCATTTGCACTCCATATTCAGTTGTCAGTCACTGCATACTAGATTACTTCAGTTGTTAAACTTAACAAAACAACCTTCATTATTCACAAATATCTTCTTGTTCTAAAATCCATAATTGATTCATCACCATATGAAAAGAAGACAATATCATTTTAAGGCCTGAAGTACCTCTGCAATTTCCTTATCATTTCATAAACAGAATCCCCCCTCAAAAGACTACTTTGAAAAGAAATCAATAACTCTCGAGTAAGGTTTTGTGACATTCAATTGAATTGCATAATAGAGTTAGAAAACTAGTCCTAGAATAGAAGATCTTATGATGATATCAATGTTTTATTCCAAACATACTTCAACAAATCTCTAACCAAGGATAAAATGCTGCATCATTATAAGTTAGTTGTTTAAACTATTTAGTTAGGAAGATTTGCATGTTTAGTTGATCATTTCTCAAGTTGAGTTTATGTTTTTAATCATTTCCTTAGAAGTCATTATCAAGCTCTGTTTTTGCTTAGTCATAGTTTAGATTTGATTCTACTTCAGTGTTTGCAATTGCATTTGTATCAGTCATTTGTCATCAATCAATTAGGTCTCACTCTGTTTTTAATCATTAGCTTCCTTCCATCAGTTTTCTAATCATCTTTCTTGTGAACATAAAATCATCAAAAGACCAAAAACATCATAAAACATCACAAAAGACCAAAAACATCACAAAACACTACACACAACGCATTAAGAAACAAGCACCTAGGTACATACAGTACACTTCACTTCAGCAGTTTACCAACCCTGGTTGACAATTAAATGAGCTCAGTTTAGGAGACTAGATTGAGACCAAACATTTTGGCGTCGTTGCCGTGGAAGTGAAAACTAGGTAACCTTTGTTTCTTAGCATCCAGAAACAATTTTATGCATAGGGAGAGAGATTCAAGGGGAAGATTTATAAGCAGTAGAGGCAGAAGTTAGATTTCTAGAACACCACTTGTTTCATCTAGATCCAGAGCTAGTAAACCTTCAACTCAAACCCATCTTCCATCCTCTTCTGATCCTGGACTTCTAGAAGATCTAAGGTCAACTATTCCATTAGAGAAACCTTCCACTTCATCCACTAAACCTGCCATAGAAGAAGATCTAAAAACTCCTGTTAGGGACACAAACCTTTTCACTTCCACAGGAGAGTCAACCATGGCAGAAGAAGGAGGAGGAGGAGTTTTTAATGGAGAAAACACACTGTTTGGAGGTAGAGGTAGAGGTAGAGGAGAAGGAGGTAGAGGTGCAAATGGAGGAAGAGGTAGAATAGGAAGCTCTTTTGGGTTCCCTATACTTGATGAAGAAACCAATACAACCATGAAAAACATTTCACCCTCCGTCCTTCCAAACTTCTATGGACTTAAAACTGAAGATCCTGAAACTTTCTTATTCGAATTTGAAGTGCTGTGTAGGACTTATGACTACTTACAAGATGCTCAAAAACTGAAATTATTTCCTTCAAATTTGAAGGGAGCAGCATTGAAGTGGTTTATGAGTCTAATCAGTAGTTCTATTAGAACATGGGAAGACATGAAACAAGCATTTCTAGAGAGATATTTGGATTATTGTATGTCGGTTAATCATAAGGAAGAAGTGTTCAAGATGTTACAAAAAGAAGATGAAAATTTGGAAGATTTGTTGGAAAGATTTAATTACAACATAAAAAGGGCAAAAATGGAAAACCTAGATCAAGACACTTTAAAAGCTCTTTTGTTGAAAAAAATTAGGGATGAATGGTTGGATATCCTTAACATGATGGGAAAAGGGGATATATCACAACTCACATTACCTGAAATATCTGAGTTATGTATCAAACTTTCAAGAGGGAAATCCAAAACTGTCAAAGGTCCAAGAGATCCTGCTCTTGCAAGGGCAAGTAAGTCTGCTTCTGGGACAGTAAGTAGATCAAAAATAGGACACATGCTTGATGATTTTAAATCTGACATCTTAGGGAGTCTTAGTGAACAAATAGACACCCTTAAGATACAAAACAAGAAGAAGGCTGAATCTGATGCCTTGGCAATCTTTTGTCCCAAATGTAGAAAGAAACATGCCTTAAGAGAGTGTCCTTTGGATGTAAAAGTTGTAGAAACCTGTGTCATTTGTTCTGAAAAACAAGAGACCAAGAATTTTCCTTCTCTTCCTGGACTCAAAGCTATCTTTCAGGAGGAAACTCCTACAGATTCCACAGAGTCTCTCAATTTTGTATCTAGAAGGCCTTGGCAGGGACCTCAAACACAAGGATTCCATGATCAAATGTATAATCAACCTCCACCTTGGAATTCTTGGCAGCAACCTTGGCCCCAATTTCAAAATCAATCTCAATTTTGGGCACAAGGAACACAAAGTCCCTATGGAAGATACTCTCCATACTATCAGTATCCACCATCCTATCCACCATATCCACATTTTTATCCTCAAAATCCTCGACAAAATTTTCCTCAAAATATTCAACAAAATCCTCAACAACATCATCAGAACCAACCACATCAAAATCAACCACTTCCATTACCATTCCCTCAAAAATCAAATCAATTGCCGGCTCAACCCATACCAAACCCCAATAATAAGAACCCTCAGAATACATACATGATAGAAAGCCAACAGTTTCCAACTTATTTAATTACTCCTCTAGACCTTAGTGATGTTCAATTTAGGTCTGGAAGGATACTTGAAAAGAGGAAACCTTTTGTGATCATACAAGAACAAGATAATTCTGAGGAAGACTCCCTATGGGTGAATAAAAGTCTTGAGGAAGACACATCCTTTCAGGACCCACACATTGAAAAACTAAAACAAAAAGATCCAATAAATCCAACTCCTGTATTAGAGCAACCATCCACATCTACTTCTATACCTCCCTTTCCGGAAAGATTACAAATCGATAGAGGTGTAGAGAAACAAATCATGGTGCCTAATTATGATGTCTTAGATTAATTGAGAAATATTTGCATTAAAATTCCATTATTGCAAGCCATCAAGGAAATCCCAATTTTAGCCAAAACAATAAAGGAGTTGAGTATGAAAACAACAAGAAAAAGAATAAGAGAAACCAAGAAAATTCAACTGGTTGGACAAATAGCAGACATTATGATGGGCAAGATTGTTATTCCAAAGTATCTTGACCCAGGAAATCCAGTTGTCAAAATTCACATCAATGGAATTGAAATTCAAAACACACTCATTGACTTAGGAGCAGCAATAAATATCATGAGTAGACAAATCATGGACAAAATGAAACTTCCTAATCTTCTCTTTACACCCACACTATTACAATTAGCAGATAGATCTGTGATCAGACCAGATGGGGTAATAGAAGACATTCTAGTGTCCCTAGACTCTTGGGAGTACCCTGTGGATTTCATGATCCTAACACCCAAGAATAATCTAGGAGGCCATCCTGTTATACTAGGAAGACCTTGGTTGGCTACAGCTGATGCCTTTATTAGTTGTAGGTCCGGTGATATGTATATTTCTGATGGTAGTTCAACAAAGAAATTCACTTATATCCTCCAGCTAGGACAATTACAGATCTAGATGACACTCAATGGATAGAGGATGAAGAATATTTACAACCACTCTTCACAATTTCAGAAATTAGTGAAGATAATCAAATTCTGAATACTCTAGAAAACTTTGAATCCTCTCCAAAACACAAACATGAATCATTTCAGGAGGGATCCAATATTGAATTTTTGTCATCTAGGCAGATGTCTCTTCATTCTATGGAAAAATTTGGCAGCTCTACAAGTGAAATTTTTCCAGGCAAAACTTTGAACATAAACAAGAACCTAGAAAAATCTCAACAAGAAGAGTTAGTCAAAGTATTACAGAGACATTCTTCTGCATATGCATGGGAATACACCGACATGAAAGGGATAAGCCCCAAGACTTGTACTCATCACATCTATATAGAGGCAAATTGCAAACCAATCAGACAACCTCAAAGACGGATGAATCCAAATCTTAAGGAAATTGTTAAAGAGGAATTGCAAAAATTGTTAAATGTTAATTTCATCTATCCTATTTCAGATAGTCAGTGGGTCTCTCCTTTGGTAATTGTGCCAAAGAAAAATGGAAAATGGAGGGTGTGTGTTGACTACCGAGAACTGAATAAAGCTACTCTTAAAGACCATTTTCCCTTACCTTTCATAGATCAAGTATTAGATACATTAGCTGGCAAAAAGTACTTTTCATTCCTAGATGGGTTTAGTGGTTACAATCAAATCCAAGTAGCACTTGAAGACCAAGACAAAACCACATTCACCTGTCCTTGGGGTACCTATGCTTACCGAGTATTACCATTTGGATTATGAAATGCACCTGCAACATTCCAAAGGGCAGTATTAGGAATTTTTTCGGATCTAATACATGATTGTGTAGAGGTGTACATGGATGATTTCACAGTTTATGGGAATACATTTGAAGAGGCTTTAGAAAACTTGGAAAAAGTCTTAAAAAGATGTCAAGAAGCAAACCTTTCACTTAGTCATGAAAAATGTTTTATGATGTTCACTGAAGGTATTTTTTTAGGGCACCACATTTCAGGGGATGGGATTAGAGTTGATGAGGCGAAAGTTGAAGTCATTTCTAACCTATCCATTCCAAGTTGTCAAAGAGATGTTAGAAGTTTTCTAGGATTTACAGGGTATTATCGGAGATTTATAGAAAACTTCACCAAAATAGCATCTCCTCTCTTCAAATTACTCACCAAAGATTGTGAATTTAAGTGGACTTCTGATTGCCAGTTAGCTTTTGAAACCCCGAAAACCAAAATTTCTGAAGCACCTATATTAAGGGGACCTAACTGGAAGTTACCTTTTCATATCTCGACAGATGCTTCCGATACAGCTCTAGGAGCAGTATTGGGATAGAAAGACTTGATTCCCTATGCCATCTATTATATCAGTAAAAATTTGACTCCTACAGAGTTAAACTATACTGTAACTGAAAAAGAGTTTTTAGCTATTTTTCATGCCATAAACAAATTTAGACACTATATAACATGCTATGAAACTTTTATTCACACTCATCATTATGCAATTAGATATTTAATGAAAAAATCAATCACTAATGGAAGATTTATAAGATGGTTGTTACTCTTAACAAGAATTCAACATTACTATTCTAGATAGGCCTCGAAAAAAAAACACAGTGGCTGATTTCCTATCTAGACTCCAAAATATCAAAGATGACACTCCGGTTGAAGATCAATTTCCTGATGAATATCTTTTTGCAATCTCTACTCAAACTCCATGGTTTGCTGATATTGCTAATTATTTAGTTTCAGGAAAATTTTCTTCAATTATGAATGCAAGGGATAAAAGAAAAATCATTAATGATAGTGCAAGATATTCATGGGTCGCTAATGAGTTGTACAAGACAGGTTCAGATTTGATCATTAGAAGGTGTGTTCGTGAAGATGAGATGCCTGAAATTCTCAAGGCATGTCATGATGAACCTTGTGGCAGACACTTTGTAGATAAGAGGACAGCCTATAAGATCCTTAATTTAGGATATTATTGGCCATCTTTGTTTAAAGATGCTAAAGAGTATGTCAAAAGGTGTGACAGTTGCCAAAGGGTAGGGAAACCTTCTCCTTCAGGTGAGATGCCATTACAACCTCAGGTACACATTGAACCTTTCGAAAAATGGGCTTTGGATTTTGTAGGACCTATTAGTCCTCCATCAAAACAAAAGAAATATATATTAGTTTTCACTGATTATGTTACCAAATGGGTAGAGGCTAAGCCATTACTTTCTGCTACTGAAGAATCTGTAGTTAATTTTCTTTTTGAGGATATTTTTACTCGTTTTGGTGTCCCAAGAGAAATTGCTACAGATCAAGGAGCTCAATTCACATCAAAGCTAGTGGAACAAATGGTGGAGAGGTACAAAATCAGACATAGAAAATCTACTCCCTATCATCCACAAGCAAATGGCCAAGTGGAATCTACTAATAAGGTCATTGAAGGGATCCTAACAAGACTATTCATTTCATGATAGAAGAGATTGGGTAGATAGGCTTCCGAAAGCTCAGGCCTATAGAATCACATGGAGAGACACAACAGGCCATGTACTCAATATGAGCTTTTTTAAGGGAAAGCAAGTTTTGCTTTCCCATAGAGTTCCAAATTCAAACCTTCAAAATGGCAGTTCAGCTAGGACTTGATTTGACGGAGGCACAAAAGCATAGACTAGAGCAAATTAATGAACTAGATGAGATCAGACAAGATGCAGTTCAGAAAACAAGTCTAGTCCAACAACATAGGGCTAGATGGCATGACAAGTACATCAAAGAGAAGAAATTCAAAGAAGGTGAATGGGCTCTCTTGTTTGATTCAAAAATTCAAGGATTTTCAAGGTAAATTTCAGACACATTGGCTTGGGCCATATGAAATTGTTAAAATTTTTGATAATGGGGCAGTCAAAATCAGAACTATAGATGAAGAAAAGTTCACTTTTCTTGTGAATGGTCATAGATTGAAGCTATATCACAAACCACTCTCAAGAGAAGAATTTGTCAAGAAGTTCCAAGAAAGCAAGGATGTGAAGTTAATGAAGAAGAATCTCTCTTCTTCATCAACTTAATAAATTTTCCTACATTTCGTTAAAAAATTTAAAAAAAAAAAATTTAAAAAATAAAAAAATAAAGGTATAAACAGGAAAACCAATCATTGATTGGCATGTTTATACAGAAAAGATAGGGTGAAAATCAGAGTCTCTCTGACACTCTAACTTTTCCCATTTTGTTTTTTTTGCAAGCAGTTGTTACAAAATCATAAGTTCAGATCCATAGCGCTTATGATCCATCTCATTTCATTCACTTATCCATCCATACTCCATTTTCATGTTCCACTTCATTCCATGTTTCATTCATCTCATTCCATCCTCCATCCATCTCATTTTCATGTCAAAATTTAAAGTTTGATGTCTTGCTGTCAATAAATAAAACATGTCATGGATTGCAGCTTCTTATGTTCTTTCACTCCATTTCATAAACTCGAATCCATTCCATTTCATCATCCACTTCATAAATATCATAACTCATCATCCATCTTCATCCATACCATATAAAATTTCACCTATATTCCAAAAACACTTCATTCCATGATTAAAATACTCTATAGGTACATTCTGCAGCTTGACAAACATTCTGCAGCTGATCAGCCTTTCCGCAGCCAGACAGTCTTTCCGCAGCTACAAATTCTGAAGGCACCAATAAGAAGACATTAGAATTGCAACAAAATGATCCATTGTATCCATGAATCAAAAGCATCAAGAAGTATTATGAAGACTCTTCCAAAGGTGAACAAATAAGACAAAGACTACAAAAAATCAAATGAAAAGCAGAGGTAACAAGTTTAGATTATAATGGCATTTCATAAAATTTTAGCATAGTTTTAGTTATGGATTGTTCGAAAAGGTTGTTTTAATTATTTTTATTGATCAAAGACCAATAAACCCTCCACAGACTTTTTATTAAAATCTCTCATTTCAAATTCCATATCTGACATCACTTAAGCGGTTAAAATAGTCGAGGTATTTGAATTCTTCACATCTCTTAACCAAATCATTCAATGATGATTCTTTTTGACGTTGTAAAAATCTCCGTCGTCTCTTCAATCATTAATTCGTTCCCTCCACCTCACTTCACTACTTCATTCCGTGACCACTGCCATAACTCCATTCTGTAGCCGGCATTTCATTCCGTAGACAGAGATATTCTTATCACCGAGAGCAGAGCCAAAGAATATCAGTTTGAATAGCATTGAGCATTATCATTGTAAACGCAGAGCAGAGCAAAAGGGTAATTTTGGAGGTATATCAGCGTGAGAATTTGAAGCCATTTGATTCCGTGGGCAGACAAAGTATCACTGTGGGCAGAGATTGAGCATTATCACTATAAACACAGAAGTATAGTAGAGAAGAATTTGAAGTCATTTGTCACCGGGAGACAGAGGTGTAGCATTGAAGAATTTGAAGCCATTTGTTACCAAGAGACAGAGATATATCAGTATGGGAATTTGAAGCTATTTGCCACTGGGAAACAGAGGTATAGTGGTGTGGGAAATTTGAAGCCATTTGTCACTGTCAAACAGAGACATATCAGTCCAAAGTTCAATTGTCAACAAAGGCATATCAACCCGAAGTTTTGATGCTGTTGCCACTATCAATCAGAGGTATGTCATTCCAGAGTTGAAGCCATTTTCATTCAGAACTTGAAGGCATTTCAATTCGAAGGTGAAAGTCATTATTTTTGTGGGTAGAAGAGTGTTAATTTGAACATTGAAGAAGCAATCATGGGTTTCATTGTGAGGACTGAACCAGTGGGTTCAAAATATTTAGAAGGCTACCCTCAATGCAAAGAAATGTTACAACAAACAGGATGGCTTCAATTTTTGGAGAATTTAATGGCTTCCACAAAGAAGTCACTAAAACATTTGCAAGATCATTTCAAGGAACTGAAGTTGAAGTGGGGGATTTCAAATTCACTGTCACTGAAGTTTTCATAGCAGAAGCTACAGGGTTGCTTAGAAATGGAGAGAGATGGTTCAAAAACAGAGAATTCCACAATGAACTGAAACAAATTCTAAAATCACCAGGTATGGATGTCACCGTATTTAAGAAAGGAATTCAAGTTCGTATTGAAAATAAATGGAGAAACATACTACTTCTCTGCAAATTTATTACATGTGAGGGTAGATATGGTACATTTTATGTCTACCACATTAGACTGATAATGCATGTTCTAGGGGAAGACTTAAACCTACCCTATTTCTTGCATCAAAGCTTGAAAAAGATGGCTTCATGTGTTCAAAGAAGGGTTCAATTTTTAGAGACAACTTTATATCATCATGGTTTGGTTAAAATTTTGATGGAACATCATTTAGCCAAAACAAATGATACATGGAACAATTTCTTGACAAGAAATCATTTTGAAGCGCCAAAAGAGCCCTCACCTGAACCACAGCCTACAAAGAGAAGCAGGAAATGGAGAACTTCAAAAGTTGAAACTGATAAAACAGTCCAAGAAAGTAGTGAGGAAATCATTTCAGAGAATATGAATCAAATCAAGAGACAACTTAAGGAAGAAAAGGTAATCAAGAAATCTGCCATGGAGAAAGGAGAGGGATCTTCTCAGCCTAGAAGAAGCCACAGACTAAAGGGGAAACTGAAGAAAGCACTAATCAAACAAACAGGGGTAATCAATATAGAAGATGAAGAAACATCTATTGAAGAAGATGTTGAAAATGATTTTAATGAAGGAACCCCTGAAATTGACCCTGCTCAGCAAGATGTTTATGATTATGTTGAAACTTTGGAAAGGAAAGCTTCAGAGAGCAGAGAGAGAACCCCTAGTCCTCCACTGTCTAAAATAGATGTGTTAATAAGGGATAGGTATGAGATGGAGATACTTAATAGACACATCAAAAATGAGAATGAAATTTTGAAGGAAAAAGTCAAGCTCAAAACCGATATGAACTCAACCCTATCCCTACATATAGACAAAGTGGAAAAGGCTACTGAAAAGTTGAAGAAGAGGAACAAGAAGCTAATCAGGGCACTTACCAACTTAAGGTTTAAACTTGTCATCAGAAAACCCATAAGATCTTTAGCTTCCAGGCAAAGGAGAAGGAGAGGATTAGATGTTCTTGCAGAAGCCTCTGAGTTTATAGGATAAGTTGCATGACGACATGCAAGAAGTCAGCAGTGGGGGTATGTTGAGCCTCAAGATTGTGCTTCCTTTCATCTTAGTTTACCTTATTTTCCTTTGTCCATTGTTATCCTAGACCCAATTGATCAATGAATTTAGTTAAAATTAATTTTAGAATGATTAACATGACTGACTTGCTAAGTTTTGTGATTTTTTCCATTGTAATGCATTTTGACCGGAACTAGCTGCAGAATGCAGACATTCCGTAGCTGATCCCATGCGATTCGTTAGGTTGTCTTCACGTTTGAGTATGTTCCAGGTGGCCTCTCAAGAAAAACCGCATATGGGCATAATCCACGTCATGTCTACATGGTTCGTTGCTCATCATGGAGAAAGAAACGAATTCTGGGTATGGTTTTGGAACGTGGGAACACATTTAAGAAGGAAGACTTCTATTAGGACTGTCTCAGTCCAGATGTCTTTTCCCTTTTCACGCAGCCACTTCAAGATTCCTAATGTGATTCCGATAAGGAAAGACAGTGTTCCTGAATTGTTGCAAATCTTGTTATTTACATTTGTTATATAAACACTTGAGAAACCGAGAGCTAGGTTAGATTTGATGTTAGATTTTATGCTAGATTTTGCTTAGATTCTGTGCTACATTTCTGAAGACGCAGAGTGCTATGTTCAAGTTATTTCATCTTTAATGAAGAAGACAGTGTTGTTTTGGAAGCGTTGATTTAGTTTGGGGTTGAATTCCGTCAGGTGGTAGAGGGCCCCTGCCTCTTGCACGGATTTATTTGCGTAAATTAGATAAGTATTCTAGCCGCCTTTACGTTTTTTTGAATTTGAATTAGTAGTTGTTTTAATTAGCTACTGTAGTTATACTCATTCTAACTCTTCCACAAGAAGAAGCTCTTCCAAAAGATTATAATGATGAATGGGAAAATGACTATAGTATTGTAGGATTAGAAGTTGAATTTGTAGTTGTTCTTATTAACTACTCGTAGTTATACTCATTCTAACTCTTCCACAAGAAGAAGCTCTTCCAAAAATAGCTATAATGATGAATGGGAAATGGCTATAGTATTGTAGGGTTTAATTGTAGTCTCTTTTATTCACCATCACAGTTATACTTATGATAAGCACTCTTCCACAAGAACAAACTCTTCCAAGAAATATTTATACTGTCTTAAGCATGATTGTGATCTTGAACGTTTTAGTTGTGTGTTTTCACTAAGTACCATAGTTGTTCTTGATCTTAAACGCTTGTCAAAAATATCATAATGATGGGTAGGAGATGACTATGATATCTTAGTTTTTCATTGCTTTCAGTCTTTATGTTTGCATTTGCACTCAATTACACAGTCAGGATTGTTATAAAAACTCTTCCACAAGAAGGAACTCTTCCAAAATACCAATCATGATGGACAAACAGACTGTATAATTCCATAGAATAATGCATGATAGCTTAGTTAGGATGTTCCGGATTTTAATTTCATTTAACTCATGTTCAGTTGTTTTGCTTTAAGTTTGATAATGACTTGTAATTTAACACTGTTTTAGGCTAGTGACATTTTAGGTTCAGTTGTAGTTCAACTCATTTCATTTGCACTCCATATTCAGTTTCCATTCACTGCATATTAGATTACTTCAGTTGTTAAACTTAACAAAACAAACTTCATTATTCACAAATCTCTTCTTGTTCTAAAATCCATAATTGATTCATCACCGTATGAACAAACTTAAGACAAAATCATTTTAAGGTTCATACCTCAATTATCATTTCATAAACAGAATCCTCCCTCAAAAGACTACTTTGAAAAGAAATCAATAACTCTCGAGTAAGGTTTTGTGACATTCAATTGAATTGCAGAATAGAGTTAGAAAACTAGTCCTAGAATAGAAGATCTTATGATGATATCAATGTTTTATTCCAAACATACTTCAACAAATCTCTAACCAAGGATAAAATGCCGCATCATTATAAGTTAGTTGTTTAAACTGCTTAGTTAGGAAGATTTGCATGTTTAGTTGATCATTTCTTGTTGAGTTTATGTTTTTAATCATTTCCTTAGAATTCATTATCAAGGGGTGTTTTTGCTTGTCATAGTTTAGATTTGATTCTACTTCAAAGGTTTGCAATTGCATTTGTATCAGTCATTTGTCATCAATCAATTAGGTCTCACTCTGTTTTTAATCATTAGCTTCCTTCCATCAGTTTTCTAGTCATCTTTCTTGTGAACATAAAATCATCAAAAGACCAAAAACATCATAAAACATCACAAAAGAACAAAAACATCACAAAACACTACACACAACGCATTAAGAAACAAGCACCTAGGTACATACAGTACACTTCACTTCAGCAGTTTACCAACCCTGGTTGACAATTAAATGAGCTCAGTTTAGGAGACTAGATTGAGACCAAACAAAACCATCACACATAAGCAACACACATGAACACCAGTATTTAAGGTGGAAACCCAATTTGGGAGAAAACCACCGCTATTGTCGTATCTGTCTTCAATCTTTATTATATAGAAAACATTTTACAACATTGTACTAATGTAGACTTATACTAGTACACAGGATTCTACCTGCAGAAGGCTGCAACCTTCTCTCATTTTCCAGTTACAACTGGAAGGGAGCTCCAACCCCCTGATCTCGTTTACCAGCCTCTCCTGGAAGGGAGCTTCGACCCCCTGATTTCAACACCAGCTTCTATTGGCTAAAAGCTTCTACTTTCATATTGAAGGCTTCAACCCTCAGATCCACTGCAGACCATGTTTCATCAATTTTCATACTAGATCAATACAGCTTCAATACAACCCCTTAAAATCAACAACAATACTTTACCCAAAACTTCAATCAGAACAGCAATACCACTGTAACCAGAATATCAAAAATAACCCAGACTTCAGAGTAGATAATCAGATACACATTCAACCTTGAACAACCATTAATTCAGATACCATACGTTGTTTTTCTTTATGTAACCCGCGTATATATGCGTCTTTCTTCACACCAACCTGCGTATGCTTCAGTGCATGCTAGTTTTTATATTTTGAAATAATACGCGACTTTTCTTCACGGTTTCCGCGTATACACGCGCTTTTCTTTTCACTAAATAGCGTATGCTTTCTTTCAGAATCTGTTTAGACTCATATTCAGATCTGAAACTTTCAATTCAGACAATCTATCAGTAATGCAGAACTGTTTTAGATAATCACTCATCCTTAATCATGTTTTCTCAATCAGTGATTAGATTTTTTCATTATCAAATCAGCAACATACTCCATATTCAATCAACCCAAAACTTCAAGTAGACTTCATTGACCGACAACAGAGAGAAAACAGAAATCATAGAAGTAATATCTGTAAATAAGATTCAGAAACCCTAACTTCCATACACGCTTTTTATTAAGCGAACCTGTGTATATACGCGCTTTTACCGAGACAAACTAGCGTATAGATCTATAAAGGATAAAATTTGCAGAACAGACCAGATCTATAAACTTACCCAGATTTCTTCAATTTCTTCATCAGACTAGCACCAGGTCTTCATCATTTCTTTTGTAGATCATCCTAGAGATTCATCATTTCTAGATCTAGAGATCTTGAACCTTCATCATTTCCATAGGTGCATCATAGATTCAGATCTATCAATTAAGAACAGAGTTCAACCATGCAGATATCTCTTAAAGAGATTTATTTATTAACAACCCTTACACATGCACACCTAGCACTATGATCTTCTTCTCCTTATATATTTTTATCCTTTAACAATACCATGAGCCAAAACCACACTACTTCCGATGGTATTCTTAGATGGAATCAAATAGACAATACAATGCTCAATATTTTGGGCTAATACCATGGTAATGCTTCTTGGTATTAAAATTTTAGAGCGCAAAAGGCATACGTGACTTGGAGCATTCGTTTCCGCATGTATACGCAACTTCTCTTCATAAAAACTGCATATATACTAAACCTGAATGTATACGCGGGTTGCCTTCACAAAAGTAGTGTATACATTGCATCCATACATGGGTTGCCTTCACAAAAGTAGTGTATACATTGTGACATATTATATTTATCATTTCTTTGGCACTTACTGGAATTCTTTTCTCTGTCACATCTGAACTGATCTGTAGCTACATCATCCTTACATATTTAACACATAGGTTTTTTATCATAGGCAACTCATCAAGTAGGTTTCCATCAAGGACAACTTCATCAAGTAGGTTTCCATCAAGGAGAGATTCGTTACATGAAGTGGGTAGAGACATGTTGGTAAAGGAATGATGTGGTACGACCACATAAGCCTTTCGAGTTGCCACGTGACCATACTTCTTGATGTGGCAAGGTTGAATGAACAAATATTTGAATGGGCATAAGCTAGATCCAAGAGTTGGATTGAGGTAAAATTTATATCGTCAGAAAGCTATTGGTGAGGTGGATGCGATGGTGGTATCCAAAATGATTTCTCCATACTTTGGGATGAAAGGAAATTTTGTAACCTCATTTCCATAATGAAACCACGGAGGATGGATTTGATGAAAGTAACACCCCTCACTAGGCTTGGGAAGTCCAATTGGGTGGGAGGGAGCATTGCACTAGAAACCCAAACTAATCACATGATATTTGTTTCGATAAGACCTTTTCTAGTCTTTTAGAAATAATTTTTGAGATAATCTTGTCAATGAAATTCCATGAGGATATTGGTCAAAGCTTTTACAAATTTGTTAGACTATCCTGTTTTGGGATCAAAGCAATGAGAATAGTATGATAATCCCTCCACCACCCTCCTTAGATTATTTAATGAATTTATAACATTCTAGTAATAATCCCATAACTGGACTATGAGGCTCAATAATTTTATCCCTTTGGAAACTTTATAAAAAAATTGTAGTTCATCTTTCCCCACTTTTTTCATCGACTCCAAATCGTCCTTATTCTTTACAAAATTGGGAACATAATTGAAGAGTCTTATCACTTCACTAATAGAAATCCTAGATTCCTCTTTGAAGATATTGGAGAAATATTTGACTCCCTCGTCTCCTATGTATTTATAATTTGTTACCTAGCTCTTACTTCCTTTCTCAATATTCCAAACATAACTTATATTTTTCTACTTTTTACATATCTATGAAATAATTTGGAATTTTTATCACCTACTTAAAGGCAAATGGGCTTGCCATTGAGCATCCATTACTTCTCTTTCTCTTCAACTATACCCTCTTTTTTCTTCTAGTTTCTTTTCTTCCAATTTCCAAGTCATTGTCAAGTATCTACACCCATCACTATTATAGACGGTATCCAAGCCTTCTTCCACTTATTTAAGGAGCCCATCATATTTTTTATCCTTATCCCATTGTGTTTATACCTTATGCATATGTTTCAAATTTTGTTGAAATTGAAGTGGGAAAAACTCTCTTAGATGTTCGTCAAATGGATTTTATACATATTTGATATTTTTAACAAACTCTCTCACCTTCACCATTCCATATTCAACTTGAAGGGATTGGGTGTTTTTTCTTGGGAAAGGGACACTTCTATCACAATAATATTATGGTCTAAGTTCCCTGCTAAGGCTACCCATTTTCTTAATTGAAAAAATTAATCCAAAATATCTTTCGACATTAGAATGAAATCAATCCCCTTAGCTATATCTTCCTTGGTTCTTTTATTCCTCAAAGTGGGAGTTATTTTTTTTGGTTTAATGTCTAGAAAACCCACTACTTCCAAATTTATATAAAATACATCAAGATACAATCCATGCAATATATGTGAGTATCATATAATCAAATTTCTAAAGGTCTTAAGGTAATATTTAGGTGTTCCCTTATCACCACAAGGTCACTCTAAATACATTCCATATTGAATATTTTGTCTCAGTAACCCACTTTATTAGAGTAGGGGCCATAAATATCTAGGATAAAGGTTTCTTTCCCCATTTCCATTGACAATAAGGCTAGCCCTAGAACTATAGGAAAGGCCAAAGAGTTTGATAGGGTATATGTAGACCTCCAACATCTAGTTTCATTCCCAGTAGATCTTCCAATAACATTAATTTAATTGAACTCCCACCCAATCATAAAATTTTAGATTCCATGAATTACTTTTCCCCATCCATCATTGTCTTTTGAAGGACAATAATAGAGGGTTTTACTATCTCTATAAGCCTATTGATGTCCAATCTCATTGAGGGATTGGCCAACCCCCGACAATTGAAGGTTCCAGTATCTTATAAAGGGTCCTTTTGTGTTCTTTATTTAAGTTCTAATACTTTCCATTTCAATTGTTTTGAGGGGATTTTCATAATTCCGCCCCTAGTACTTGAGATTGCTTCCTTTGAGCTCCTACCTTTCTTGACATAGGGTAATTACAGTTCATTGTTAAATTTTTGTATTCATGACAATGACCACATCCAAACAGTATACCTTCATAATCAAGAGTTAGCTAATAATGGTATTTACCTCTCTGAATAACTAATTCCTCTATAGATAATTTTTTGAACCCATTTTGGATGTATATCCACTCAATTCATCCTATCATCAAAGTCAACATGCTAGTGCTTAGATAAAATATTTTGGGAACCCCATTTCGACCCGCTTTGCAATGATTTATTTATCTCTCCATTTGAAGTAAAAATACATACTAGCTATCCCCTTGCCAAGGTTATTATGCGGGAAGAATAACCCATAAGAGGTTCAAAATTTAACCTTTACCATTCCATTAAATACTCACATGATATATATTTTCCCAGAAAACAACCTACTGTGGCATTCTCTTCTAGTTCTATTACATTACTTAACCTCATTTTGAAACCCAAATTTATACTTATTGGATTTGATCTATAAATTGATATGGATATTCCACTTAGTAGTTCATGCCAAAAAATGTGATAAAAATAGACTGAAATCATAAATCTCTAGTATGAGGGTTAATTTTCCTCATATTCTTGGATTTCTTTATTACGTTTTTTTTTTTGCTTATGCATGCAATAGATAAAATGAAATAAATAGAGAAAAATGAAATACAAAAACACAACAATCAAAATTAACACCACAATATAATCTAGGAAAACTTTTGGGAGAAAACCCAACTAAAAGGTGAGATTTATCTGCTCTCTTTTATCTAAATGGAAATGATGAAAAATTCAAAGTAGAAGACACACTCTTTATGGAGTTACCTGAGACCTATAACCTATCAGTTCCTGTTGAACAAAAACTCCCTTTGTTTTGCTATATCTCTATCCACAATTGGTTAATATACTATACGATAGAGCAAAATGCACTTGAATAGAGTGTTACCCCCTTTACCTCCAAGTGGTTTAGTTATAACACAACTCGATAACCAACTACAGGTTAAATTTGACTCATTCAGCCCTAAACATGAGTTACAATTCAACCTTTTTAGAGTCTTCTTCATACCTCCCATGTGGCTTGTTATCACTCTCCCCAACTACCCAGACTGAAATTAGGAGTGAAGAAAGGTAACCACAAACCAACTTTTAGCTAGGCAACTAGCCCTACCTAACAAGAGAGGGCTCTCTCTATGTCACTTTTTAAATATTCAATTTTAGGCTGAGTACCAGATTTTAGGCTAGATATGAATTAATTTGTTTTAAAAAAAATTTAATAATTTTTTTGTTGGAGAAAAATTATAATCAATGAAGATAAAATTGATTTCAAAGACTAAATTGCAGAAAATTAAGCAAGGCAAGATAAGTAAACTATTTGAGCACAATTAAGTTATCATTGGTGTATAGTGATAGAAACGAGAGAGGTCTAAATGAGCATTTTACTAAATTCATTCATTAGAAGAAAGACACATTCTAAAAACCCAAATAAACATAACATATAACTGAACTCTATTTATAAACTGATAATTTTTTACACAGAAAGTGAAATTAAAGTGAAATAATAGAGAAAGGCACAGTGCTCAATAAAAATACCACATGAATCTCAAAAAATTGTTGCAACTCCTTTGATTTCATTAATATAAAGTCCACAGTAATACACAGAGTCTTAAAACTTGATTATCCAATAGTAATACTTCGTACAACGAAGTATTTATAGAAAAAAATAAGTTACAACAGTTACATTAAAGGCTATCATAACCGATAGTGCTTTATTTGCTAACTAATTTTATTACCTTACGGTAAATTTCATCTGCTTCAGTGTATTTAACAAACGTGGGCTTCACTACAAAGACATGTTTGATTTCATATTTAATATAAATGTCATTGCTTAATGTTCCCAACAATGCCCTTCTTGTTAATGTGCCTTTAATATTTTCAAACTTGGAAGTATCCCTGGGAATTTCCTGAAGTCTTTTTCCATAATCTTCTTTGGTCATCAATTTATCATTAATTACAAAAAAAGAAGGAAATCCTTTTTGTGTTAGAGGCTCTATTCTGCTGAAAAATATTTGGGAACTATAGTCTCTAGAGTGTGCCACTTTTCTTCAAGTTGAAGAATCAAATTCTTCGTTGTTAGCACTTTCTTCACTTCTAGGATTGTTTATGTTATGTCATCAATGCCTAATTAATCCAGCTCATACATCTTCTTTGAATTCAAAAATCTAATAATATTTTTTGCTGTGGTAGGCTTGTCTCCCATTTATGCTTTGATTTTTGTATTGGCCTCATTTTCCTTCTGTATCATCTCCTTTTGCTCAAATATGATCTGTTTACTTGTCCAAATTTTACCGATAGACTCTGTGATGTATGCCCATATTATCTCTTTCACCTAGCCCAAAGTATTTACAATAGCTGACTCTTTTTTCTCTTTCTGTAACCTCTCAATAAGATTTTTGGCCCTTTGTGCTTCAACTGCATGTGAACTATCAACATTAGATTTTTGAATTTGCAATAATTTTACCTGATCCTGCAATTTCTTGATCTCCTCTTATTGAATGGACATGTTCTGAACTTCTTTGGTAAGCTTCTCAACTCCATATGCAGTGTTTTTTGTAGAAGTTTGAGCTATAGGAACGGTTGCTAGAGGCACTGCTTCTAAAGGAACCTTTGATGTTTTTGTTGATGCTTCCTTTTCCTTTATCATATTTTCTAATTTTGATTCCATCTGCCTTAATTGAGCATTCTTCTCCATCATTAAATTCATCATTTCTATCTTCTGAGTTTCATTTTATTCAATATCCTTTGCCAAAGGATCTTCTGTAGTTGGGATTTTCAATTGCTTCCTCAATACTGCTATGTCAGCATTTTTCTTCTTGATGAATTCTTCAATTGCATTCACATTGGATGGATCATATCTAATTTTTATGACCAGATCTTCTAAAGTCTTAATTCTTTTGTCCTTTGAAAATGAAAACACCTTCTCCATTTTCAGATGTGACTGTACATTTTCCAATGAAATGTGCATTTTTGATAGACTCAAAGAAATATTAGTGAGATTTGACGAAATCATCTCACTAGTTTGCCTTTGTAGCTCCATTTGATCTATTGGATGAATTTATTTTGTGTCAAACTCAAATGTAGCCCTTTTATAATCTGCTTCAGGCTTTGGCTATTGGATTTGTGCTTGAATAAATGCAAAGTGCATTTTTCCCTTTTTAGAATCAAAGGTTGAAAGTAGCCTACTTTGTGAGCTGGCAGTTTGTTTCCAACACTGGTTATATGTATTTGTCTTTAACATTTCCTTCTTCAACTTTGTCTCTTTGAAAGTTTCAAAGGCAATCTTCTCCTTTTCCCCTATAGCAATTATACTAATTTGAATCGCTTTATTCTCATCTTGAGAAGTTGATCTTTTGAAACTGTTGAAGCAGTAGTAGTAGAAGTGTTTTTATCACCTACCTGTGTGGAAGGAGCTGTCTCTTTATTAATTATGATTACTTCTTTCTCTAACTCCTTGTTGGGATTGACCTTAGGATTAAGCTTTGTTTTCTTCCTGTATTGAATTTTGAACTCTTTTCTAGATGAATCATTCATTGGAGATGACTAATCTTCTCTAACTCTCTTACCTGCTCTTTCCCATGAAATAGGAGTCTGTAATGCTGATGTAGATATTGCTTGCTCTCCAGCCTCCTCTAATGTACCTTCATTCCATTCAAGATGATTCATGTACTTTTCAATATCAGGTCTAGGTGTATGAAAATATTGTGTAGATTTATTCTCTACCCTCAATTTTGAAATGAAACCAATTGGATCATAAGACCATGTAAAACTTGGGCTAAACTACATTTATTTCAACAACTTATCTGCTTCCTGCCCAGTTGTTCTGCTATTACAGATAAAAGGAACTATATGTGTTTTAATTTTAAATTGATATTTATTTTTAGTAGAGACAAAATTAAATTCATCTACATTAATCATTTGTCTAATACACTCCAATACAAAATTTCTCATGGGGAGGAATTTGGGCAACTTATAAGGGGGAATTTCACATAAACTCTGAGTTTTGTATTTTGGTAAATACACCAATCCCCTGTTCTAGCTTGATCTGAAAGCTGTGATACCTTTCTAATATTTTCACTAGTCCTTGGATCTGGAGTGCTATTTAACAAACTGAGTTTTGGCTGAAGAAACAATTCCAAAAACTGTTTATATGATTATTATATATGTTTCTTCATGACTAATGAAGTCCAGAAAATCATTAACTATTGATTACCTTCTTCATCCAATTTCTATAATGAAAAATTAAATTTGTCTCCCTGAGAGTACAAGAATAGGTAAACTAACATAGAGGCATAACTGAAAACATCTTTAGTTGTGAATTTGGACAACTGATTATGGATAGAATCTTCAATAAACTGACTGAAGTTGAAAATGATGGAGGGTTTGGAATCTGTGGAGAATATAGACACAAATCCTATAATGGATCCATCTACCCATTGTTCTGAATAATAACCAAGAATGTAGAAAATAATTGTGATGATTTGTTTGGACCTTTCAGGGAAAATGGATGATGGAAATGGAGGGTTTTTCTTAGGTAATGGGTCATTTTCAGTCATGAATATCTCAAGATTTTGAGCTCTCTTTGCAAAATCTAATTTCTGGTATATTTCTATCAAGGATTCTTTGGAAAATGGTGTGGCATTCTCTGTGGTTGGGGCTTGAATCATATGTTCAATGTTTTGGGCATTAATAATCACTAGATATCTCTTGTAGGAGCGATAATAGCTCTCTGGTTTGGCATATACCAAGCTTGACATATTATAACAAACTTTGGGGCACTATGGGTATGAGGAAAGATGAAATATGTGAGATTAGAATCCCATACTCATATGTCATCTGATTTATCCAACAATTTATCTTCTAACCAGTAGTATAATTCAAAAAGCTCAAGGTTAGACAGGGTTTCATTGATTTTTTCATCTTTATCTGCTAAAGGCATGTGGTGAAAATCAACCGGAGGGTGTAACAGCAAACTTATTGGTTATTCTAGTCATTTTTTTTTAGGCATGGTTAGGTCTGTCGAAATGGTGGAAAATAGGAATTCTAATAGGAAACACAGGCCGAGACTTGTGGAAAAACTTTGCAGACTGGAAGAAAATCAATGGATGCAATATAAGGCTTCAAATACTCATGAATTTGATATCTGGAGTTTTGGTGGTAGTTGAAAATTTGTAAACCTTTATTGAGTAGAGAAAATAGCAGAATAAAGGTTTGAAACAGGCGTGGATTTATGAATTTATGGGCAATTGAACTTGATTCCTGTTTGAAAAGGGTGCGAGTATGTTGCTTAATGGTTAGCCATTAAATTACTTGGCTAACGATTATGGAAACAACGGGAATTAAGTTGATTGGATGTTTCACAGTCCACGTTGGCATGTCATGATTGGCGGGAGGAGTGGCGGTTTCAATCAGCAGGTAAGCAGGATTTCATAGGTGTATCAAGGCAGTAAATGGTTTCATGCGGGGGAAGGGGGTGTGTGAAATCACTTGTTCATGACACGTAGCAGTGGGGTCGTTCTTTAATACCATTTTTTTGGACGCCGCCCCCCCCCCCCCGATGTTAAGTCTTTAAGTATTGAATGATGAGGTGGGGCGAAAGTCTTATGTGAGCCATCGGACGTGAGGATGATGTGATAGATGATGGGCGAGGTGGGGGAGAATTAACATGTGGCAGATTTAAATGAAATGGTGGGGTAGGGGTATGACGAGAGTGATTTGACATGAATGATTGATGAATGAAGGGATGTAATGTGTCACGACAATAATGGAGAATAAGGTAGTGGAGAATGACGGTGGAAAATTACAACGCATAAGATTTAAAACCTATGGTTTTGAAGATTTATTTTTGAAATATAAAATATAAAACTTTGATAAGTATATGATTTCGAAAATATATTTCTTCTGCAAAACTCTACTTTTCATCTTAGATATAGTGACAGAATATTGAATTCTTATGACACATAGTTTATTTGATACTATGAAAATTGATTACTCCTTCAACTAGACCTTTATGGATGAAATGGAAGTTTAACTGCCCCTTTTAGAGTGAAAAATTGAAGACTTTTCATAGGCAATTTAGACCCTAGACTTGACCTATATGTGATGGAATGACATGACTTTAGAACTCTGAGTGGATATGTAAAAGTGTGAAGGAGTAGCATATCTTGGCAAGACTTGTTCAGTGACCAAAATTATTACTGAATACCAACTGAAAAAAAAGCAAAAAATTTGACTAATGACCTGATGAAACACTCTAAAAAAGAGTTATCTTTGATCGTTGAAAAACTGACTCTAACATTGGCTCCATCTGGGGATGACATCTCCTTTAGGAGGTGTCAAGAACACCATAGATCAGGTAGCCTTATCCATTGGGCTATGGAGTCAAATGGACTTTGAAAAACTGAAACAAACTGAAAAAGTTTTTACTAAACAACTGACTTGACTCTGACTTTGCAAAAGACTAAAACTTGAGAACTTTTTAAAGAGAACAAGTGTTTGAAGAAGTCTCATGGCCTTCTCTTTGGGCTTCAAACTTTTGAAACCATTCCCTCATTTTCTGAGCATAAAATTTAAACTGGTATATACAATGAAAGTGAATTTCTTTGTCAGGAGTTCAAGAAACATAGTGCTTTAGAAACCTACCATTGATAGGTCCTCCCAGCACTTCCTGTTCTTCAAGATATTCTAGAAAAAAATCTTTGTTTCCTCTAAATGCTACAATATTGGAAGGTCCTTTCCATATATTGTCAAATTTCCCATGCTTTCCCTTTCCTTCATTTCTGGCATCCCATCTTAGAACAATATCTCCATTCTTGAAGTCATCAAATTTTGTTTTTCTGTCAAAAATATTTTTAATTTTGTCATGCAACTTTTAAGTATTTCTGAAAAGTTCATCTCTTGATTGTTGTAAGTGTATCATATGGTTGATCCTTCTCTGAATTTCATTAGGCTCACTGTCAACCTCCTGAAAAATATTCATTACTGGAACAACCAAATAAGAAGGGAAAAAAGTGTCAAATCCATAAACAAGTTGAAATGGAGACATGTCAATTGATCTTTTTGTGCTAACTCTATCAGCCCATAGAACATTTTTAAGCTTCTTATGCCAATTCCTTTTTTTTCGTGTAACATTTTCTTGATAGTATTCACCAAAGACTTATTAGATGATTCTGCAAGCCCATTTCCCTAAGGATAATATGCAATAGAATGACCAAGTCTAATGTGATATTTATCACGAAAATCAATGATCTTCTAGGATTTGAAAGTAGCTACATTATCAATGATAATCTTGTATGTACAACCAAATCTTGACAAAATATTTTTTTCAATAAACTAAATGATAACAGAATCAGTTGCTTGCCTAGTAGGAATATCCTTAATCCATTTAGAAAAATAATTTGTAGCAGTGAAAATCCATTTGTGTTGAACTGAATATGGAGGATGAATTTCACCAATAAAATAAATTCCCCATTGTTTGAATGGTGCCTGGACTTCAATTGGTTTAAGAGGCAAAGGTAGAAATTTCTCTTTTCCTTGAAATATCTGACACTCATGACAACTATTAACTGTTTTGTAAACATCAGAAAACAAGGTGGTCCAATAGAAACCTACTCTCAAGATCTTATTTGTTGTGGTTTTCTAATAAAGATGGCCTCCATTGTCACCCTTTTGAAAATATGTCATAAATTTCTCAACTTCACCTTCAACTAGACAATTCAACAATATCCCACTAGGATCTTTCCAATATAAGACACCATTCAGAATGTAGTATTTCGGTGATTTTAACTTCAGTGATCTTGCTTTATTGCTGGGCATGCTAGGAGGAGGATTCAAATGTTGAAAAATATATACAATATCAACATAACAAGGAGATAAAGAACAGATCTCAGCTATCTCAGGTAATGTTTTTGCAGTTTGTTCATCAAAAATTGCAGCAATGAAATTTGTATCTAAAGCATAAAGATTAGAATCTGCCATCATATTTGCTAGGACTTGTCCCTTGATTAGTTTTGTGGGCTTAATTTCCAAATCATACTCTAGCAAGACTGCAATCCATTTTCCTCTATGACCTTCTGGATCATTCTGTGTGAGTACTTCTTTAACAACAGCATTTGGCACATAAGCAATGGCATGAGAATGTAAAATGTACACTCTGAAATATTTTAATGATTTGACTAATACTAAATCTTGTTTCTCAATGATATTTTACTTTAAAGCAACATCTCTTATTGTTCTGCTAAAGAAAGCAATAGGTTGTTTTGTATTTTGATTTTTTTTCTACATTAAAACAACTACAAGTGTATGCTCTGAAGAAAATGAGAAAATAATAAAATCAAGTGTATAGTCTAGGCTAATGAGAATAGGAGCATGAGACAGAGCTAATTTTACTTGATTAAATGACTTCTTTTCTTCCTCAGACCATTTTACTTCAGTATCTTTCTTCAACATATCAGTAATCTGCCTCAAATGTTCAGCAAGATTGGGAACAAATCTTCTCATTAAATTAATTTTACCATTGAAATATTGAATCTCCTTTTTGCCTCTTGGATAATCTAAATTTTTAATTGCTTCAATCCTTGAAGGATCTACTCTTATGCCATCTTTAGATATAATATGTCCCAACAATTTACCTTTTTCCATAGCAAAGAGGCTCTTCTTTGGATTTACTGAAATTCCAAACTTTCTGCACTTTTGAAAGATAGTCTTTAGATGTTGTAAATGGTGTTCATCTATCATTGAAAAAATAGTGATATCATCAAGGTAAATAACTAAAAACAGATCCTTTTCATTGGAAAAATCAATTTCCATTGCTCTTTGGAAAGTTTCTCCTACATTCTTCAAACCAAAAGGCGTTTTTTCATACATGAAAGTACCCCAAGGTGTGGTTAAAGCTCTCTTTTCTTGATCATATAGGTGGACAAGAACCTGATCGTATCCTGAATATCCATCTAACAAAGAAAGTATAGATGATCCAACTACCCTTTGCAGAATGTGATCCATTTTTGGTAGTGGATAATTGTCTTTTAAGGATACTTTGTTCAGATTTCTAAAATCGATGCACAAAATTATTTCCCTTGTCTTATTTCTTATAGGTACTAGATTATACATCCAGTCAGAAAAAATAATAGGGACTATTATTCCAGCAGTGAATAATCTATTTACTTCCTTTTGAATAGAAGGAATCAATTTAGGATTTGTCCTTCTCAAATTCTGGCGAAATGGTTTCTGATCTGGCTTCAAAGGAATAGTGTGTTGAATAATACTTTTATCATAGACCTTAAAATATGAATATTCCCAAGAAAATACATCTAAAAATTGAGACATAAGTATTGCATACTTAACTTTCATTTCTAGACTCGAGGAGTTTTAAATCTGCAACGTCTTTGGCTTTTCTGAAGTAACAAGATTTAAATCTTCCACTCCCACCTCTATTGGTGACATAGTAGGTTTCCTTGAAACATCATCTTGGTAAAAAATTTCTTCCAAAGGTACCAAACCTCTTGGAATAGAATTATCCTTAAGTTGTAGTACTTGCATCTCTGTATCATGAATTTCTTGATCATCTATTTGGGCATTTATGAATTCTTCTTCTGTTTGCAAGAATTTATTGAATTTCTCATCATTTTGAAACACTTGCCAATATTGAACATTTTCAGAGACAATAGGGTGATGTTTGACATTTATTTCATTTTTTTTTTTGGATACAGAGGAATCTTGAACATACTAGTAGAGGTGGCCAGAGAATCGATAATAACATTGTTGTTTCTAGGAATTAGTGACAGAGTATATTCAGAAAATGTTTTGAGAATATCTAGGACTGCATTTTTGTAAGCTCTCATTATGGGATGTTTGTCTTAGTACTCTCCTTTTACTTGCTTGATAACTAACTCGGAGTCTCCATATACGAAAATTTTCTTTGCATCAAGTTTTTTCAAAAAATTTAGACCAGCAATTAAGGCTTCATATTTAGCTTCATTATTTGTGCAGTCAAATGCTGGTTTGTAGGAAGAAATTCTAACATTTTGAGGTATATCCAATGATTGATTAATTGGGTTTTGAATCCATAGTCCAATACCAACACCTTATTTTCCCATGGCTCCATCAAAATCCATAGTCCAAAGACTATTTTCTTCATATGGAAAGTGTAAATCAGATGGCTGATTTTTATTTTATGTTTGAGATACCTTTGTTACATCCAAAATTTCTAATTTTTTTACTATTTTCTTATTTTCTTCTTGAAGAGATGTTTTTAATTCCAAACTATTTGGCACTATTTTACAAAATTCTGTCTCTGCCAATTCTAAAATAGAATCTGAATATTGGATTTTTTTATTTTTATTAAATAAAAAATTCTGAAGATGTTGAGCATTCTTCATTGAATAAAATAGAAGACTCTAAATATTTATGTACAATGTGAATGGGATGATTATTAGGCCTTTCTCTTGTACTAATCATATACTTCATCTTACTTTCTCTGTAAAGTTTTATGAATTTTCCAAAGATAGGAATTGTTGCATATGAAAAGTTAAGCTGCAAATTTCCTCTAAGTTTTTCTCCCCGTGATCTATAAAATACCATTCCATACCTAGATGGAATATCAACCACAACAACATCCATAAGAACATTCTTGGTGGGAATTTGTTCTAATGAGACCAGTAAACCTTTGATAAGACCAAGATATTTCACCCTCCCTGAATCAAATGAATATAGGTCATGATAAGGTCTTGTGATGTCTAGTCCTAACTTGTCCATAATGGCTTTAGGAATGAGGTTGTGGGATGCTCCAGAGTCAATAATTGCATTACAAAGAATGAAATCATGGATCTTTACACTTAAATAAAAAGGATTAACTTCACTATATTTTGGTTTTCCATCAACGGTAGGACCAAAAAGAAGCTCAGGATGATCATAACTCAAGTTAATCATATAAATTTTTTTATCAAATCTAAGCAACTTAGTAACTTGAAACTTGTATTAATAATTCTTCATTATCTTAGTTAGAGGAATAGAAACCTTCAGTTTATCAATTTCATTTTAAAGAGAAAAATGAGCAGGATATTTTTCTACCTCTTTTAGTGATTTGTCCTTCTTTTCAGGCAGTTCTTTGGATGAAGAATCTTTCTTCTGCACTCCTTCTTGAACTTCTTGATATTTTCTTTGATTGTTAGTGGATGCTTCATTAGCTTTAAATAAATAGAAGAAGTAGGTTCTTTTTCTTTGCCTTCCTTTGGTGTAGCAGTTTTTTTTTGCTAAGTATTAGTTTGAGAGCTTTGCTTCTTTTTATTAGCAACTATGGGAACATGTATGCTCCTCAAACCATATTGCCTTTGAACTTGGGTGAGGGAATTTTGATAACCTCTCTAATAATATTCAGTGCACATTAAATCTTTATTTTACATGGCATATTGTTGGTCTTCCGATGCACAAATTTCTGTAGAATATTGATCTTCTTCAGTGAGGAAGAAAGGTTGTTGATTTTCCTCAAATAAATCATTTTCTCCATAAATTTCTTCTTCATCATATTCTTCAGGGCCTTCAGCATAATTCTGTTGGAAAGGTGTCCTAACTTTTTGTTGACTTTGTTGATCCTGACCCCTATGTTCCCTTTTTTTAATTCTATATTGGGGTTGTTGATTTTGACCCCTGAAATTGGGATTTCTAATAGAAGGTCCAGCTTTTCTATCAGTACTGAAAATATTATCCATCATTTTCTCCATGTCTTTAATAAAAGTATCAATTTTTCCTTCTGATGAAGTGGATATTTCTTCTTTTATTGTGAATCTTTTCTCTATTTTTACCTTGGACTTCTTAATAATCGGATTTGCCTCTACACTCACTGAATTTCTTTTCATTTCTTCCAAAGTTGATGGGTTTCTTTCCCTCAATTGATAGGCCATGTCAAGGTCAAAACCATCAGGATAATGGAGTAAAGCAAGATCTAGGGGTGGTTTGATATTATCAAGATATGAATGATATATCTTATTAAATCTAGATATGAATTATTGGACACACTCATTTGTATTCCTTTTTAGTGCATTATATTCAGCTAGGATTTGTAGTGGATTTTTCTTCTCTTCCCATTTTGCCATGAATAAATCAATTAGTTGTTGTGATGTACCAATTGTACCATCTCCAAGAGAGAGAAACCATTTCTTTACTTATCTAGAAAAACTTTGATCAATAATACACATCTTAGCATCATCATTCTCTATTTTTTCAAGGTCTATAAAATCAGTTACATTAGCCACATGCCGATAGGCTATAATTTATGATGTTCCATCAAATAGAGGAAAAATCTAACCATAATTTATAGGTAGAGGAGTACGCTGACCTGGTAGAATTAGTGGAGAAAATCTGGCCATGATTAATGGAAGAGGTGGTGGAGGTGTGGATTGAATAAAAGTTTGCAAAGGTAAATATGGAATGAAAGGAGGAATAGATGATGTAGTTGTATGAGATGGTGAAGTTAAAGAAGTACCAAAATCCTGTTGTTGATATTGAAAATAGGTATTTTCAGAGGTTTCTTGAAATTTTTCTACTAAGAAATTAAGTTTATGGAAATTAGACCAAACTTCAGTATCAGTTTCAGACTCAAAGGTTTCAAAAAATGGTGAAAAAGACTCAAAACCAAAAGGGTCAAAAGCAGCTTCTGAGAGGAAAGTTTCAGACTTGGTTCAAATTAAATATTTTTCATGTGATGGAGAAAAATCCAAATCTTATGAGACAAACCTCATAGGAACGTAATTTTATTTAATTAATGGAGAAAAAACTCTTCCTGATTGTCGAGACTTAGTCTTATGTTTTCTCAAAACAATTTAAGGATTGTACACTAGGGGTGATGGATTAGGGTCATGGTGTGACATGGTATATCTCTTAGGAGCCAATTTAAGATTTGAATTATTTTTTTTGGCTCAGGTTTTGACTTCTGCCTGTTCAGAAAATAATTCCTAGGGAATATTTAACATTTGAGCCCTAGCAATAGCACCAGAAATGTTATAACTCTCCCCAACTTCCTAGGATGAAATTAGGAGTCAATAAAGGTAACCAAAAACCAACTTTTAGCTAGGCATCTAGCCCTACCTAACTAGAGAGGGCTCTCTCTATGTCACTTTTTAAATATTCCATTTTAGGCTAAGTGCTAGATTTTTGGCTAGATATGAATTAATTTGTTTTAAAATTTGTTTAATAAATTGTTTGCTAGATAAAAATTATAATCATTGAAGATAAAACTGATTTCAAAGGCTGAATTGCATAAAAATGAGCAAGGCAAGATAGGCAAACTATTTGAGCACAATTAAGTAGTCATTGGTGTATAGTGGTAGAAAAGAGAGAGGTCTGGATGATCATTTTACTGAATTCATTCATTAGAAGAAAGACACATTCTAAAAATCCAAATAAACATAACATATAACTTAACTCTGTTTATAAGTTGATAAAAATTTTACACAAAAAATGAAATGGAAGTGAAATAACAGAAAAAGGCACAGTGCTCAATAAAAATACCACATGAATCTCACAAAATTGGTGCAACTCCTTTGATTTCATGAATAGCAAATCCAAAATAATACACAGAGTCTTAAAACTCGATTATCCAATAGTAATCCTTCATACAAAAAATTATTTATAGAAAAAAAATTACAAGAGTTGTATTAAAGGCTATCATAACTGATAGCGCTTTATTTGCTAACTAACTTCTAACTGCATCTTGGAAATAAATTTAATCTGTTGTGATAGCATTGGCTCTAACTGAACTATTGTTGAAGAAGATAATCACGGGCTGTGTTGAATTTAAATGTTGACTGTTGATCTAGTAGAGTTTGACTTTCCTATTTTTATTAATTACTCATGAAACTCACACATCTTTTCCGAGCGTCCTCCATCAGGGATAGCTAATTTTATTACCTTACGGTAAATTTCATATGCTTTAGTGTATTTAGCAAAAGTGGGATTCAATACAAAGACATGTTTGATTTCATACTGAATATAAATGTCATTGCTTAATGTTCCCAATAGTGCCCTTCCTGTTAATGTGCCTTTAATATTTGCAAAGTTGGCAGTATCCCTGGAAATTTCCTGAAGTATTTTTCCATAATCTTCTCTAGTCATCAATTTATCATTAATTACAAAAAGAGAAGGCAATCCTTTTTGTGTTAGAGACTCTATTCTACTGAAAAATCTCTGAACTATAGTATTTAGAGTGTGGCACTTTTCTTCAAGTTGAAGAATCAAATTCTTCTTTGTTAGCACTTTCTTCACTTCTAGGATTGTTTGTGTTCTTTCATCAATGCCCAATTCATCCAGCTCATACATGTTCTTTGAATTCAGAAATATAATAATATTTTTTTCTATGGTAGGCTTGTCTCCTAGTTGTGCTTTGATTTTTGTAATGGCCTCATTTGCCTTCTATATTAGCTCCGTTTTCTCAAATATGATTTCTATAATTGGAAAAATCTCATTGATAGACTATGTGATGTCTGCCCATATTATCTCTTTCACCTAGCCCAAATTATTTCCAATAGCTGACTCTTTTTTCTCTTTCTGTAACCTTTCAATCATCTTTTTGGCCCTTTGTAAATTAGTTTCATGTGAACTATCGGCATTAGATTTATGAATAATTTAGCATTTTTCTTCTTGATTATTTCTTCAATTTCATTCACATTGGATGGATCATATCCAATTTTTACCACCAGATCTTCTAGATTTTTTATTCTTGTGTCCTTTGCAAATGAAGACACCTTCTCCATTTTTGGTTGTGACTGTACATTTTCCAATGAATCCTGTAGTTTTGATAGAGTCAAAGTAGTATTAGTGAGAGTTGATGAAATCATCTCACCAATTTTCTTGTGTAGCTCCATTTGATCTATTGGATGAATTTCTTTTGTGTCAAACTCAAATGTAGCCCTTTTATAATCTGCTTCAGTCTTTAGCTGCGAGATTTGTGCTTGAATAAATGCAAAGTGTATTTTTCCCTTTTCAGAATCAAAGAGTGAAATCAGCTTGCTTTGTGAGTTGGGAGTTTGTTTCCAAAACTGGTTATATGTACTTGTATTTAACATTTCATTATTCATCTTTATCTCTTTGAAAGTGTCAAATACGGTCTTCTCATTTTCCCCTATAGTATCTATGCTAGTCTGAATGGCTTTCTGTTGATCTTGAGAAGCTGTTGTTTACTGATATTTTGAAACTATTGAAGAATTAGGAGTAGTAGAAGTGTTTGTATCACCTAACTTTGTGGAAGCAGGTGTCTCTTCAGTAATGATGGTTACTTCTTTCTCTAACTCCTTGCTGGGATTGACCTTAGGATTAATCTTTTTTTTCTTCCTGTAGTGAATTTTGAACTCTTTGTTAGATGATTCAGTCATTGGAGATGATTGATCTTCTCTAACTCTTTTACCTGCTCTTTCTTGTGCAATAGGAGTCTGTAATGTTGATGTAGACAGTTTTTTCTCTTCAGCCTCCTGTAATGTACCTTCAATCCATTCAATCTGATTCATGTACTTTTCAATATCCAGTCTAGTTGTATGAAAATATGGTGTATATTTATTCTCTACTGTTAGTTTTGAAATGACACCAACTAGATCATAAGTCCATGTAAAACATGGGCTAAACTACATTTCTTTCAACAACTTATCTGCTTCCTCCCCTGTTGTTCTTCTATTACAGATAAAAGGACCTATATGTGTTTTAATTTAAATTGAGATTTCTTTTTATCAGAGACAAAATGCACTTCATTTGCATTAATCATTTGTCTAATATACTCCAATGAAAAAATTCTCATGGGGAGGAATTTGGGCAACTTATATCGGGGAATTTCACATCCATAAACTCTGAGTTTTGTATAATTTTGGTAAAGATACCAATCCCCTGTTCTAGCTTGATCTGATAGCTGCAATACCTTTCTAATCTCTTCATTAATCCTTGGCTCTGGAGTGCTATTTAACAAACTGAGTATTGGCTGAAGAAACAATTCCAAAAATTGTTTATATGAATATTCATCTGTTTCTTCATGACTAATGAAGTCCAGAAAATGATTGACTGTTGATTGCCTTCTTCATCCAATTTCTGTAAGGAAAAATTAAATTTTTCTCCCTTAGAGTACAGGAATAGGTAAACTAACATAGAGGCATAACTATAAACCTCTTCAGTTGTGAATCTGACAAACGGATTATGGATAGAATCTGAAATAAACTAACTAAAGTTGAAAATGATGGGGGGTTTTGAATCCGTGAAGAATATAGAAAGAAATCCTATAATGGCTTCATCTACCCATTGGTCTGAATAATAACCAAGAAGGTAGGTGTGTTATCGTGTTTGGTGCACGCATGTATGAAATCACACCAACTTAAGGGGTGTGGTTTACCCTCTTAAGTTATTAGTCACATGCAGAAAAAGAAGTGGAGTCAAGAAATTTAGTGGAACAAGCTAGAATCATAAGCATACTAGATAGAGAAATAGCATGCATACATAAAATAAAACTAAAAAAATAAAAAAAAATCTCTGAATAGAGTCAAACAACTGCAATAATCCAAACTGTGGCTCTTTCGGCCCCTCTTATTGAGTGTTAGTAGGAAATGAGGATGAAACTTTAACCCTCTTTCCAAAGGGCCCTTAGACATGGGTTCTAAGTCTCGATGCAAGGATTTCTTTACGTCCAAGCTTGCTTCGGTGACAATTCTCCCTCTGTCTATTGTGGTGGATTGAACTTGTTGGATGGCCAGCAATTGAGTCCCCTCTATGCTAATTAATTTAAACATTTAGAATAATAGTCTCCCGCTCCTAACTCTACCTTTCTGTTTGATGGCTAAGTTCGATAGGCTCTTTCAATAGCCCGGGATTGGATTCAAAAAATAATGGGATGAAACCGCTAGAGTAGGAAGCGATAGGAATGACTCCTTTTTATTCAAGCACTTCTCTTGCTAGGCTTATGCTATGCTAGTGAGAAAAGGTGTTACTAATTCATCGCTAAGCACTCAGCGATCGAAGGGGGATTGGGAGACCTCCCTTCTAACAATGTGCTCTCATGTTCTTCATCTCTTGGTGACCTTATATAGGAGAATTCAAATCCTCCTTCCCTCTCTTGGTACATTGTGAATGGTGACCCAAGAGAGGGGGATGATTCCATTGTGTGCTCCCTTGATGTCTAAGGAGGCTTTTGCAGCTATCCTTAGGCGGCTTTAAGTGTGAAATCATTGTCCTGGAGTGTGTTTTTTCAGGTCCCAGAAAGTGACTTTTGCCACTCCTAGGATTTCACGCAATTCGGATCAAAAAGCACGCAAAATCATTTATGACTTGCTCAAATTTGATTTTTCCTCAGACCTTAGATATTTTTAAATACTTTTCCAGATTCTCTAATGTCTTTTAGCCTTGTAAATCCTCTTGCCTGACATTAAATAATGTGGTCTTCTACTTGTATGATTTTCTAGTGTTAACAGTAGGAAATAACTGTGATGATTTTTTTGGACCTTTCAAGGAAAATGGATTATGGAAATGGAGGGTTTTTCTTAGATAATGGGTCTTTTTCAGTCATGAATAGCTCAAGATTTTTAACTCTCTTTGAAAAATATAATTTCTGGTATATTTCTATCAAGGATTTTTGGGAAAATGGTGTGGCATTCTCTGTGGTTGGGGATTACATCATATGTTCAATGGTTTTGGAATTAATAATCACTATAATCTCTCCTGTAGGAGAGATAATAGCTCTCTGTTTTGGCATATACCAATCTTGACATCTTCTAACGAAGTCTGGGGCACTATGGGTATGAGGAAAGATCAAATGTGAGAGATTAGAATCCCATAATCCTATGTCATAATAGTCACTATAATCTCTCCTGTAGGAGCGATAATAGCTCTCTGTTTTGGCATATACCAATCTTGACATCTTCTAACGAAGTCTGGGGCACTATGGGTATGAGGAAAGATAAAATGTGAGAGATTAGAATCCCATAATCCTATGTCATCTAATTAATCAAAAAATTTGTCTTCTAACCAGTAGTATAATTCAAAAAGCTCAAGGTCAGAGTGGGTTTCATGGATTTTGTGATATTTATCTGCTAAAGGTATGTGGTGAAAATCAACTGGAGGGTGTAACAACAAACTTACTGGTTATTCTGGTCCTTTATTTTTTAGAGGTGTGGTTAGCTCTGTCGAAATGGCAGAAAACAAGAATTTTGATAGGAAACACAGATCGAGACTTCAGGAAAAGCTCTGCAAACAGGAAGAAAATCAATGGCTACAATAGAAGGCTACAACTACTGATGAAGTTGGTCTCTGGAGGTCTAGTGGTAGTTGAAAATTTGTAAACCTGTATTGAGCAGAACAAATAGCAGAATAAAGGTTTGAAACAAGCATGGATTTATGAATTTATGGCAATTGAACTTCATTCTCATTTGAAAAGGGCGCGGGTATGTTGCCTAACAGTTTTCCATTAAATAAATTGGTTAATGGTTATGGAAACTACAGGAATTAAGTTGATTGGATGGTTCACAGTCCACGTTGGCATGACATGATTGGTGGGATGAGTGGTGGTTTCAATCAGCGGGTAAGTAGGATTTTGTAGGGGTAGCAAGGCAGTAAATGGTTTCATGTAGGGGGGGGGGGGTTGCGAAATCACCTACTCTTGATACGTAGTAGTGGGGTCATTATTTAATACCACTTTTTTCAGACCTCCCCCCCTCCCTTCGATGTTAAGTCTCGGACGATGAGGGGGGGCTGAATTCTTTTGTGAGCCATCAAATGTGAGGATGATGTGATAGATGATCGACGAGGTGGGGGAGAATTAACGTGTGGCAGAGTTAAATGAAATGGTGGGGTAGGGGTATGATGAGAGTGATTTGACATGAATTACGGATGAATGAAGGGATGTAACATGTCATGATGGTAATGGAGAATACTGTAGTGGATAATGACGGTGGCAAAGTATAACACATAGGATTTAAAACCTATGGTTTTGAAGATTTATTTTTGAAATATCAAATAAAAAACTTTGATAAGTATATGATTTCAAAAATATTTTTATTCTAAAAAAAATAATCTGCATTTCCTCTCAGATATAGCGATAGAATATTGAATTCTTATGACACAGATTTTATTTTGAACTATTAAAACTGATTTACTCCTTCAATTAGACCTTTATGGATGAAATGGAAGTTTAACTACCCCTTTTAAAGTGAAAAACTAAAGACTTTTCGTAGGCAATTTAGACCCTAGACTTGACCTATATGTGATGGAATGTCATGAATTTAAACTTCTGAGTGGAGATGAAAAAGTGTGAAGGAGTATCATATATTTGGAGGACTTGTTCAGTGACCAAAATTATTGTCGACGACTAACTCAAAAAGAAAAAATTTTGACTAATGACTTGATGAAAAAATCTAAAAAAGAGTTATCTTTGATCACTGAAAAAATGACTCTAACATGGCTAACCCATTTTCCATGAGTAATAGGAAATAACATGGCATGATCTCAAATTATGGTGGTCAATCACAGTAGGTCAACTTCTAGGAGGCATAACTTTTTCATCTAAACATCAATTGATGTGATTCTTGCACCATTGGAAATGTCTTCGAGTTTAGAATAACTTCATGGGGAGTTGCACTTAAGAAACATATTTTACCATTTCCCCCCTCCCCGCCTAAATTATAATTTGAGGCATAAAACATGTGTTAGAAGGTTTATGACCCCAATTATTCAAACTAGTTCCCACCACTAAAATTGCCCTTCTAAGTTGATTTGTTTAATTTTTCCGCCATGAAAGCATTGAGATGGATGAAAAGCAATATAATGATCTAATTTGGGTCAGGATATCACATTTTCTTTATGCAATTCCTCTTTTTTTTTTTAATGTATCCTTCTAATGAGGGGTTCCTTTGACTCCCCACTTCCAATATAGTTGATCCATTCATTAAGTTAGTGTCCAAGTGCTTGCCAATAAGCTTTGTTTCCTATCAATTGATAGCATTCCTTCCCAAGTTGCAGAGTTGTAGTTCAAAATAACCATATAAAATATGTGAAGTAATTAATGTTTTGTGACCATTATTAACTCACTTAATGGCTTCAATACTATCCATGCTAGGGATAACTTGTTGGAGATCTACTGGATCTAAATCCTCATACACCATCAATGGGATAAAAAATACACCATTAAGGATCCCAAGATGATTTCCACCTCTGTCTTTCAACTTAGACCACTTGGTCTCAATTCTCATGGGGCACATGTTGGTCCATCATGATAAGGCTCAAAGAGTAGGCGACCCTCGGGATAAATCCCCCTTGTGGGGTTTCAGACATCTCGCCTCTTTCTAAGTCATAATTTATTGGTATCCATGTATTGCAAGATATTGGAAATACTCTTGGTGTTATAGAGGTAGTCAATATGTTTCATCTTGGGCCTCACCCATATTATTCCAATGAGTTACTAATTCACCATGTTTTAATAAAAATATTTATTTAAAGTCAGTTTCAAATGTTTTTTTGGTTGATAATGTAATGAAAAAAGAAGTAATTATGTGGATATGTGTGCCCCCTATTGAACATTCACACATTAATCTATATTATAATTACAAATCTTAATACTATGTTTAAGAATGAAAGTTGTTGGTATATTCTCATCATCTCCTCTAAATAAAGGGATGGAGTTTTCAACAATAACTGCTTTGCATATCAAAATCCATGTTTCAATTTTCACATTTACCTAATATGATTATAAATTGACTATATGACTTGTTGATGACCATACATTGTGAATAATGAGACATGGAGTATAACTATACAACATTAATTTTTTTGAAATGTGGCTTATGGCTAGGCTTATGAAATGTTCTTGATATATTTTATGTTCTCTATTTGATACCGCACGTGTTCATGGTTCACTATTCTCTATTCACTCAGGCAACAAATGAGGCCTATCTTTTTCAATGTTCAACAACTGTGACTTGGAAACTGTGACTTGGTCGGTTGTGCTATTATACATGTTGTACTAATCACATATTCCACTAGAGAAATGTCAATTTTTGTATAATGTGTCCAACTACTCCCTCCAGAATGAAGTTCAAAACCAGAGATAAAAGAGGTGAAAGATACCCCTCGGGTGCAAAGTTTCCAAAAACAAAGCACTACAAAATACCAAAGTCTAAGATCCCATCAAGAACACAGGTGAGGGTTATCCTCACGCAACTAATGATAAGTTCGTCGCTTTTGTATCACCCGAGCAATATTACTACGTACCAGTGGGGTAAGAGGTGTGAACGTTAATGAGGTATGCCCCGTGGAGTTGAGTAGTTAACACAAATTTCTATGGTAGAGGTACATTCTGGGGGGCGGGGGGGCTGACCATCCATGCTCCAATCTTTCGACCTGCTATAAACCAATAGGGACCACTAGCGATGTGCTTCACAATGTGCACTCTAATAGAAAAAATGGGAACTCATCATAATGAAGTAAGAACATAACATATGTCCACCATTCACCCTCCAGCTCCTACCACATACCCTGCACAATATGACCAACCTAACTGATCCATGTATCAACTCGATGATTTCACCTTAGCGTCAGACCAATTGGCACCCTCCGCCTTAAAATACCCTACCTCCCCCACATTTTCCACCTTACCGTTTTCTTTTTCCTCCATAATAATCTACCAATCGGGCGCTAGCACAGAACCCTGCTCATACCACTCGTTGCTCTAGCTCATCTCTCTACGTCGCTTTTGGTCACCAGGAATTTATACGGTCCCATGCCCCTGTGTTTACAGTTCCATATTTTCTTTAAAAATTAGAAATACCACACTTGAGACCCCACAAACTTGTGAACTCAAATCTTTCCCCGGTCCTGAGCCTCTCATAGACACCCAAGCCCATATTTGTGACCCCGTCTATTTATTTTACCTATCCGAAAAACACTTTGACTTGATGGGTTTCAAATGATGAGAAGAGGACCTCTTCAGAGTGGTAGACTCTAGATTATATTACCAAATTCTTCCCTTTGTTCACCATTTCCCCAAGTTCATTTCTTGGATGTCCGAAGCCTACATCGAGTAGAAAGGGTATTTTGTCTCCTCTCAAGGGAACAAGATACTAGAAATTCCCCCTCAGCTTATCCGAGAGGCCTTGGGTTACCCTTCATCTTTTTTCGGGCTGGAGTTCACTGAGGTAACCCTCATATATAACTTCACAAGCCTTATCGCAAAATGATGAAACACCCTTCCTTCAAATCATCATTTTACTATGAAAAATCCTTCAGATACAATAATTATCACCTTGCGGACACAACTACAGGGGTCTGCACACACAACTGCAGGCTTCCTAAGGCCTCCGTGCACACAATTGCAGAGCCTTCCTTAGACCCAAACACATAAATATAGAAATAAATCGCACTTAGTTCATGCTTGTTTTCATTACACAACATATCATGAATTTAATTACAAAGACATTTCCTTATATAACATTCTTTATTACAATACCATGGTCCACAAACCATGGGCAGAGCTTGAAATACTCAAAAACAATCCAATCGCTTTACAAAAGAGGGGCTTTGACCTGCCCCAAATCCCCTAATACTACTAAAATTATGTGTGAAGCCTTTAAAATCCGCATGATTATCTTCTTTCTATTGGATCGCGCACTCCATTTCCACAAAATATGAAGTCTTTTACTAAAAAATAAACCAAGTTAGGCTGTGCCCAACATGCCCCCGACACTCACATGTCACTCATCCCAAGTCACTCAGTGGGTGTGCCCTGATTCTTTGCTTTTATGCTATCGTAATCATCCTTCAATGGCTGAATCATTTCGACACACTTTTTTTTGGCCTCGCGTAATTCATTCAACAATGTCTCTATGTCTAGCCCGACTATTTTCTGAAGAATATCTTTCTGCATATTCTGTAGATTTTTCAGCTGGCTATCCATTATCTATGATAGATTAATAGCCTCATCTTCCCAAGGTCGCATTATTTCTAAGATTATATGTTCATTTCTCTATAGCTTGTCGATCTGAATTTGCATAAACTTTCCTTATGGAAGATGGGAGAACTATTGCGCAGGTGCTAAGGTTCACGCCGTCACCTTAATCTCATCAAATTTTCTCTACTTGTCCTGAATATCTACTTCAATTTTCCACACATGTGGATCCTCCTGTAATGATTTCCATATTTCCATGGTGTCTTCAAATAGCTTGCCACTTCCTTGAGTATGGTTGAGATACTCTCCAAGGTATCCTTCATGTCTGCTTCATGTTGCTCACGTACTTTTGGTGGTGTAGTTGGTTGCAGCTTCAGTTGTAACTCATGAATCCACATCTGAAGCTTAAACTTAATATTTTTCATCTCAATCTTAGACTCTTTAACTGATGTGGCAAGCTTCTTAATATTTTCCTCTGGTGTCGCCTTAGCTTGGATCTGGAGGTCAGGCAGCTCGCTAAAATATTTAGTAATAATCTCCTCCAATTGTTATATGTGTGTCGTTTCCTCATCGCAGTCATGTATTACCTTCTGCATGTCATCAAAAATGTTCTTGTTGTCCTACTTTACTTCCTTGATGACCATCAAGGCACGTTGCTCGCACACCTTCAATTCCTTTCTAACTCCTTGATGGAAATCGTGCAATGCCTGGATAGGAAGCGTGGCAAGATTTACACTATTTCTTCGCCAATATTGTGTGCACTCGCAATCTTCTACATTCTCAAAATGTGATGCCCCTCCAGGTACCTGAAAAACATGGAAATCAGTCGTTAGCGCCATCTGCTATAGTGGCTACACTGTTTGCTTCTTTGGGGTCGTGCTCACTTGAGCCACACTCTCTTGTGCCACGCTCGCTTTAGTCATGCTCACTTGGACTGCACTCGCTTATACTTTCAACTCATTGATTCCCTCTTGCACTTCTGTAAATACAACATTGTATTCATATTCAATGTCATTCCAGAAGTCCTTAGTGACATGCAACACTTTTTCACCAATCTCATCTATGTCCCCTTCAATAAGGACCAACGGCACCATTATAGTGGGTCTATCGAACTTGTGCTCCTTGCACACACCTCCCACATTAGGTATATTTCACCTTTTACAATAAATTGGGGGTCTATTATCATTGTGTTGTCTAAGGAATCCTCACCACCCTGATCACCTCCCATAATTTCTTCTTCGTCCTTCTCAGTCTCTAGTTCTGCTTCCTTCTCAGTTTCTATCCATGTGTTCTTCTTCGTGACTTTATTCATAGTGGTAGCTTTCCCACTAGTTCTTGCATGTTCTTTTTTTAGGGGATTCAATCAATGACTCAACCATCGACATAAAATCTATGCAAGATCATCCTCTATGACCAAATATGGCAGTGGGTGTTATTCCTCTTCAGAATCTAGGCGTGTGCGGATGTAAATGTGATTAAAATATGCTTCAAACTCTACGATCATGTGATATTATTAAAAAAAAACTAGTGATATCCTCGGCTTCTGGCTCACCACCATGCGTAAATCCATATCCAATAAGACCCAGAATAAATTTTTCTCTGTCGCCCAGGATGGGTCCTTAGAAAACCATATCGACCCATGCCTCGCAACTTCGTAGATATCAAGGTCCATAATGGGGAACTGGGACTCATCGGGTTCTCTCCATGCCATCAACACTATCAAGAGAAATAACCACGCATAGTGGAATTTCCTACCATCCTCCTGGGAATCTCAACATTCATCCAAAAACTCCTGACACAAATATCCAACCCATTTATAGTGGACTCCTTTGCTGGAATGCACAGCCAAAGACATGACTGGTGTTGGCACCTCATCTGCTTGATACTTCTGCATAGTATTTATAGCCAAAATGTGTGCAGCGAAGCGCACAGACTAATCATTGATCAAGTTGATAGTGTATCCTTGAGATTTCTTTATTAGGTCATGTTTCTCATTCATCTTATCTGCAACTGCCTTATCCTAATATTTCCCAACAAACTCGTAGGTGTGGTTCAATCCTTGGCATGGAAGTGTGGTTATTTGTCAGATAAGCATATCATCAATAGGGATTTTCCCACCCAACCAAATATATTTTTCATGCACTAAGTGGAGCACACAAATGGTGTTTATGTTGTTGTGCCCGAAATGCGGAACATAAAGCAAATTCAATAGTCTCGCTCGTTGAATTCTGGATGCCCACCTAAGTGGCTCTAACCTTGTCATGTTGGTTTCTTCATAATAGACAGTGTACAAGTATTTGCTAGGCTTGAACTGGGGATACTTGCTCCAGTCATTAAAATCTCAATCCTCCATGCGAAATTGTGGCACCTTCACCAAAAAATCTCCCTCAATGGGCATGTCCTCTGGTAAGAACACTGTAAATATTTTGAACTTGGTGGTGTTTGGGTCCTTTGTTGCTTTGGCATTCGACTTTCTCAGTGGAATATATGGCGGCAACCTAGAAATGGGTTCCATAACTTTTGTGTCAATATCCTCTAGCATATCATCCATAAATTCTTCTTCAGAGTCTTGAACCTCCATTGGTTGTTTCTGCTTATCCATCCTCTACTTACTCCATTATTCCTTAGTGATCTTCTTCCGAGACGATTCTCTGATAGTGGGCTTCTTCGGTTGTTTTTTCTTATGTGCTTCTGCTATGACAGACTACCTCCTTTGGGACCTCAGTTCAGTCATATGCACTTGTGGTGTAACAGTCATGATATATTTTATCCCTCTCCTAAGATATTCTTCTTCAAGCTCTTCGAAAGTATTTCCAGACATGCAACAAGTCGCTCGGCTCTTACCTAGGTGAAAAATCACAAATCTACTTCTCAGTGAGAAAAGTGTCTGAATGCGGAGTAGGATGAAATATTTATAACCAATTTGAATTTAGAACTCAATGATCCTCTTCATATTCATTTCATTAATGCATATTTGGCGACATATTTTCCCAGCTATACTCATTAAATTCTTTTTCCCCGCTCCTTTCAACGGAAACTTTCCTGTCGATTCAACTGTTTCGCCTCCAACGGTCATATTTCTTATGAACTTCAACGAACCTACCTTTATATAATGGTAATTACCCCCTAATTGTAGCTCTCTCCGACTGTTATATCTTCCTAGGTTTCACGTAGTAACCCATCTTCGGAAAATTCCTTCTATCGCAGAGTAGTTTATAGTCTCGTGCTCTCTTACAACTGATTGAGGCACTAAGAATATTTCCCCTTCATATAGTTAGCATGATGTTTTAAGGATAGATACATCCATGTATAGCTTCAATTCACTTCCATTTACTCGTCGTGGTATCATCTAACCATCCAAATTCGCAAGCTAAATTGTGCCTCCCTTTGAGACATCTCTAATAATATATGGTCCCAACCAATGCGTTTGGAACTTTTCGGGGAACTTCATGTACTTACTATTATACATCAGTACTAGGTCTCCTTCCTTGAATATTTTCTTCTTGATATCCCTATCATGCCAATCTTTTTCCCTTGCTTTTTTTACTTGTTGATGATATCCTGCAATGAATTTGTCTTCCTTAAGAGCAAGCAACGGTTCTAGCCTTTCTTCCATGATATCATTGTATGCCATGTTGAAAAGTGTAACTAGCTCGGTCATCATGTTGACTATGTAATTGTGTAAAAAAGAATTCAAAAATAATAAAATGTATTTTTGTTTTACTTGCTTCATGGGTTTCATGAGCAAGGTTTTATTATAGGTCTATAGACTTCTTCTTGATGTCTATTAGGATTTGTCTTATGTTCATAAGTGTAATTAAGAGTCATGTAAATGAAGTGTCTAGTCTGAAGAATGTCCTCCAAGACCTTGCGGAAAAATGGCCTTCAAGACTGCCCATAATCAATGTTGAAGATAAGCCTATTTGATGTGAGGAATTCAGCCTACAACTTGGTGTAGGTTCGGCCTAAAAGTCATGATAAAGAAAATTATATATACCTTGAAACCTGTGGTTTATTTCAACAAGAAAATGTGGATTCCTCTGCAATTTAAAAGAGGAAAACAGTGTGGTTTAAAAGGTCAATAGTGCAAGTTTAAGAAGAAGAACACAGTGTGTAATTAAGGAAGAAAATTATGTGGTTATCTCTAAAGAAGTAACATTAGTCATTGTGTATTTTCTCTGGAAAAATAATTGTGGTTAAAATGCGGATTCAAGATCATGAGAATGCAGATATCAAGAAGAGTATACATGCAAGTCAAAAGGTTCACAGAATCATGAATATATATATATATATATATATATATATATCTGTGAATGAAAAAACATAATGAGGTCTGGGTCTAATGTGAGCTAACGCAGAGAATGTGGATCTGTTATAAAGTTTGAATCAGTATAAAGAGCTAGCGGTAAATTCTGAACCTAGTGAAGACTTCAGTTCAGTGTAATTGTTTTGATTGATGATTGAAAGACAACGTGAAAGGAAGAGGATAAAAGGAATTTAAATCATAGATTTACCTTTCTATATATAGTACACAAAAGGAAATTAATACATCTTAAGTGAATGTAAAACAAGAATTTTGTTGATAACTAGAGAAGAAATAATTAGAGACTGAGTTCTCTAGTGATGGTGTTGGTTAGTGCACATTGGTGAAGAAAAAAAATATCAGCGTTGAAGGAAGAAGTGTCAAGGTCTTGGAGGAATTATTAGGTCAAGGGTCGGAGTCTGGGTCATGGTAGTTTTCATTTGAAGATATATAAGAAGAATTTTTTGTGGGTTTTCCTCTCCAAGAAGGAGAGGTTTTTCCCTAGCTCTAGGAGCCTAATTTTTTTGTCTCGTGCATTTTGATAATTGACTTGATGAAAGACAATCTAAGCTAATGAAAAGAATAAATAAGTAACTCATGTAAGCTCACAAGTACTTATCAAGAAGAGAATTTGAATTAATCTCCAGCCCTCCAAATACTCAACATGGTATCCAAGCTAAGGTGATAAATACAAAGGGATATTTTTCAAGAAGACACTCAAGGGTAAAAATCCAGTTTTCTAGAAAGCATCAAGGCAAAAGTCAAAGTATACATTGTAAGGTCAAATCAGTTTGAAAGGAAATCCTCAAGCCATCTCAAGAAGACTCTCACCCTTATTCAAGGAATCCACATATCGAGGAGGTAATCTTTAACATCAAATATTCTTTGATGTTGAAGATGTTGTTGGAAGACACATCATTAAGCATCACTCAATAATATTGAAGACGTATTCATTATGAAGTAATCCTTGACAATTAAGGATCCAAGATCACCTACTTTGAAATCAATCTAAGAGGTATTTCTTGCCATCATCTTCAACAAGGAAGATGATAGAAGAAGAAAAACATCTACTCAAGTATCTCTATGACTTCATATGAATCTATCAAAATGTTTTCTTTGTAAAGAAAGCAACAAACTGGTTAGGGTTTCAGACTTTCCTAGAAGACAAGGACAATGAAGTCATACCAAATACATGAAGAGAGATATAAGAGCCCAAAGGATTCTTACAGAATCCATAAAAGACTCTCTTATCTCCAATGTACCAAATCTAGAATCATAAAATGAAATATACAAGAAATTGGTGGAGCTATTCTCTGTGAGTACTGCAGGAGAAGCAATCTCTTTGAGATCATCTGCAGGAAGTGGGAGAAGTAATGCCGGACACTGAGATGACTGAAGTGGCATTGGAAGCTCTGCTATATGAATGGGGAAACTTCACTTCGGGTTTATACGGGAAGAAGGAAGCCACACCATTCCATGATTTAGGATCTCTATATAAAATAGAGGAAATGAGATTGAAATCCAAAGGTGTTATAGGATCAATTGAAGGGATTCAATCCTTGGCATCCATGTCAAGGAAGAAAGGAAGATTCGGTAAGTTTGGTCCTCAGTATAGTATGGACAAAGCACGATGCTTTGGATGTGATGAACTTGGGAATTATAAAAGATACTGTATTAAATATGAAAAGGAAAAGAGAAATAAGGGAAGAAGCCCATATCTCATAAATTATAGAAGAACTTGATGCAAAGAAATCTAAGAAAGAGGAAGCGATGGATCTCCACTATGATTGATATTATCTTCTCCTTTAAGTGATATATGTTGGTTGTATGATAGGAAGAAGTGTAGCATCTTGATCAAATCATGGTAGGAGTTCTTGGTAAAACATCTCTTGGAAAACCTCTCTAATAACAATATTGATGGAAGGCAATAATCAAGATCAAGGGTCATCATGAAAAACAGAATTATGGGATGTGATGACATATTGATGGAACAGGCCAACGGAATGAAGCTCTTCATTCTAGTAAAACTATTGAAGGATGACTTATATTGTGAGGTATGAGGTATGAGGTATTTATATATTTATATGTTGACACATGATATTGTGAAGTCATGTCATATGGTTGTAGGTAATAGAGTTCTAGATTTAGAACTATGATCTATAAAGGAGGATTTCTCGGTGCACTAATAGATGAAATCAACATAATATATATATACTCATGGAATATGAGGTGGCCGTATATGAACAAGGAATTGGAAAATGTGTAACTTCCTGGGAATGAAGGATGTACTAAAAGAAAGATATCATGAAATGCAACCATGTCAAGAGGCAGTTATCATCTGGAAGCCAAGAAGATGTGACTAGGAGATCTCCTAGGAGGATATGTAGACTCTGAAAAAATTCTGCTAAAGAAGAAGACCCTTATTGTGCTAGTACTGATCCCAAGGCTATGAAAGGTGCATCAACATGAACGTGAAACTCCTTTTTCCAGTCCAAAAAAACTTGAATCGATGCATTTACCATCTTCTCCTTTATTGTGTCGAGGCCTCTATGGCGTTCTTCATCCCATAAATAAGTAACATCCTTCTTTAATATCTTTTCTATCGGCGCAGTTATCTGCACATATGCCTTGATAAAATTCCTGTAGTAGCCAATATGTCTCATTTTTGTGCGCAGTTGCTTCATTGTCTTAGGTGGTTCTAGGTTCACAATAATAGCAACCTTCGCGAGGTATACCCAATCCTTGTCTGCAAACCACATGCCCCAATAGTATACCAAAATGTACACAAAATATGGATTTCTTCAAGTTTAATGATATTTGATATTGTCTGCAGGTATCCAAAATCAGCCTTAATTTCACAACATGTTTCTTCCAAAGACTGTCCAATCATCAAAATAAACTTCCAAAAAATTGTGCATGTACTTCTTAAAAGTTGTGACTACTCTTGTCTAGGTAAATCCTGTTTTCCCACAGAGGTGATCCCTCTAGCCCTAGGGTGGGCCTAGCAACAAAGGGAACAAAAAAATACCTACTTTCCTAGATTATAATTGAAACATAGATTGAAGGAGATGGCCTACCTCGGTTTGATGTCGCGATGTTGCTCCTCGTCGAAGCCCTTTGGTCTTTCGCTCTTCCAAGCTTGACCTCCGCTAATACCAGCGTTTGATTACCTTCACAAGTGACCAAAAACAACAAGAAACATAGAATTGAAACATGCATATAACAAAAATAGTATATCTAACTAATCAAGGAATGCTAGAATTCTTATCATAAACATGGACAAGAATGTAAAATAAATATCACTTGTGTCATATTATTAATAAAAGAGGAGTTACAATGTGTGCCTTGATGTCAAAGCTCTCCTTTGACAGGTCCAAATCTGGGCACGTCTCCAAATCACTCTTTTTCAACTCAATGTGAGAAGGATAAGGGTATCAACTCTCTCCTTCAATGCCTATAACAATCTTCAAACATTTTTCTACTATTTTTCTCTTCTATTCTATTCTCCCTAGTAGAGACATTGGAAGGTGATCAACTTATAATGATGGAGGAGGGGACATGGATCCACTTAATGTGGGAAAAAGGCTTATCTCCTTGGGTGGTTCCTCTTTTGTAGGAACAAGAGGCCCAAGGGAGGAAGTTCGGCCATATCCTAATAAAAAAACATCCAACTCTCTGCTCTCGAAGCTAATAGGCCATGAAGCTTCATTTCCATTTTAAAAAATATTCCAGAAGTAGATTGGCATGGTTATGACGTCCATTCTAGTTTTGATCGGTGCTGGTCACGAGCTAAGGATGGGACATCAGCGCTGGTGAGACACTAAAGGGTCGCGTCGTTCCAAAAAGGTAGGTTTTTAGGGAGCTACTCTAGAAATGATCAAAAGATAGATTGATCTTCAGACTATAAGTGATCCAAATGCATGTTTTCATGATGGAAAAAGTACATAGGGACCATTGTAGGGGTTCTCGAAGATTTGGGAATAAGGAGTACAGGGAAAATGACAAAATGTTGTGTAACAAATGCCCCCTAAATCATGAAGGCAGAATGAGAGTGAGGGGTGAAATGCTTTACGAGTACGTGCCAAGACCAAGATGTCATCGTTGAAAAACCTGTGAATCAAGTACACGTATAAAACTGAAATATATTATATGAACACATGAGCATAAGGCATGGATGCAGCCATCCATAAAATAGATCATGTAATGAGATCCATGGTATGGACACAACCATCTAGCAATAATAAGGATCACAAATATGGACTCAGGTATGGTCACAGCAATCCATTGAAAAGAGTCACGTATACAATCATGAATAGCTCATATCGCCTCACAACCTCGAATTTATAGGAAAAAATCCAAGGTCTTCTGCTCCATCACGACCCAATCAAGTACAAATTCAGGCATGTGAATGAGTGAATTGAATTCAAACATGCAAGAAAATTTATTGATTACCAGTAAATGATGTAAATTGTTAACAAACGTGAGAGAGACCACCAATAATGAAAATGGCCCTCAAGGTACTAGCAGTACAATCCATGAGATGTGAATAAGGAACTGAAGTCTAACACTCGTGAAATCACCCGATCGAAGGCCAATGAGGTGAACTTATCATCGAATGAGAAAAACATGCCATTAGGGCATACAATCTCTAAGGTACTAGAAAGGAGTCTCTAGATCAACTTCCCAGATAATGAGCTGAAGTCGACAGGAAGCGATCCGTCAAAGTAGGCACATGATGTATCCCACATCATCAACACAAGACAGAGGAACAATATGGTTGAAAATCGAGAATGAACATATAATTAGGTAATGAATGAGCTACAGAAGGAATTTCTCTTGAACATATTGGTGACATGACTCCAGAGTTTGGCAGTATTTGACTCAAATGTAATCAGAGGTCATGTTGACAACATTGGTAATTGAATGATAGGCAAACAGATTTCCCAAACTAATGGAGGAAAAGTGATGAATGTAGGATATCCCCAACCCAACACGAACTGTAGATAATTTTCATGTTCAAGAGTGACATACTACCGACACAATTGATAAATAATTCCATTTTTCCCCAACAATTAATACAACCTTGAAGGGGATAGCATATGCTTGTCATATAATTTTTTTCCTTCATACAAATCCATCCTAGTACATTTTGTGAGCCTTAGGAAGGAGGAACTCGGTAGCGTCATGGTGACGAGTCCAGTGTCTTTAAATTTTAACGAGTCCAACAAAGGTGAAACTCAACGCCTTTTCATGTTTAAAGATTTTGAAAAAAGGCTAAAAAGAAAACTCCATAGGGCCCTCTTCGTATATCGTCCCTTGAATCTGAAAAGGTAGAAGACAAAATTCGCGAGAAACTCTTAGTCATGATTTACTAAGGTATTCCTTTTTCATAAATAGTTTATCCTAGCCCGAAAAAGGGGTAAACGTATACTAGGTAAACGAAATTTTTCTTACTTTAACGAGATCAAAAATACTCGGCAATCTTTTCATTTTTCAAGAGTCAGAAAAGAGCTTAAATATGACTCCAAGGAGGTGAATTTTTCATTTGTTTTTACCGAGTCTTAAAAATTAATAAATTGGAACTCGTTCTCATGTCATCCATCAAAATTTTACCCTATTGCTGCACAAAATTGAATATATTATCTATTTTCAAGGAAAAATAATTAAAATATTGACAAAAACCAACAATGACTTGAACATTTATAAAAATCAAAAAGTAAAAACATTTTTCACTTTTCACTTTCACAAGCCATTGGAGAAGTTTTTTATCCTTTTTTACCTTGATCTTCAGGAGCTAACTATAGCTTATCCAGGAAGCCAATAGATGAACCGTATGTGTCAGATAAGAGCCATGCCTATTGTCTTTGATTTCATGCCTTTGTTTATCAATTTTCATGGTATATTTTGAATTTTTGGGAAGAGTTTTGAAACTCGTTTTCGCTGAGGATTAGTGTGAGTATGCCCTTCGGTCTCGCACCGATCCTCTTTTTTTCACATAGGCTGCGCACTGATTGGCACCCCTATTTTTAAAATATGTGTGCTGGTCACGGAGATCGAAAGAAACAAGAAGATTTTCCCAAAAAACACCATTCAAACTAGATTTTTAGACTTGGATTTTTAACAATATATTGTACAATTGTTGTGACAAGGAGAAATCAGCAAGAAAAATGGCAATTTAATGGAGGGAGAGAGAGCATGAGGAAGAGGATATATAATCCATGGAAGATCCAAATTTTCTAGCTGCCTTGAGGAATTGTGGGCTCCTCAAGTTCTTCTTAACTCCAAGCTTAAGATCTCAGCCTGAGTTGCTACAATATCTGGTAAGCATATGTTGCATAGGACGAGAAATATTCATAATTGGAAACCAAGATTTAGAAATCGAGGTCTCCAATATCTATTTTATAATTTTCTTGCCACGGAGGGGGGAATGAGCTCATCTAGCAAGAAGACGAATTATGGGCGATAGAATGGACATGTTAATCAGGAGACAGTGCCCGAAAGCAAACAGGTCATCAAGCGGGAAGGTTGACATAATAACTGTTAGACTCCTATACCAATAGGTGTCATTTTTCATGATTGTCTTGATTGAACTATGGAATATGTTCAAACCTTTTTCTTGAGCAAAGGTGTTCCATATTCTTGAAAAACCAAAAAATCAAAAAATTTAAAAAATGTAAAGAGGGTATACCCTAAAAGAAAATCAAAGGGTAAGAAAAATAAATTGGTCAAGAAAATGAAAGAAATGAACCCCAAGCAAAAAATAGACCAAGGAAAGTGTGCAAATCCAAATGCCACTACTATTTCATTTTTGTAATAAATCAATTGTGTGCAGCTTGTCAAACTTTTGCCACAATTTATGAATAAGTCAAACTGTTTAAACTTGGCTTACTCATATTTCAATTTCATGTTATAGATTAGAGAATAAATATCTGACCAAACAGTTTAATCTTGGCAGATAAGTAGATAGGTAGAGTTATTAAAAGGTGCTCAACAGTTTAATCTGAGCCCTTGGATGTAATAAGGGTAGAATTAGATAGATTTGCCTTGTAAAAAGAAAATATTGAAAAGGGTTTGCAAGTCTAAATGCACCCTAATAAAGAAGAGAAAATGGTAGTGTTAAGTAGATAGGGTAGGTAGATGGTGCTGCAAAGTGTTATCTGATGAATGATGCTGCTACATGTTTTTGATCCTTTACTTCATCACAAGTACTAAAGCAAGAAATACACTGGAAAATCACAGCAAGCAAAGTCAAACTCATTAACTTCCCTCATCACTTTCCCCTCAAAAGTTTTACTAATTTCCCCAAAAGTACTAAGGTATTTGGAGATCAAAAGGGCTCAAGGCATTTCCTTGACTTTTGGAGGGACCGGACCCTCGGCCTAATGATCAAAAAGACCTAAGTACTTGAGATAATTCATCATTATAATCTTCCATCTTTAAATTTGTCCTAAGTAAAATCCTATTTTACTTAGGAAACTCATGCAAAATTCCATAAAAATCCCTCAAGATAACTTGTTATTCTAAGTTTAAGTGTTGAAGATAAGATATTGCAATTTACTTCAGAAGTTATCACTTTCTTAGATGTGCAAAAATATTTTGAGTTTCCTTGTCCTTTACCATATTTACCTTTAACTCTATTTTACTAAATCCCTAGTGAAATACCCTATCCTAAGTATATAACTCCATTTTTATAAATATCCCAAAAAACCCTTCTATTATATAGTTTAACCAAAGTAATTATTTTCCCAAATATTCATTAAAAACCCCGCTTCACAAGCCCTTTGGTTAAATATATCTTTATATTATAATCTCGCCCTTATGGTAATTAAATAATGTTTGTTTGTTACCATATAATAAAAACATATATACAAAAATGTTAAACATGCGATATGTATGTTTAAACACAAAAATATGAATAAAACTAAAGTTTTAATTCCAAATAAAACTTCAGAAAAGTCTCGTGCCACCGTGGATTGTCCACCTGGCATTCCACTTAACCAAGCCCCGCCGCAATTCCTTTCTTTACGCATACGGGATTAATTAGTCATCAGGACTAATTAATAACCTTTTTCCGCCTATTGAATATCTCCCGAGGTGATTAGATTAAACCTTAAATTGTTTTAAAGCCCGACGGGCCCACACCTGAAACCTCCGTTTTTTCCCCATCACTTCAGCCGTCGGATCAACCCTTCACAGATCAACGATCCACGTGAACCCCGCTACCCATCCTTTGTGAGAATTTTAACGAGCGGGGAACGGGCGGTATTTGAATAGTTCACCTTCCACGTGGCGATCAATTTGTGGAATCACTCCCCCCGCGTTCAAAACCACTCTAGTCCATAAGCGGTGCGGGGACTAAACCACTTACCGCCCGACCCCTGCACACGTCAGCCCGTACATTGATGACGTCACTCCTCGAAAAACTAAAAAACCCTTTTAACTTGTAAATAAAGCCATTTTTCGTATTTTTCCCGTTATTTTCGTTATTGAAAGCGACTGTGCTCTCTGCTACGGTTTTCGAATTTTCATTGAAATCCACCGTTCCATTCGACTTCGCTCCATAATTCCGCCGGACCTGTGTTCGAGCATCATCTTTCCACCACCTGATACCTGTTAAAACCCAGTTTGCTTCCAAGAACAGGTATTTCTTCTATTTTGCTCCGAACTTGAAAAGAAACTCTGTGTTCCTTGTTTTTCCGCTGGATCAGTGTTAAAATTTTATTGCTAAGATCATTCCCTGATTTTTAAACTGTGAATTGTTCCCCCCGAACCTGCAATTGTGCCAATTTCCCTCATTAAAACTGAAATCGCGCTCAGTGTGTGAAGAAAACCCAGAAACTTCCATTTTGAATACACAAGAACCAAAATGGAAGCTTCGGCAGCCCTGAATGTAACCCCATTGAATGCCCCTCATAGAGACCTGGATTTCATTAACAAATTGTTTGATTTTAGCAGGTTATCATCAGAATATGGATTTGGACCAACAATTTCAATACTAGTTGAAAAAATTGTTACTCCAAATTCTCAGATTTTAATTCAATATCTTCATTCAACAAACAGTTTGTATACAAAGTCAGAGAGAGATTAGAATGATGAAATGTGCACAGTGAATGGTAAAAGTGAAATGAGAAATTACAGGGATAGGAAAAGCATAACAGTTAAAGAGTATCAGTGGTTAAAGTGTATCAGGTAAAAGTCAGAGTGCAAGTTAAAATGGAGTTACAGAGCAGTCAAAGGTAAAACAGTAAAAGTAATTACAGAGGCAGTAAAATGGTAAAAAGAGATGAAAATACTTTCACCAACATTGAAGTTTATCTACAGTGAAAGTAAAATAGTCAAAGGAACAAAAAAGTGAAAAGATGAAAAATACAACAAGAAGGAACATTTTTGCAGAAATTGCATATTTTAGTCATAGTTTTGCAGAAACTATTGTGATCAATCCAAGATGAATTTTGAAAAACTTAAGGAGGTTTATGTTATTAAGAGGATTATCTACAAAAAACTCTCTCACTTTTCTAACAGCTATTATGGTTTTGGAAATATTAAACAATGATGGAAAGCACGTTTTGCAGAAAATACCAGTTAAGTCATCATTTTTGCAGAGAATATTGTGGCCAATCCGAAATACATCTTACAAAACTGAAGGAGGTTTTTGTTCCTAAGAGACCCATCTACAAAAACCTATCTCATTTTTTGGACATTGATTTCAGACTGAGAGATACATGCACATATTTAGAGGCTATTTTTCAGACTCTGTAAAACTCTGTTTTACACATCTTTTGGCAGAGCCTATTGCGCATAGCTGGAGAGGAATTTTAGGAAAGTGAAAGAGGTTTATCTCAAAAACATATTTATCTACAATAACCTCTTTCACTTTTTACATATCTATTACGGATTGAGAAATACAAAGATATCATTGGACCCCAAGTTTGCAGAATTGTTGGAGCAAATTGCACAAAGAAAGGAAGCAGTTAGTGACTTGGATGCCTCATCATCAACTAAGAGTTGGATCAAATTCGAATTCTCCTCTTTGTCATCACCTATCCATAAAAAATAGTGCCAAATAGATGCATTAGTTTGAGTGTCCTTTAATTAAGTTCTATTTATGTAAATAGTTAGAGAGATTTGTGAACCAATTTTGATATTTGTTTCAAGATATTTTAGTTTAGAATTTGTATAAATACTCCACTCTTGGAAGCATTTGGGGTGGATTCTATTACTTTGCTGTAACATTGAGATTTAAACATATTTATATACAATAAACTCTTTCAATTTTTACATATCTATTACGGATTGAGAAATAAAAAGATATCATTGGACCCCAAGTTTGCAGAATTGTTGGAGCAGATTGCACAAAGAAAGGAAGCAGTTAGTGACTTGGATGCCTCATCATCAACTAAGAGTTGGATCAAATTCAAATTCTCCTCTTTGTCATCACCTATCCATACAAAATAGTTCCAAATAGATGCATTAGTTTGAGTGTCCTTTAATTAAGTTCTATTTATGTAAATAGTTGGAGAGATTTGTGAACCAATTTTGATATTTGTTTCAAGATATTTTAGTTTAGAATTTGTATAAATACTCCACTCTTGGAAGAATTTGGGGTGGATTCTATTACTTTGTTGTAACATTGAGATTTTTGGAATAAAAGCATTTTGGAGAAATTTATTCGTGGCTTACTGGATGACGATTTGAAGCTCAGGACTTTTTGCAGGATTCATGTGTTGGACTGCAGTTCAATAAGTCTTTCTACCCTTTGTCTTAAGTTTTATATCAGTTTATAATATCATTATGTCAATTTCTGAATAATTTACATAAAGGATTGAATCAGAATTTACTTAATTGTACTCTGATTTCAGATGTGATTGTTCTTAATGTTTTCCTCTAAATTGGTTATAAGCATGAATTCTTAAATGCTCTTGCTTTGCTAATTTAAACATTGTTGATTACTGTAATAAAGAATTCTTCATTGCTCTTTGTTTGTAGTCATCTCACTTCTTTCTTTTGAACATGGTGAAAGATTCTTAGCTGCCTTTCATCCCTTCAAAATCATCCCATCCACCTTAAATTTTAAGGATTTTTCTCTGTCTAGCTATCTTGCCCTGTAAAGCCATCCTGTGCGTAAAATAGAAATCCAGTAAAGCCATCCTTTGACTCCATAGCCCAATGGACTGAAAACCCTCAACCTTGCCCTTAGTTTGTGGATTCCACCATTTTCCCAAATAAACTCTTGGATCTATAACTAGCCTAAAACCTTCTAAGAACAAAGATAAATTATAAAGAGAGAGCCCTCTCTGGATGCAGATTGGCTAGATTCTGCATCTGAAGGTTGGTTTGTGGTTACCTCGGGTATACTTTCCTCTTACACAACTTCTAGGAAAACCTGAGTGATAACAATAACCATAAAAAACCTACCTTTAAAGTTAGTCATGCATATTATAACACATGCTTCTGGGGCACAAGCTCCACATGAGGTTTCCAAGTCTCAACTTCAGACTGTTATAGACTGCATGGCACCCACGATCTTCAACTAGTCATAAGTAGTTTTGGCCAACATGAAGAAACAACTCACCAAATGAAAAAATATCTGACTCAAACAGTTCGGGTATGGGTCAATTCTATCATCATTATTCTTGGAATGAGTGCCATTTTTCTAGTTTCAATGGGCATAATTGGCCATGCCGATACCACGAGATCCTCGTATGATGCGATGGAGTGAGTTGATGCCTCGCTCAGGAGGTGGACAACATATGTCGTATAAAACAACTTTCTTTGTATGGTTGAGGCACCAACTCATTGTAGTGGATGATTGGCCATATTTTTGGACTGAATTCAGAGGCAACCCAAATCTTCCACTTCCAGAGGGTGATCATTGAGATGATAGAGGTAAAACATGTTCTTTTTTAGGTTTTTCATGTTTATATTTTTTTGGTATATGTTTTTTAATGTTTTAAACTTATATTTTGCAGATGTTGGACTGCAAAGACCTGATGGGATGTCCCCCATAGTGAGAAGAGTGATGAGGGAATTCAAGGCTACTCCTTACGAGGAAGGAGCAGATAATAAAGAGGAAATAGTTCGGAACCTGGATGCATTAACCAGTGGGATTTCGGAGTATACCCATGTCCATGATATCCCTCGCCGCTACCAGAGGCACACTGTGGGGGTCTCAGACAGTATCCACCGACTTTTGACCCAAGTTATCCAAGTAGTGACTTTTTATCATGAGCATCATGCTAACTAGTCTACTTTAGTTTTTATTTCTGCAGTTATTTTTTTGGGACTTGCGAGTCACTTATGTAACAGAACGCATATTTTTTTAGATGATGATGAACTAAAAAACTTTTCAAGCAATATCGACATATATATATCTATATATATATATATATATACATACTTATATATATATATATATATATATATATATATATATATATATATATATATATATATATGTATGTATGTATATATATACATACATACATACATATATATATATATATATATATATATATATATATACATATACATATACATATACATACATATATGTATATATATATATATATATATATATATATATATATATATATATGATCATGTTTAATGTATGATGTGGTGATGATCATGGTCTTACAAATTTCGCAAATGTCTATCTAAAACATAATTAGCCAATGCATCTGTTAATGTATTCATGTGACTTGGACTATGATGATATGTAATATAATCAAAATTTCTTTCTAAGAGATGAACACACAGATGCATTCTTAAAATCGAAGTATTTCTGACGGAATATTCCCCATTGAGTTGAAGGACAAAAATATGTACTGGTTGTAAACCTCAATTCACATCTTTTTGTCCTTCAACTCAATGGGGAATATTCCGTCAAAAATCCTTAGATTTTAGAATGCATCTGCGTGTTCGTCTCTTAGAAATAAATTTTGATTATATTACATATCATCATATTCCAAGTCACATGAATACATTAACAGATGCATTGGCTAATTATGTTTTAGATAGACATTTGCGAAATTTGTAAGACCATGATCATCACCACATCATACATTAAACATGATAATATATATATATATATGTCGATATTGTTTGAAAAGTTTTTTAGTACATCATCATCTAAAAAAATATGTGTTCTGGTACATAAGTGACTCGCAAGTCCCAAACAAATAACTGCAGAAATAAAAACTAAAGTAGACTAGTTAGCATGATGCTCATGATACTTTTTATCATGAGCATCATGCTAACTAGTCTACTTTAGTTTTTATTTCTGTAATTATTTTTTTGGGACTTGCGAGTCACTTATGTAATAGAACACATATTTTTTTAGATGATGATGTACTAAAAAACTTTTCAAACAATATCGACATATATATATATATATATATATATATATATATATATATATATATATATATATATATATATATATATATATATATATATATATATATATATATATATATATATTATCATGTTTAATGTATGATGTGGTGATGATCATGGTCTTACAAATTTCGCAAATGTCTATCTAAAACATAATTAGCCAATGCATCTGTTAATGTATTCATGTGACTTGGAATATGATGATATGTAATATAATCAAATTTCTTTCTAAGAGACGAACACGCAGATGCATTCTTAAAATCTAAGGATTTCTGACGGAATATTCCCCATTGAGTTGAAGGACAAAAAGATGTGAATCGAGGTTTACAACCAATTCTCTAATGCAAATAGTAATAGCTTCTAATAGAATTTCAATGACTGCACTGTACTCTGCAATATTTTTAAATGTACGACCTAAATAGATACCTTGTAGATCCACTAACTCACTATTTGGATCATAGATTGCCCATGCCGCAGAGGATAAGTTTGGAGTACTATGACAAGCACCATCAACAAAGCCGACATATGGAGTTAAATACATCTGTAAACCAAGTAAAACAAGATAAGAAGGAAAATTTCTCACAAAAAGAACACCAAAACCAAACTATATAAAAATGAAAACACACTAATGTATAAAAATAACTATACGAAAGAAATTACGTAAAATACTTTTTGAGGTAAAGCCCATTTCGGGGCTTATCCAGAGGGTTTCCTTCATAATCAGTTAACTCATACGCCCATTTTTGCAAAACATGTTTGACAATGTATGGCCCATGCCACATAGCTTCGAATTTCCCTGCCCCCAGCTTATCGTGAGCTTGGTCATATAGAAGAACCAAGTCTCCTTCAGAGAAGGCACGTAGAGAAACAGTCTAATCGAAGTGGGCTTTAACATGTTTCTTATGAGCTTCAGTGACGAGTTTCCTCTTCTAATGAGGTATTTGGGAGTAATTCAACAGATAACTTGGGTGAAGGGATCTACCATTCAATAGGTAAAGTTGCTTCCAAACCATATACTAACTGACAAGGAGTAAATCCAGTAGCATTTTTGGTTGATATTCGGTAAACCCAAAGAGTTGTAAAAAGCGTGAGATGCCAGTTTGACATGTGCATCCCAATGGTGCGTTGAAGCATGGTAACTATGACTTTGTTGACCGCTTCAACTTGGCCATTGTCCTGAGGGTAATAAGGAGTCAAGCTATCGTGTTGTAGACCCAACTGATTGGTCATCTCAACCATCATGTAATGGTGGAAATGGGAGCCATGGTCGGTGACAATGGCTTGAGGAACTCAAAATCGGGCGATAACATGATTGAATAGAAATTGAGCGGAATTTTTACCATCAGCGACATATGTAGGCATCGCCTTAGCCCATTTGGTAAATTAATCGATGAAGACAATAATATAGGCATGCCTCCCATCTGAGCAAGGGTTACATGTCATAAAATCAATGCCCCATTTAGCGAAAGGGTCAATGGTAATAACTAGGTGTAAGGATGCGGATGGGGCACACATTTTCCATTGATAAATTTGGCATACGTGACATTTTCAAATGAAAAGAATGAAATCCTTGAAGATGAAAGGCCAAAAATACCCAATGTGAAGGATCTTCTAAGCAGTGGCATATCCAGACATATGACTGCCACATGCCCCAGAGTGGAAATCATTGAGTGCTCTCTCAGCCTCTTTGAAAGTTAAACATTGATGAAGAGTCGAGTCAGCGCTGATGTAGTACAAAGTATCTCCTATGATGCAATAGGGTTGACAGTGATTTTGAATGCATCGATGATCAGTTTTAGTCAACTTAGATCGAAAATTTTGAGTCTAGAGATAGACGATGATATCACCGTACCAAGGGTCGATAGTGCTGATAAGAAAGAGAATATCATCTGGAATCTTCTCATCAAAACTAGAAGAAACAAATGTAGAGGGAAGTGAGCATATTAACTCGGAAAATACCAGTGATTTTTTAGATTTGGCAACAGTAAATTCCAAATCAAATTCCTATAGGATGACCATCCATTTAGAATACTTTCCCCCTATTAACTGATGAGTCAAAATATAGGTCATGGGGTTTCAATCGGAGATCACTATAGTCATGCGAAGTAAAATTTAATGTTGAAAACGTTGAACAGTGTGAACCGTAGCTAAAGATAATTTCTAGACATTGGCATAATTGTGGCTGAGGTAGTAAACAACATGTTCAATCCCATCATCGCCATCTTGGACCAGTACCATACCAATAGCACTGGAAGTGGCTGCTAGGTAAAGGAAATAATCATGATGGTAATTCGGGAGATGTATTAAAGGAGTGTTGATAATAAAATCCTTTAAGGCATTAAAGGAATTTTGAGCGACCTCATCCCATAGGAATGGGGTGCCTTTCTTAAGTAACCATGTAAAACCTTTAGCTAGTTCAGCGTAGTTAAGTACAAAACGATGAAGGAAATTGGCTTTCCCTTGTAAGCTTTTAAACTGATGTAGAGATGAACGAGGGGGTAAGTTAATAACCGCCTCAACTTTTAGACGATCAAGATGGATGCCTTCCTTGGAGATGAAAAATCTAAGAATTCTATCGGATTTAACGCAAAAAACACATTTATGTGGATTAAGTCGAATATTATAATGTCTTCAACGGAGAAAATTTTCTTGAAGGTGAGCAAGATGGTCATGATGCCTAGGTGATTGAGTGGGTAAATAATCCAAACAAGGTTGAACGATGTGTTTGATATCATGAAAGGCATATGACATTACTCGTTGAAAAGTAGCGCCGACATTTTTTAGGCTGAAAGGGAGCTTCTTGTGGGAAAACTTTCCCCAAGGATAGATGAAAGAAGTCTTATGTCGATCAACTGATAAGATGTTAATTTGGTTATACCTATAAAAACCATCCATAAAAGAAAATATCTTTCTCCCAGCACATTCATCAATGATTTGGTCAATGAAAGGATAGTTATCTTTAGGGCAGGCATGATTGATGTCGTGATAATCAACACAGACGTGAATATTACCATGATTTTTATCGACAGGGACAATATTAGAAACCCATTATGCAAAAGGGATCATATATATGAACCCATCTTTGAGAATATTTTCAACTTCTCCCTTTATAGCGGCTACTTTTCTAGGATGCACAGGGCAAAATCATTGATGAACAGGCTTCGCATTAGAATAAGTGGGTATCTCATGGACCACTATACTGGGATAAATCTTGGGCATTTCTTCATATGACCATGCAAATACATCATGAAACTCTTAAAAAATATTGGTGTAAAGCTTGATCTCATCTGGAGAGAAAATTATCCCGATATGGATGTTCTCGATGATTCCTGGTTTAATAGAAATGTCGAGGAATCGTAGCAGTTATTTTTCCCATGTTTCCTTCAGAAAATATCTCATGTGTTAAGATGGGTGTCTGAAGTGGATAGGCCAGAGAATGGGAAGAAAATTTTTCAAGACACGAATAAATTTCTCCAGAGCTTGGAAGAAACGAAGAACGATGATGGGTATTGTCCCAGGGTGTTTCCTTGAGAGACATGGTCTCCACGATACTTTTGTTGGAAGGAAACGCCTCGTTCAAGGGATCAGAAGAATCCAAAGAACCAAGCCAAGGAGATTGAGAATATGTGTCGTAGTGCATACTAGGAGTAGTATGATCAGGATCTAGAGCCGAAGCTCAGATAGTTTCAAAATAATTGATTTCAACAGGGCTTAAAGTAATAACATCACTGAAGGAATCAATTTGATCGGGATAAGGAATGATCCAAGGATCATACGAAGTAGATATCATGTTGATTTGAGCAGTATTCAATGGTGGGAGAGAAAAAGTACCCATTGAAGCAGAATTTTTAAAAATTCTTGCCCCCACACTCTCATATGGTGCGGTGGTATGCTCCACAAATGGCACGTTGCTTTTTTAGGAAGTAGAAGCACAAAAGGACAATTGGTCAACAGTGACGATATTCCCTTGATGTGGGAAAATAAGGACACAAAAAGGAGTGGATGACACACAAAGCATAGCATGGGTCCAACTGCGACCGAGTAGAAGATTGTATTTGAGTTTAGTATCAACAACCTCTACTTTGACATTAGTCATTTTTCCTTCCAAACTGATAGGAAAGTTAGGGAGAATACTAAAAGGACAGGAATCTCTTACATCGAAAGCCTCCAAGGTGTTCTTATACTGGCTAAGAGTTGGACAGTTGATGGCTTTCCAACAAGACACATACATTGTGCAAGTGGACACACCCTCATCCACAACTGATTGATGGATTGTCTTTCCATTAATGATGACTTGAATGAGGAAATAAAGTTGATGGGGGAGACGTGAAACGTGGTTTTCTAGATCAAAATTGATGATACTTGAATCAATTAGATCAATTCTTCCAATTGTGGATAGTAACAATATTTTTTTTGAAGCATATCTCTAAAGAAAATCTATTGTAGACATATTGAAAAGTGCCTAAGCTAAATCCTTAACAATATTGTAATGTTGAGAAGCTCGAGCATTCGGGTTATAAGAGGGTTTTCGAAGCACACCTTTAGAAGGTGGTCATATGACGATATCGGAACTAAGTCTTTTGATATGAAGAGGACCGAAAGTGGGCAAAGTAGAAGGAGAAGGAGCATCGGTGATTTATTTCTCCGTCGACTAATGAGGATGAGTTGAATAATCTTTAGACTTGGTGGCCACGAAAATGGGTGTTGTTCCATTCATCATAAACACTTTGGAACTGTGACGAGGAAGAATATGGGGTTTGGTCTACCATATGAATTTTCTAAGACAGAAATGGTTCTTTGAGGACAACTAGAGTTCCTTGAGTACCTTTGAGTAAACGACTAACTTCAGCCCATCGTGGGCAGTCTTTAGTGTAGTGTTCATCATCAAATATTAGGAAAGGGTACTTAGGCTTGTGCTTAGTTCCATCATCATTATGATGTTTTTTAGAATCCTATTTTGGGGCATTAGATATGGATTTTCCTTTGCCTTTCCTTTTACCTTTAGAAGTTTTTTCTACTGCGATAGACTAGATGGCATTAACCTCCATATTTTTACTAGGATTCGAAGGATTTCGTGCGATAGAATCGGACGAGGAAGTGGATTTCTGATTCATAGAAACAGAAGAAGACTTTTGAGAAGTATGTGTAACTGACCCAATGATGTCGTTGAAAAGTGGTGTCGTCAAAGCTTTTGAAGTGTCATGTTTGGTAGAAGGGCATGGAGCATCAAGCAAGAGATCATACAATGTTCCAGATTGGGAATAAATGAGACCAAGATACTATGCATGAGCAATGGCTTGTTCCTCTGTGACACATGCTCCCATAGAAATATCCTTGGAAATATCATTGACAAAGGATTTGGTGAACCATTCAGTCAAGATTTGATCAAGAATTTCAAATTTTATCAAACATCATCGTCATCTCCATTCATGGATGTGATCGGATATGTGCGTAGTGGTATCCTGTTTCAAGGATGTGAGGAGGTGAGTTCTTGTTTCATAGCGAAAAAGTAACTGGAATTGTGTGAGGAAATTCGTAGCTATAGAATTGAAATATTTGAATGTTCCACGAGGAAGCTCGATGTACCACTTCGCAGTGGCACTAGTCAAAGTTCTTTGGAAAAGATGCAGACAAATGGAGTCATCAACCCAGGAGTTAGAAGAACACCAGAGATGGTAGGTCATAACGTGTGCCTGGGGGTCTTCTCTAGGCTTGCCTTCAAATTTAGGGCAATTGCTTAGGATTTTATTAGGAATAGGAAACTAATATGGATTATGACCAGAATCATATCATTATTCAATCTCAACACATCTGGTAGTTCCAATGTTGCAAGAAAAAGCAATTTCATATTAAAAGACCTAATTAGCCTTTGGTAAAATCCCATTTGTGGATTCCAACCAGGTTGGGAGAAATTATGCCCCCACGGGTTTTTTTTGGAAGTATTTTTCCCATAAGGATTGAAACCTTGGGGATTTTGACCATATCCTGTTTGTGGAAGAAAAAATAGATTTTGACGTGTAGTAGACCACTAAGGTACAACCTAAGCATAATTCGTAGCATACATATTTTTTTGGTGTTGAAAGTTTTGTAACACAATACCTTGAGGTTGACCTTGTGAACCCAAACGGTAACCTTGTGAACCCAAAGGTTGACCTTGTGAACCCAAATTTTGATCCTGGGGCTATTGAGGATTGGACATCATGGCACCTTGAGGCTGACCTTGTGAACTCAAAGGCCGGCCTTGAGGATTTTGCATCATGCTCCCTTGAGGTTGTTGAGGTTGGCCAGGTTGGCCCTGAGACACAAGTTGACCTAACTGAACAAATATTTGACTTTGTTGAGATAAGGGTCATCCTTGTTGAAAAAAAGGTTTCCCTTTCTGAGTGTAAGATTTTCCTTGTTGAGCAAAATCTTTTCCCTGTTGGGCATAGAAAAAAAGACTCTCGTGAGAAAAATTTTGACAGGATTGAACATAGGGTGGTCCTTGTTGCACATAGGATCATTGTTGAACAAAAGCAGGCCCCTGCTGATATGCATAAGCCCCTAACTGAATCCCAGAATGGCCTTGAAACCCTTGCGGATTAAGGAGTGGAGTCTGCAACTGTTGAGAACCATAAGGGAAATAGGATTTTTGGTTGAGTATTTGGTGTTGCAAATATTTCTAATACTAATCGTAGGTTAACCCTACCAAAATAGATGATCTGGAAGGCATAGGGATGATAACAATAGGTTGAATAGATCCCAGAATGTGAGTTTTTAATCCACTCATAGACGGTCCAGTTGAATTTCAAGAGACGTTTTACAGGGATGGCTACCCTCCGGCAGTTAAGATCAATGGAATCGACATTGGTACACTAACAGGAGGTGCCAAAGCACTAATGTAGACTGTTGGCTATGTTGGAACAAACATAACTATGGTTTGAGTAGGGATGGAAACATATGTGTTAGATACAAACGAACCAGATGTAGGTACCATAGTATTTTTTCAAATGGTGTTGTGGTATAAAAACATGGCATTTGAAAGACCAGAAACTAAATGTCCAAAGGACGTGTAACCAGACATAATCGATAGGGGGTATAGGGTTGAGAGGCTTGCCCCCCATAAGGAAAGTGTTCCAGAGGGAACTAATTCCCATCATACAAATACTCATCCATACCACTAAGAGAACTTGAAACTTCAAGGGGAGATGAGACCTCACCTTCGGAAAGGTGGAAATAATTGATGAGTGGCAGAACGGTGTGTAGATGGCGAAGGCACCAAAGGTACACTTGGTGTATCAAACATGCTATATTTCCTTTGAGGAGAGACTTCTAAAGAATCAAACAACGGATTCTTAGTAAATGAGATGTAGCTAATTGGCTCGTCAGGAGAAGACCGAGTAGTAAGGGGTTGAACACTTGGAAGGATCGTAGGCTCAACACTTTGGGCTCCAACCGATGGTGAAGCATCAGAAGAGACTTTTGGTGATGTCCCTTCTATAGGGTAAAATGAAGGGGAAGCCAAAATTGATGGTTTAGCCATGATGACTTTGACTCAATATCAAAAGAGGAAGAGAGGTGATTTATTCAAGGCTTTTAAAAATGTATTTATAAGGAGTTACTCATGCTATGGCCAAGAAATAACTTTACGGGTGCGCCATGTTATCATGGGTAATTTATTTTAGAACTTAAAAAACAAAATAAATCAAAAAGGATTTCTCTAGGCAAGAGGGCTTACCAAGTATCTGTGAACTAAAAAATACCTCCTGGCAAGCCAAGAAGTATGGGCAGGTAATCTCCCTGAACGTTGTGTTCGGTGTATCATGTTTACAAGGTGGCAGACTCGGTTACCAATGGCTAAAGGATAACAACATAGTGGGTTCTCTCGTTATATACACGATGGTATGGGGAGCACAAGTCCATGTTGGTGTTGTCTAATGTGTAACCATTCAGTGAGAGTGTCCCCATATACTTATCATGTGTGACACAAGTGCTATACAATTCCATACGTGGGATGAGGTTTCACTCCCGAAATGCAGCGCAAGCTATTAGTGACAGCAACTAGGTTTATATACACTAGAACACGTCTCTAGCCTAGACCTCTAAATATTTTGTGCTAATTTCCAAATTCTCCTTAGATTCATTGAATAAATTTTAAAGTTTATCTTGAATTTAAGTTTCGGTTTTAAGGCCTTACCGATGTCACCTGAATCCCTAGAATGCAACTATATGAGAAAAAGACAACTACTCATTTCAATGAAGAACTACACTAATTGAGAGGAAGAGGTTCACACAATCAATGCAAGGGTCAAGTAAATGTGATAGAAGACAATTTTCACTACTTCTTTAAGTGCACATTCTAAAGTAAAATGAAAATATATTTCACTTTCCTAGTTTTTGCTAAATGCACTAGAAGCAATCGAAATGAAGTTTTTCATTTTTTATCCAAAAGGAATGCAAAATCTTTTTTTATGTTCTTTTATATAAACACAATTCAAAAATATGCATAATGAACTTCAAATGTAATCACTTTCTTTGAGTACTTATATAATGAAATTCCTCAAAATGATACAAGATGCAATAATCAAAATACCAAAGAAAAATCCCAAATCATTTCCTCAAAACAAAACATTTTTCACTTTTCACACTAAACGACACACAAAGAAATATGATTCAGTCGAAAACAACCAATGTAATATATGCTTATTGATGGAAGAGAGAATCAAATGCACACGGACTGGACACTAGAAAGCTCTAATCACATAAATCAACCGAAAAACAAAAACAACCAAACCAAAGGGTTCGAAATAGATGGAAAAACTGACTCAAAAATAGGTCTAGAATCTAGCAAAGCATGCAACCATTCAAATGACTCAAAGCACCTAGAAACCCTTGTTGATCAATGGTAGTCATTGATGTCAATCCAAGCAACACCAGGGGATACCCCGATCTTGCATGGGAATTTTGACCTACCAATTACTATATTCCAAGTCAAGTATATTTTTTTTGTTTTATACTTGTTGAGATGTTTCTGTTGATATATGGCTCGCCATGTAATTCTTCAGGGTTTGAGAGATATTCATGTTTGAAGTTAGTAACCCAAGTTAGTGGGATAAAACCCCATGGGGTTGTGGCATGACACTAATCATTGGTTGTGGTAATTGAAAAGTCAATAATCAATCATTTTTAAGCTCATAAAATCCCTCCCACGTTCACTTGTTGAACACCCTCTCAACCAAAGCATTTATATAAATTTTTATCCTTGTATCCTCCTCATGTAAGGATTTCGCTACTTCAAACAGGTCATCGAGGAATTTTCGCTATAAATTATTTTCTACGAAGGTTCATAAGCTGAAATATTTTTCGCACGAAGCTGAAATCCTGATGAACTCATTTAAAAAATTCAGGTCATGGTTCACAATATTTTTGGAGATATGATCAGTGGAAGTTAGGGCTTGTGCAGGCTCCTGAACTTCATCTCAAAGAGCTGACCTTGGGAAAATTGTCATAACTCTCTCTCTGAGAATCAGATTGAAATTTTGTAAAAAGTGGTGGATAGTGCACAGACTATAGTTTTTTGTATATCAATTTCAGATTTGAAAGAGGAAACAGTGACACGTGGCACGTCGTACAAGTTCGCTCTATTGAACTAGTCCATAATTAGGTCATTTCGAGAGATTGGGCATAACTTTTTCTTGAAGAATCCAAATTTGGTCAGACCTCTAGAATTGGAAATAATACTTAGAGGGATACTATTGTTGGGAATCACGATTTCCGTTAAACCAAAACCCATAGGTGTTAGTCAACGATCGCATCACCAGAGATAAGGATCCAAAAGAGGCGGTTAGTCCATGTCACGAAACACACGAGGAGTGTTGGTTTATCCAATGTCCAACAATCTCCCCCCCAACGCAAGCCGGGTGTGTATCGAACTCATGACCAACGCTCTGATACCACTTGTTGGGAATCACGATTATCGTTAAACCAAAACCCGCAGGTGTTAGTCAACGATCGCATCGCCAGAGATAAGGATCCACGAGAGGCGGTTAGTCCATGTCGCGAAACACACGGGGAGTGTTGGTTTATCTAATTTCCAACAACTACAAGACTGAAAATAACATATTTGGGATATGAAATAACAAATATACATCATATTCAATATTGAGCAACTAGAAGGAAAGAAAAAAGCTAGATCATGTGCTGTCAAGGGTTGCAAAGGACCAGACTTTCTGGGGTAGAAAAAAAAAGAAAGGTGCAACAAAGGTAAGCTCCAGGTAATTGTATTATGTATATGCATGTTCATCTCTTAATTTCATTAGGTTCTTTGTATTCTAATTTTATTTTATTTTAGCACTGACATATGCTTTGCAGGGTGAGGTAAGTTTTGTTATTATCATGTCATGGGTATTTCCTTGAAGACTTTTTACAGGTGTTATCACTGAAAATGTTAATGGTGTAATCACCATTGCATCACTGTTCTCAAATTTTTATTGTGTCTTAGTCCATGTCCAAAGTTTGAGTCATTTCCAATAAAAGTTAAAAAGGAATCCCAACATCAAGGAATTTTTAAGTAAATAGGTGTCATAGTGTTTTAGAATCCTAAAATAAGTTAAAATCTCTATTTTGACTTATGTTAGTGTTGAAGGTTAGTTGATTTTTGGGTAATAAAGTTGCAGTCATCTGGTCTAGAATAATAGCTACCTTTGTTTCAAATTCATTATCAAAACAGTAATGCAGTAAAAGGCAGTTATTTATCAAAAATAAAAGTCATATATTCCATACAGTCAAAAGTGAAACTATTTCACTGAGATTTTGGTTATCTCATAAAAGAGGCTACAGGTAAACATGTAATCAGTTTCCAAAGCATGAAAATTAAGGCTTCGTGGCAACCATAGTTCTTTAAAAACGAAGTGCGACATGCAGAAAACAAATTGACCAACAGAGCAAGAGATCCGGAGAAGAGCAGCAGAGAATGTTTAAAGGGAGCTCACCAGGAATTAAACTAAGGAATGAAGCGATGAAGAAGAACCGAGTGTATAACAATAAAATGTCAAATATCCAATTATAGATCCAAAAGGGGAGCACACCGACAGCAGATATTAAAGCACACATGGAGTGACTTCGAACAGCGCAATATTTAAAGTTTATTGTTAAGTCAAATCGCATGGTATGTTAAGTAATTTGCGATGTGATGAAATGAAGGGAGATCAAGGAAGACCATCAAATCTGGGCCTCAATCAACGATGGATATTAAAGCGTAGATGGAGAGATTTCAAAAATCACAGTTTTTGAGTTTAGTGTTAAGGCTTCGCATGGTATGTTAAGCGATTTGCGATGCAATGAGGTGAGGGACACATGTTGGCGCAGCGTACCAACGCAATTTCACAAATCGAAAATTTTACATGTTATAGGTCAATTTGGGCACCATTCCCAAAGACCTAGTTTAACTAGACATCATCCCCAGAACCAATTAATAGGGTCTATCATCCCTTATCATTTCAGTTGCTATATGCCCTAAGCCAAAGAACAAATACAAATCATTCTTGACTTCCATTGCAAGGTTTCCAAGATTTGAAGTATATATTATAACACCTATGAGCTCACGAACACAATCTCTCAAGGGGCTAAGTGAATTGCATATGCAGGTACCTTCATTCAAAGGTTCTCTACAAAGCACTTCTTGACACTCAAGGGTGCGTTGGTCAATTGGGAGCGAAATTCTCATTGTTCCAGAATCTCCACTTGGCCAGTGCCTTCTAGAAGAGTGCATATGTGTCAGACTTCGAATCCATGTGTCCATTTGATACCTCTGAGCTTGGGAACATGTCTTGCCTATTATTAGAAAGTCATTGATTATGAAATTACCTTCAACTCATCTATAAATTGAGCACAGATCCTAGTGCTTGAGGAGGAAGAATTTGAGTAGAGAAATGTTGGTGGAATTTCAATTAAGGAATTGATTTGAGTGATATGTTGCTGGAGAGATGTTCAGTGTGATGAGGTTGGGATGATTTTGGAGATGGTGACATCAAATCAATCACTAGTTGTAACCTCCCCTTCTATCCATTAATAAAGATTGTTGTTTACTTTCCCACATATGTATCTGTATAAGCTTCTATCTTCCATGTTATGAATTCTTATATGATATATATGGTTCATGTTTCATTGATTTAACTGAATAAATTAAATAGGCATCTATATATTGCTATCTCTTTGTTGTTTAGTGTTCATTATTGTAGGAAATATTTTGGCGATCTAGCTTGGATTTGAAGCTACAGCAAGAGCGACAGAAGAAGAATTGGAAGCGCTTGGACTCCAAATAAGTTTCTTGATCTTATTTGTGTGTCTATTTACCGTTAGAAAAAGTATCTACAAAGTCTTTAACCTGTTGTTCTAAATGAAATGCACCACATTTAGCAAAGAATGTTTGATTCGTAATTCATAGTTCCGCATAACAAATTGGCAACTCCGCTGAGGAGTTTACCCTTCATCCTTGGTGTATTTTTCCTCTGTTATCAACTCAGTAACATTTACTCTGAAATATTAGGCTTTTTGAATTGAAATTTGCATTAGAAGTGTGTTTAACAACCTGAGTTTTTGTTCTCTGCTGCACCCAACGCAATGTTGAACAGGACACAGTGATTTGCCTAGCACTGTCTCTGTTGGAATATTGTCATTGATGGCAAAGGAATTGGCTACAAAGGAGCATCTGATCAAAAGAACAGAGGAAGTATCGGTTGATCAAAAGAATAGAGGAAGTATCGGTCAAGAAGCAAAAACAAGAAAAAGAGGAGATATGTTGGAAAATTGCCTAGAACAATGAAACATGGTATGGAAACTGTACATTGGTGCTTATGGAACCAGAATGGAGCATGAAGAGGCAGAACGACGAATTTAAGGTCACAAAGGAATCTGGTGTGAATTTCTTGTGTTATATATTATGGATGTTACGAAGATTGCGTCGAACAGGTGTCAAGCCTCAATAAACAAAATGATGGGTTAATCTATTGATAAAGAGCACAAGCGATGTCACAGTAAATAAGTAAATTTACAATAATCAAGCAGGGGGAGTGGAACCTTGAGCGAAGAAGGCGGAACCTTGTGAGAGGAACAGTAACATCGGTTTCCGGTTTTTATCGCACCGCTCTCTTCGGGCAAGTGGTATTTCCTGGTGAGGAGTGATTCCATAGAATGCTCGACACGCGTCATTGTACGACTTCACAAAACCACTTTTCACCGTGCACCATCGCGCGTTATACTTCAACCCAGGATGCCCAACAATATCATTGAGCGTCGTTGATCTGGGAAGGGGTCATCGGACGGTCGTCATTTGTTGAAGATGCGCGGAGATTATCACAGGTACGGCGGACCATCGCACGATAACGTTCGGCATCGGAGGTCGAGCGATATGCATATGTGTCGTTGATCTTGGAGGCTCGCGATCTAACGGTGATCGAGCGATGGACTTGCGCGAAGTTTATTTTCGTACGGTGGGGCGCATATGTGGGCCAAGGATCAAAGGTTTAGTGAAATATTAAACTATTTGAAAGCGTCGGATATTGTTTATAAAATCAAAAGGGTTAAACATAAGGGATTAAAACGTTGAAAATATATTTATTTATCAATTGATAAATAAATTAAAAAGAAATAAAAACCCCGTGGGCCAAACTAATGGAAATATTGTAAAAGGAATACCATTAGCGGTTAAATGGTTTTTAACCCATGGTTTTAATAAAGGGAAAACTATATAAGGAGAAGAAAAAAAATAAAGAATGGTGCGTGCATTGTAAGGGTGGTGAATGAACAATTTCTCGAAGGAATATCTGTATGGGCGAGCTCTGGTCTTAACTGAAAAATATGAAACTACGATGCACCCATGGATAGAATGATCTGACGTTGATAAATCTCTGGTTTGAATGACGGACGAAATAATGAAGAACTTATGTGAGTATATAGGAAATTGACGAAACGTGGTCTGCAGTAGTGCTGAGGGTCGAAGCCTTCAGAAAGGGGGTTGTAGCTCCCTTCCAGTGGTAGCTGGTAAATGAGAGAAGGTTGTAGCCTTCTGCAGGTGGGTGCCTGTGTGCTGGTATAAGTCTGCACCAGCATATATTGTAAGAAGTTTTCTCTATAATAAATATTGAAGACTGAGATTACAGCAGCGGTGGTTTTCTCCCGAATTGGGTTTATATAGGAAATTGACGAAACGTGGTCTGCATTAGTGCTGAGGGTCGAAGCCTTCAGAAAGGGGGTTGTAGCTCCCTTCCAGTGGTAGCTGGTAAATGAGAGAAGGTTGTAGCCTTCTGCAGGTGGGTGCCTGTGTGCTGGTATAAGTCTGCACCAGCATATATTGTAAGAAGTTTTCTCTATAATAAATATTGAAGACTGAGATTACAGCAGCGGTGGTTTTCTCCCGAATTGGGTTTCCACCTTAAATCCCGGTGTTCATATGTGTTATGTATGGTTGATGGTTTGTTCTGTTATTTTTGTTTATGCTTAATGATTATCTGATGCAATGCCCTAAGTAAAGACACAATAAGATATCTGGACATACATGTTGATTGCAGTGTTGTAACATAAGGTTCTAAGAAAAAGAAAAGAAAAATTGTTTAGCCCTAAATACTGATTCACCCCCCCCCCTCTCAGTATTTTTCCAACAATTGGTATCAGAAGAGGTCCTTTTGAAAAATCTTAGCCGCTAGAAGGAAGATCAAGCAAGATGAGAAATCAAGATGGAATAGCATCTATCAGGCCTTCGCTCTTTAACAGAAACAATTTGATCTTTTGGAAAACAAGGATGAGATCCTATCTTCAGTCTCTGGGAGCAGAGGTATGGGCAATTGTTGAACAAGGATATCAATATCCAGCTGCAGTACCAACAGATCCGACGGAAAGAAAGAATTATGAAACGAATGCAAAGGCGGTCAATGCTCTATTGGGAAGTCTAACTGAATCAGAATTTGTCAAATTCATGCAGCTGAATACAGCCAAGACAATATGGGACAAAATCATTCTCAGTTATGAAGGTGATGCAAAGGTAAAAAGTGCTAAACTCCAAACTCTAAAAATTCAATATGAGAATCTAAAAATGGATAATGAAGAAAGCATTGCCAATTTATTTTTACGCCTTGATGATATTGTAAATCGTATGAGAAATCTGGGAGAAACAATAACCGAATCCACCTTGGTTGAGAAATTCTTAAGATCACTAACAAAAAAATTTGAGTCAAAAGTTTCAGCCCTTGAAGAAAAGCAGGATCTTCAAAACCTTACTGTGGTGCAACTTCATGGCATACTAACTGCATATGAAATGAGAAGAGGAGGACCTTCTGAAGTCAAATAAGCAGTCTTTAGAACTTCTACAAAAGGGAAGGTAGTACAAAAAATAGAACAATCAGGATATATCTCAGAAGAAGATGAGATAAACTTTGTAAAGAAATTTCAACTTGGCACAGGACGGTTCAGAGGTAAGCTTCCTTTCAAATGTTTTTATTGTGGAAAATTTGGTCATTATGCTGCTAAGTGTCCTTATAAAGAAACACATAAAAAAGATAAGGAAGTAGCAAAAAGGAATAAGAATCGATTTAGCACTAGAAAGAGTTACTACACTCATGAAGATAGTGATGGGTTATCTAATAATGAGGAAGAATGTGAACAAGATCTTAGACTTCTCATGGCATTTGAAAAAGAATCTAGAGAAGAAAAAGATACTTTTATGGATGCTCTAGAAGACAGTGATTTTCTTGATGAAAACATTAAACTCAAGACTTGCGTAGAAGAAAGTAAAATAATCATAGAAACTCTAAAAAATCAGCTTGAAGAAAAGGAGAAACACAATGAGAAATTAGAGTGTGAGGTAGTAAGCCTAATAAAAGAACTTGAGAAAGTAAAAACTCTGAATCTTAGATTTGATAAAGGATCTAAAACATTAGATCAGATTATCAAGGTACAACGTTCTCCTCTTATAAAGACAGGTCTTGGATATATTGGAGAATCTTCTCAGGCTTCAGCACCAAATTACCTAAAAGCAATTACAGCTGGTCTACAACATGCTGCCACTCAGCAAGGGAATAAATAATCTTTACATATAAAGCATGATCATCACAATCCAGAGAACAATAATGTCTTTCAAAGAAACACCAATCAACAAGTAAATTCATATAGAAGATTTTATGATCGCAGAAATTTCTTCTTCAATGGACAATGTTTCTCATGTCACAATTTTGGTCATAAAGTTGTTCAATGTGTTGCATATAAAACCATCATGACAAGTGAAGCAAGAAATAAAATTATTGATATTGAAACAAAGAAGAATACTTATAAAAAATTTACTCCTCTTCAAAATGAAGTTGAATGTGCTTATTGCAATAACTTTGGCCATAAAGAATCTAAATGCAGGAGAAAAGTTCAACCAAAAGAAAATATACCTTCAAGCTCCAAAGTATGGAAAAAGAAGGAATTACAAGTTGAAAATTGTGGCATAGTGTTATTTGCAGAAGATGAAGAAAACCAATGGTACATTGATAGTGGATGCTCAATACACATGACAGGTGATAAAGACAAACTTCTTGCATATAGTGCTCTAGAAAAAGAAAAAAATGTTACATTTGGGAATGATGCTCTTGCGGTCATTAAGGGAAAAGGGTATGTTTTTCTAAAACAAAAAGTGAAAGCTAATGAAGTCATGTATGTGGATGGATTAAAGCATAACTTGTTAAGTGTAAGTCAAATGTGTGATCAAGGAACTAAAGTTGTCTTTAGTTCAAAAGAATGTGCGGTACGTGATCTTGATACAGGTAAAGAAATTATAAAAGGAAAAAGAACTCCAAACAATCTATATATATTGAAGAACCCCAAAGAACAATGTTATTTGAGTAAATCTTCAGAAAATTGGCTATGGCATAGAAGGTTGGGGCATCTGAGCTTCTCTCAAACCAACAAATCAAGCAGACTTAAAGTTGTTCGTGATCTTCCCAATATTACTCTATTGGAAAATATCATATGCAAATCTTGCCAATTCGGCAAGCAAACCAGGGTACAATTTAACGCCAAGGAAGGATCATCAAGTAAGCCTCTTGAACTCATTCATACGGACATATGTAGACCTATGAAGAAAAATTCACCACGTGGTGAAGAATACTATATCTTATTCATTGATGATTTCTCTAGAATGTGTTGGATTGGGCTGCTTAAACACAAAGATGAAGCATTTGAGAAATTTCAGATCTTCAAAGCACTAGTTGAGAATGAATTAGATCTAAAAATAAAGTGTCTCAGGTCTGATTGAGGAGTAGAATATACATCCAATGAATTTCTTGAATTATGTGAACAACATGGCATAAAAAGACAGTTCTCTGTAGCTGGTACTCCACAACAGAATGGTGTTGTAAAAAGAATGAACAGAAAAATTCAACAAATGGCTAGAGCTATGCTTGATGATTCCGGAACACCTGACACATTTTGGGGAGAAGCAGCACATACAACAGAAAACATTCTCAACAAAGCACATGTTCGTGTAAATAGTGATAAAACTCCATATGAACTCTGGTATGGTAATCCTCCCACTATAAAGCATTTTAGAATTTTTGGGAGCAAATTTTTTATCAAGAATAATGATGAAAAACTTGGCAAGTTTGAACCCAGAGCAGATGAAGGAATATTTCTTGGTTACTCCTCTACGAGTAAGGCATATAAATGTTACAATAAAAGACTTCGAAAGATTTTTGAATGTATTTATGTTGTTATTGATGAGTCTCCTGCAGCTCCAAAAGAAGAAAAGAAAACAACAAATGAAGATGATGATGACACATATCCTTCTACATCAAATAGTAATGATACAAATAGTGCACCCAGTGAAGAACTTGAAGAGGATTTGTCTGAAAAGGCTCCATCTAGATATGTTCAAAAGAATCATCCAGAATCTCAAATTTTGGGAGAAAACGGATCAGGTGTACAAACAAGAAGGACTCTTGTGGGATCTTCTAGAAATCTGGCATTTCTGTCCACTATTGAACCTCATAGTGTCAGTCAAGCTAGCAAAGATGAATGTTGGATTCAAGCCATGAATGAAGAGCTTGATCAAATTGAAAAGAATCACACTGGGGAATTAGTACCAAGGCCTCATGACAAAAATGTCATTGGAACTAAATGGATATTCAAAAACAAGTTAAATGAGAATGGGGATGTTATAAGAAATAAAGCCAGACTTGTGTGCAAAGGGTATGCTCAACAAGAAGGTATAGACTTTGAAGAAACCTTTTCTCCTGTAGCCAGACTTGAAGCCATAAGATTTTTTCTTGCTTTTTCAAGCTTCCAACAAATCAAAGTTTATCAAATGGATGTTAAATCTACTTTTCTCAATGGTGATCTAGAAGAAGAAGTTTATATAGAACAACCAGAAGGATTCATTTTGGGAAATGATGAAAAACTTGTTTGTAGACTTAAAAAGGCTTTATATGGTCTCAAACAAGCTCCAAGGGCATGGTACTATCTTCTTGACAAATATCTTCATCAACAAGGATTTTCAAAAGGGTCTGCTGATAGAAACTTATACACAAAAATTGAAAATGACAAACTATTGATTGTGGTTGTATATGTTGATGATATTATTTTTGGAAGTAATAAAGAGTCTATGAGTCAGAAATTTGCTTATGATATGCAGCAAGAATTTGAAATGTCTCTACTTGGGGAACTAACATTCTTTCTTGGCTTGCAAGTGCAACAAGCAATAGATGGCACATTCTTGTCACAAACAAAATATCTCAAGCAAATCCTGAAGAAGTATGGCATGGAAGACTGCAAACCTGTAAGTACACCAATGATAACCGGATGTAATCTCAGTTCTAATGATGATTCCCCCACAGTGAATCAACCTGAATACAGATCTATGATAGGAAGTCTACTTTATCTCACTGGGACCAGACCAGACATCATGCATGCAGTTGGGATTGTTGGACGATTCCAAGCTAATCCAAAAGATTCTCATCTTCAGGCTGTAAAAAGAATATTCAAATATCTACAAGGAAATCAAGACTTTGGAATATGGTATCCAAAGAATGTTGATCTTACTCTTCCTGCATACACTGATGCAGAGTGGGCTGGAAGTGTTGATGATCAGAAAAGCACCAGTGGTGGTGCATTCTATATGGGGCCTCGATTAGTATCTTGGTTCAGCAAGAAGCAAAGCTCCATTGCCTTATCTACAGCAGAAGCAGAATATGTGGCTGCTGCATCATGTTGCACTCAACTTCTCTGGATGATGCAAACCCTACAAGATTTTCAAATCAAATGCTCACCTCCTATCTCCATTATATGTGATAATACAAGTGCTATCAGTATCTCAAAGAATCCTGTTATGCATTCCAAGACCAAGCACATTCCCATCAAATATCACTTCTTACGTGAACAAGTGCTTGAACAAAAGGTGAAATTGGAGTCTGTTTCCTCCAAAGAACAAGTAGCTGATATATTTACCAAACCTCTACCCAGGGAAGTGTTCGAATATCTCAGATAGAAACTGGGAGTAGTCTCTGCCATACAGAGGATCAGGTCTACTTAAACACAGAAGATTAAATTGGTTAAGAGGTTCTGATTAGGCATCTCTGAATGCACAGGCTCAGGGGGAGCATTGGTCATCTGAAAAGGATGAACTGTTTTTTGATGATGCAGCATGATCTTAGGGGGAGCATGATATTTTCGGTACAAAGGATCTCGATCAACCCTTTTCCATTGTTGTCAAAGGGGGAGAAAAAGAAAAGAAGGGCTTCTAGAAGATAAATAGAGAAAGAGTATTACGGAGGAAGCATATTGCCATCAATTCCAAAGGGGTAGATTGTTGGAATATTGTCATTGATGGCAAAGGCATTGGCTACAAAGGAGCATCTAATCAAAAGAACAGAGGAAGTATCAATCAAGAAGCAGAAACAAGCAAACGAGGAGATATGTTGGAAAATTACCTGGAACAATGAAACATGGTATGGCAACTGTACATTGGTGCTTATGGAACCAGAATGGAGCATGAAGAGGCGAAATGAAGAATTTAAGGTCACAAAGGAAACTGGTGTGAATTTCTTGTGTTATATATTATGGATGTTACGAAGATTGCGTCGAACTGGTGTCAAGCCTCAATAAACAAAATGATGGGTTAATCTGTTGATAAAGAGCGCAAGCGATGTTACAGTAAATAAGTCAATTTACAATAATCAATTAGGGGGAGTGGAACCTTGAGCGAAGAAGGCGGAACCTTGCGAGAGGAACAGTAACGATGGTTTCTGGTTTTTATCGCACTGCTCTCGTCGGGCAAGTGGTATTTCCTGGTGAGGAGCGATTCCATAGAATGCTCGACACGCGTCCCTGTACGACTTCACAAAACCACTTTTCACCATGCGCCATCGTGCCATCGCGCGTTATACTTCGACCCAGGATTCCTAGCGATATCATTGAGCGTCGTTGATCTGGGAAGGGGTCATCTGACGGTCGTCATTTGTTGAAGATGCGCGGAGATTATCACAAGTACGGCGGACCATCGCACGATAACGTTCGGCATCGAAGGTCGAGCGATATGCATATGTGTCGTTAATCTTGGAGGCTCGCGATCTAACGGTGATCGGGCGATGGACTTGCGTGAAGTTTATTTTGGTACAGTGGGGCGCATATGTGGGCCAGGGATCAAAGGTTTAGTGAAATATTAAACTATTTGAAAGCGTCGGATATTGTTTATAAAATAAAAAGGGTTAAACATAAGGGATTAAAACGTTGAAAATATGCCCACGAGGCGTAGAACAGTCGGTGAAGGGGTGCGCTGTTAAGGCACTCTGTTCTGCAAGGTCACCGGTTCGAAACCCGTGGGTGTAGGATTAGTCTTAACTTAGAAAAAAAAAAAAAACGTTGAAAATATATTTATTTATCAATTGATAAATAAATTAAAAAGAAATAAAAACCCCGTGGGCCAAATTAATGGAAATATTGTAAAAGGAATACCATTAGCGGTTAAATGGTTTTTAACCCATGTTTTTAATAAAGGGAAAACTATATAAGGAGAAGAAAAAACATAAAGAACGGTGCGTGCATTGTAAGGGTGGTGAACGAACAATTTCTCGAAGGAATATCTGTATGGGCGAGCTCTGGTCTTAACTGACAAATCTGAAACTATGATGCACCCATGGATAGAATGATCTGACGTTGATAAATCTCTGGTTTGAATGACGGACGAAATAATGAATAAATTATGTGAGTATATAGGAAATTGACGAAACGTGATCTGCAGTAGTGTTGAGGGTCGAAGCCTTCAGAAAGGGGGTTGTAGCTCCCTTCCAGTGGTAGCTGGTAAATGAGAGAAGGTTGTAGCATTCTGCAGGTGAGTGCCTGCGTGCTGGTATAAGTCTGCACCAGCATATATTGTAAGAAGTTTTCTCTATAATAAATATTGAAGACTGAGATTACAGCAGCGATGGTTTTCTCCCGAATTGGGTTTCCACTTTAAATCCTGGTGTTCATATGTGTTATGTATAGTTGATGGTTTGTTCTATTATTTATGTTTATGCTTAATGCTTATCTGATGCAATGCCCTAAGTAAAGACACAATAAGATATCTGGACATACATGTTGATTGCAGTGCTGTAACATAAGGTTCTAAGAAAAAGAAAATAAAAATTGTTTAGCCCTAAATATTGATTCACCCCCCCCCCCTCTCAATATTTTTCCAATAGTCTCCCACTTAGGGGTGCGTTGCAACGCACTGTCTCCCCTTAGAGACTGCTTTGCCCCCTAGACTCAACCAAATTCCATTGAATTTTTCATTGCATTTGCTTTCAGTTTTTTGTTTGTTATGTTTTCAAAGTGTCTGATGCTTCATATTGACTAGTGACTTTACCTACTTCTTCCTCCTTTGAAAGAAAATTTTGTTCAATGTTTATTTAAAGTGTTTTTCTTTATCATTAATGAATTAATTTGAAATTATTTTCATTGTTGCATTAGATCCATTTTCTTTTGAAAAGGAAATTTTCATTAAATTCTTCATTTCCTGATAAGAGAAATTATAGTTAAAATCTTAATTTTTCCTAAAAAGAGAAATTGTTGTTCCATTCCTCATTTCTCAAAGTAAAAGGCATTTTTTTTATTGATGTAATGCACTTAGTTTCCTTTACTGCATTCACATTAAAGGGACTAAAAATAAAAACCTGCATTTTCATGTAGTGGATTGGGTGTTTTGCATAGGAACAATTAGGAAAGCTGCATTTTAGTTTGTGTTCTTTGATTGTTTGCTCTCAAATTGATTGCTCTTTCCCTCTAGTAGCTAGGATTTTCATTAAATAACTCAACGTGAAAATATTGCTTATCATTTTAGTTTGCATATTAGGAATTTCCAACACATCATCACGGTGAACCTTGAAAGGCAAATTGATAAACAAGATCAACTTAAAACTTATCTCAATTTACCTAACAAAGCATTGGAACCATAATGATAACATTTAGAAAATCTAGGCTAGAGACGTGTTTTAGCATCGTAAAACATAGTAGCTGTCGTCAATTGTCTGCGATGCATTCCAAGTGTGATACCTCACTCCACGTACGTAAGTATATCATAGCTTGTCCACGCACTTTTGGGTATATGGCGAGGTGTTACAGTACGAAAAGTATAAAGGGTTGCTCTCACTGTGCAGTTTTGCATTAGACAACGCTAATACGGACTTGGGCCTCCACATACCTTAAAGTATATTTGGGAGGACAACTTAGGTTTCTATTCATCCATAGTGAACTGAGTCGGTCACCTTGTAAATTGTGACACACCGAACACAACATTCGGGGAGATTTCTTACCCGTACTTCTTGGTTTGCCAGGAGGTATTCTGCAGTTCACAGTTTCTTATTATACCTTTTTCCTAGAATTACCCTTTTATTTTGTTTTTTTTTTTTTGGTTAAAATAAATCATTCATCATGGAAGAACAAAATCTTTTTCCCCGTCGTTCGCATAGACTAGCATTGAAACCACCTTTACCACCAGAAGTTACTTCTGGTTGAAGGCGACATCACTCTACTGAAACCAGTACTATAGGTACCTCTGGTGAAGTATCATATTCCCATATACCATAGTCGGTACAAGTTGTTTCTACATATCCTAGTTCATCTATTGTTGTCGAGACGGAGTCCTCACAACTACCCATGGTCACGATCCATCCAATCAGTGAGACCATAACTTTTGAAACTGACATTGTTCAACCAAAAGTAGATCCAGATCCTGTCTCTTCTTTGCCATCAAACCTGAATCCCGAAGTCGAACAACCGAAATTTGTTCATCCATTGGTCATCCCAAAATTTTATGTAGCCATTAAGTCTCCCATTTCACACAGTCAACCTCCTGAAATATACTTTGGGCCTGACAATGAAATACTTCCACCTGGTTTGATTTCAATTAAATAAATCCCACAAGACGAGACATATTTAACTCCAACCCATTTTGGGGATGATCTTTACTTGTACGAGCCTTTACCTCAATCACCACCCTCTGCTTTTGTTGATCCTATTCCTATTCATATTCCCGTCAATTCAAAAGGGTATATTTTTGGTCAAGTAACCATTCCTGAACCAACATCTTCGGTTGGGCCATCTGTTCCAATTACGTCAGTACCTTCCCTCGCTACACCGTTGATGTTTACAACTTCACTAGAAAAATATTTTCATGGTGGCCTTATGGTCCCATCAGGTTATAAATCTTTATCTTTAATTTTTTCTAGTGCATCTTCAAACCCATGGACCTCACCATTGTCATCATCTAGAATCCTAACTAGTAAACCTATAGTGAGTACTGAATAGCCTGATTCTTTATACACATCATCAGGGCAATATCAAGCTGGTCCTTCTGGTTCTATTCCATCCAGTACCATATCAACTGGACTCCCTGCATTTGGAGAGAAATATTTTTCGTCTTATTATCCTCCTCATGCAGGGGGGAAACCTTTGGTCACCCACTTTTATAGTACTCTGTCACTTTTTAGTCAACCTAATGTTGAAATGAATGTTTTTTAATGGCAGCCCACTCTGACTATCCAATCACAAACGGTTGTACACTCGTATCAACAAGTTCAACATATTACACCCACATCACTTCCACTTGTTAATACATCTTTACCCCTGTTACAGAATCAAAATGTTGTACAAATATTGTTTCACGCAGGTCCTTCAACTCAATACCATCAAGTATTGGGCCCATAGAATCCAAATCATTCAGCCAATTTACAACAACAACCTATACCTGGAATCATATATTCACAAGATGGTTTACCATTTTATGGGATCTCACATCCACAAACAAGTTATACTTATCCTCAACCAAATCCAAGTTATTCTATCTTGGGTTATAATATTGGTGGACAGAACCCTTGGCAGCCTCAGGCGCAAATGCCTCAACCTTCATTTCAACAAGTATCGAACCCAGGTTTTGGTCAACATAATCCTCAAGCGTTTTCTTATCAATACAACCCCTATCTGGGTTACCAGCAGCAGATTCCTTATGCTGGTGCTCAAAGGCCTATTTCTCAAGCAATTCCATCATACCCTGGCTATACTCAACCTGACCTTAATCGGCAGTTTCCTTTTTTCACAACTTTAGAGCTACCAGATTTAAATTGGCTAACCAATGATCCAATCAACTATGCTCCTTGGTGATCGGTGATACTTCACAAATTACCCTCAGATATTCCTAAGTTCAATGGAAACCCTTAGGAATACCCTTCGACTCATGTTATGACTTATCATTTGTAGTGTTCATCAAACTCCCTGAATGATGATTGTATTCGACTACGTATTTTCCAGCATACGCTCACTAGTCCAGCTACAAAATGGTATATTGAATTACCTATAGATTCTTTTTATAATTTCACTACCCTAGCTACTATCTTTTTGACTCACTTCCAATTACCCATAAGATATGAAACTGGAATGGAACTCTTAACCAATTTCAAACAAACTAATGCTACTCACATTTTTTATCATATTCATGAGTGGTGTCATTGTCGTAGAATGGTTAAGACATTTTTTTCCTAATCAACTTCTTGTTGAGTGGTTCATTAAGTCCTTGTTACCATCTATAACTGAGGATGTGGCTAAGGGTGGCGTTGCCACTGAAGAGCAAGTCATTTCTCATGCCCAATATTTATATTTGATCTATAGCCAATCTGGCACGCTCTATGAAAAAATTCCAAATGTGTCGCGATCTAATTTTACTGTTCCTCCACAATTAAAGGACTCTTATGCCAGAGACGGTTTGATTGGTACTGCAAGAAGACATCATACTATTACATCTAGTCTTGCACCTTCTTCCTGTCATTTTACAGAGGAAAAAGTGACAAGCAACCCGGAAGTAAGAAAAAAGGGAAATCTAAGAAAAAGAAAACTTCTAACCCACAGGAAAGATCATCTGATCCAACGTTTGGACCTAGGAAACCTCGTTATCCATGCATAATTTGTAATGAGGAACACTTTTTCGGGATTGTCCTCACCGTGTTGAAGTCTCAAAAATCATTAAGACTTCCCATGCATCAGCTGTGTTGACAGATCCATTTCCGAATATGGACACAAATTTGGTTGCTACGGATCCACCTTCTAGTTCCCAAGTACTTATGTTATCTATCACAAAACCTTCAACATATATTTTGGTGTCAACACGTAATAAATATTATGGTATTCAGGAAACTGATCAACCTACTACCTCGACTATGAATCTGTCTACGGAATCGGTACCGCCTACCGCTATTCCTGAATTGAAAATTAAGCCACCTAAGGGATTAATTCACAAATCAACATATAATCCTCGAGCAAGAGCTGCTTAAAATTATAATATGGTTGAAGATTTGGCTCCATCCTCTTTAGCTATGTCTACTCTTGAGGTATCACAAAATTGTCTCTCCTAAAAATAGGCTTTATTGTCATCCATTGGTGGAATTGATTCGATTGATTCTAATCTCATCATCTTTAATCATACGGGCTATGTGCCGCAACTACCAGCAGAATTGGAATTGTCCATACAAGTAAATTTTCTCAATCACCTTGTTCATTGCACTATTATTGATGAGGGAGCAGCTACATACATTATGTCTCTAAATTATTGGAAGTCACTTGGCTTGCCGCACTTATATCAATCATCAATGACGTTGAAGGCTTTCGATGGACGTACATATAAACCTTGTGGTATTATTAATAACCTGCATGTTGAACTGGGGGGGAAACAGTGAATGTTGATCTCGAGGTTGTTGACAGACCCCTTGACTATAATATTCTACTTGGAAGGCCATGGGTATATGCTATGACTACAATTGTTTCTACATATTTTAGAATGATTTCATTTCCATATAAAGGTACAATCACAGTCATCAATCAGCTATCTTTATTTGCCTCAGCTTCGCAGTTAACTGGAATTGTTTCGTTCGTTCATGCACCACAACTAGCACTTCAGAACATTGGTGTAGGACTTTTAAAGGATTCCACTCTCATGGGAACCTTTGCATTACCGCTTCCTGCGACGTCGGCAAAAATTTCAAGTATAGAGACCTACTACATGATCTCTTCCGCTCCATTTGGCTTAAAGAAGAGTACAGATGATTCTGAAATTGTTACGTTGGATTATTTTTTTCTGCCCAGCCCTATTGAGCTGGCATAGCAATAAATCTATCTGGCTTGGGAAAAAAATCTGAAATTAGCGTCGCCAGTTGTTTGGGTTGATCGTTCGTTGGATTATGGTACTCCATTTGATCCTTTTTCCTCAAAATTCTTGATAGATGAGAATATTTTGGAAAAAATGATGTCAGAAGGAGAACCATGGGAATATTATCATCATCATTCACATATTCCAGATTATGAAGAAAACTATCTTAGTGAACTATATCACCCATCAATCAAAAATTTATTTTTGAATTCTTTACCTATTAATGCAATCGATTCCGAGTGAAATTTTTCAAATATTGAAGAAACCATTTCTATCGATATTTCAACCAAACCTAGCGTAGTAGAAAATATTCATGTTGGTGTTTCTTGTTCTCCATTAGAACTTGAAACATATCGCTCTTTATTCTGTCTGTGACATATTTGCTTGGTATTACGAGGAAATTCAAGGCATAGATACTAGTATCGTTGAACACACTATTAATGTGTGTCCTGGTGTCAAACCGGTGCATCAACGCCTTTGTCCTGTTCATCCAAATAAGGCCACTGCCATTAAAGTAGAAGTTGAAAATATTTTGCATGTTGGTTTCATTTACCTTGTTCTGCTAATTGAGTTGGTTTCCAACATCGTTCCTGTCATGAAAAAACAAGGAACCATCAGAGTGTGCATTGATTATCGGGATGTCAATCTGGCTTGTCCAAAAGACAACTATCCTACTCCCTTTATCGACCAGATCATTGACGATTGTGCTGGATGTGAAATATTTTCGTTCATGGATGGATTTTTAGGCTACAATCAAATCAATATCTGCCTAGAGGATCAACATAAAACAATATTCATCTACCCCTGGGGCACATTCACTTATAGGAAACTACCATTTGGTTTAAAGAACGCTAGGGAAACATTTCAGAGAGAAATGGATTATGCTTTCAATGACATCAAGCACATTGTTCAACCTTATCTAGATGATTTACCAGCGCATTCACGAAATCGAACTGATCACCCAATGCATTTGAGAGCCATATTTTTACACTACCGACACTACAAAATACGCCTCAATCCACATAAAAGTGTGTTTTGTGTTGGTTTTGGTCACTTTCTTGGATTCGTCGTCTCAAAAGAAGGAATTCGAATCGACCCATTGAAGGTTTAGGCCATTCTGGATCTGCCTACGCCATCAAATTTACTTCAGATACAGAAACTTCAAGGAAAGGCTAACTTCTTAAGGAGGTTCATTCCCAACTACGCTGAAATGGCTAAAGGATTTACTCGGCTATTGAAAAAATAAGTTCCCTTCCATTGGGACCAAGTTGCACAAGCTTCTTTTGATTCTGTCATGGATACTCTTGTCTGAGCGTCATTAATGTATCCCCCTAATTATCATAATGATTATTTCCTATATATCATCGCGGCTGATATGACCATTGCTATGGTATTGCTCCAAGTAGAAAATGGGATAGAACATCTGATCTATTATTTGAGTCGAAATACCAATGATACGGAAGTTAAGTATTTGTACATAGAAAATCTTGCCTTGGCGCCGTTCAAGCTGTCCAAAGATTTCGCCATTATATCCTGTTCTGAAAGACCATTTTTGTTTTGGATTGCAACCCCATATCTTATCACGTCAATTTATGGGGGGGATATACTCAAAATGGATTGTCATTTTGTAGGAATTTGATTTGGAATTCATCAAATCCAAGTCAAATAAGTATTTAGTTTTGGCTAAGCTTCTTTGTGACCTTCCCTCTGATAGTACTGCTACTACGTCAGAACCATCAATTCCTGACAAGTCTCTATTTCTGATCAAATCATCTGATCCTTGGTATGGATATTTCATCATTTATCTCCAGATTCAAACTTCTCAACCTGATACCTCTCGCTCTGAACAGCGACATATTCGATACCAAGCCAATGATAATATGATCGTCGGCAATACACTTTATCATCATGGTGTCGCTACCATTTTAAGGAGGTTCCTCACTCATGAGGAGGCCGAAAAGGTTTTAAATGACTGTCATGCTAGGGCTTGTGGTGGACACTTTTCTGGATACGCTACCCTGCAGAAGATACTCTACGCTGGTTACTTTTGGCCTTCATATTTCGTGACTGCATCCTCGCGGTCAGAATTTTTCATGCATGCCATATTTTTTATCATAAAATCCGCAAACCGCCAGTGCAAATGCATCATGTTGTATTTGTGGGACCATTTTCAAAATGGGGTATTGACTTCATGATCTGTAACCCTCATTCGTCGGGGGGGGGCATGGTTATATTATTGTCATAGTAGACTACTTTACCAAATGGGTCGAAGCGATGCCTAAATTCAACAACATAGGATAGACAACTGCATTGTCTTTCTTTAATCATGGTATTGCACAATTTGGGGTCCCATAGGCTATAGTTACAGATCATGGGAAGCATTTTTGCAACCACATGATGATTGAATTGACTTCCAAGTTATATTGTCCCATGATAATTCTACTCCTTATTATCCGAAATCAAATTGACAAGTTGAGTGTTATCAAAAAGATTCTTAAATGCATGCTTCAATGAATGATAAGAGTTTGTAAAAGAAACTGGCATTTGATCCTATACTCAACCTTGTGGCTGTATCAAACCTCGGTTAGAAATGCAACTAGATTTACTCCCTTTCAATTGGTGTATGGTCTGGAAGCTATCTTGCTTATCCAATGTGAAATACCATCATTAAAACTCGTAATAGAATTATTACCTGACACCTAAGAATAAGAAGCATGTCTTTTTAACCTCATCCACCTTGATGAAACGTGTCATGAAGCCCAATTGGCCAACGAAGCGCATAAGAGACGTATAAAGGCACAACATGACAAAAATGTCCAGCCTCACATTTTCTCATAGGGAAACTTGGTCCTTATTTATGATAAAGAAGCTGATGTAATAGGTACAGGTAAATTTGAGCCATTATGGCATGGCCCCTATTTTTTCAAAGATTTCTTTCTAAGGGTGCCTATGATTTAGTATATTACGATGGAATTCAGCTGGCGCAACCCAGAAATGGGTTGTATCTGAAACGTTACTATGCTTAATCTTGAGCATAGTGAATTTTTGTATTATATTGTATATATATGTTGTTGATTTGCATTTAATATCTTAGTTTGTTTTTAGAGTTTTCTTGACATTAGTAATCCACTTTACATTTCATCGCAGATGTCTGAATCTTTGGAACCATTTGTTGGATATGTTGATGGTGTTAGTCATAGTACGCAGAATCTATCTTCTGCAGTGTGGGCCATTTTTGCTCCGAACAATGAGTTAGTGAGTTTTCAATGGATTTGTATTGGTAGATCGACAAACAATATCATTGAGTATAGCACGTTGATATAACTTCTCTCTGATGCCATTTCATTTGGTATTAACTGCATTATCATAAGGTTATACTTACAACTTGTGGTATTACAACTTACTAGTGTTTATATTGTTATAAATCCAACACTGCATCATTTATTTCTAAGAGTTAGACTTTTGGAAAGACACTTTGATTTTATTCAGTATCAATAAAAACTTAGAAACAGGTTATTCCTCTCTACTATAATCAATATCAACACATTTCCAGAAATTTGAACACATTGACTAATTCTTTGGCTAATCAAGTTTTAGACAGACATTTGCAACACATGTAAAGAAAACATTCACATAATTGAATAGGATTGTACAATAAACATAGGAAAACACTTAAGTAAAATAGATAGATAGTTATAGGCTTTTACAAAAATTTGTGCCCAAGACACATTGGTCATCTGACCTCAAAATGTGTGCAACATGTCAAAATTAAATTAGTGGTGCTCATGGTAACATGCTATAGATCTAGCTATCCTATGTAGTAACCGCATCCAATGATTAGGAACACCTATAGTATGACACTGCAGTCGCACGGGTAACTCTTCGATCTAGAAATTCGGAATCCTAAAGGTCAACCACTCTATGTGTTGTTGAAGCTCAGTCAGGGTCTTAGCCATGTCTAGATCCTAAAGGACTGCTCTCCCGACAGTCCTCTCTACTGGCTCATCTGCTCCATGCTCTGGATCCTCCACCGGTTGAACTCAACCAACATCTGCATTACATCAAAACTTTAGTTTAGTCTTGGGAAAACATCAAAAATACAAAAGCATTGTATAAAACTTAGGAAAATCAAAAACATGGTCAAAAAATTCTTACCTATTGCACCCCACTAAGTGCCTTCTGGTAAAGCTAAGTCTAGATCTCCTCGGAAATCAACGCCTGCGTATGCATATTCATCGATGGAGACAACCTATCTCCTAAGCCAGGTGAAGAACACAGTTGAGAACATAATGGTAGATTTGCTTGCATGACTACCCATTAGTTCTAACCATCTCTGCATCCTCAGATCTCTAGGAATCTGTTCTAAGGAAAACTAAATGAGGATCGAACCATAACTGAAGTTTTTCTTCCTTCATCCTTTTTCCTTGTTCAGATGTTATTTTATCTCAGAAATTATAGCTTCAGAATAATTGAAGACTATTGGCTCCATGCACTCTAGCGCATACTGCATATATGACCTATTCGCTACATGTAGTGTAACGGTGCCAACAAGTTTTGCGATCATGAAAAGAATGGTTTTGAAAGGAAAATTTCTAACATCCTAGATGTTTATCTTCCCATATTTTCTTGGCTCTGTCCCTGGATAGCAATGCTGCAAAACATAATCTTTCACAGTCTCTCCTCCAAGAGCAGACCCTGAGAGGGAAATGGGCAAGCCTCTCCTCGACAAACCTGTGAGAAAATATACATCCTCCACTGTTATAGGAACCACTTTTTTCTTAATGTGAAATTATTTGATATTCAAATCTCATGCTTGAACTAGGAACTCCAAGAGTTATATTTGTTACCTCATCCCTGACAAACGAAAGTACTTTAACAAGCCACAATCTCTTAGGGCTCTTACTGTACCCGGACCATTTAGGGAAACCATATTCTGTTCTTCATGATCTCTTTCTCTCCATGTAATCATCATTATAGTCCGATGAAATCCTAAAACATAACCATAAGAACCATTAGACTCCCTTCAATGCAAAAAATTAGACAAATTTTGAGCATAGTGCAAGAATAAAAAATGGAGATTACGCCCAACGCAGTCCTGAACAAGGGACATTGCATTGCATATGCAGTTAGCCTTCATTGCAGCTGCTATACAACACAATTTTTGATGCTCAAGGGTGCGTTTCCCTTTTTGGAAGAAAAATTTACCCTAAGGGGCTCAAAACCCTAAAAATTTTCAATGAAAGGAAATGAAATGATTATTGAAAGAAAGAGAAGGTTCATGGCACTAACCTAGATCAAATGGAAATGAAAACCATCCACAAAATCGATCACAATCAGCTACTGAAGTTCGGGGGAAAAAACATGTTCAAAGCTCCAAAATGCAAATCGTAACTATTGAATGGTAAAAATGAATAGTAAAACTCTTTTTATTTCTTCATTTAATTGTTTGCAATGAATATATATTACTATGACTATGGTTTTATTATATTTTTATCAAGAAACAGGCATTTTCATCCATTTGATGTTGTTCCGAACAGGGTTTGCAACTGATGAACAGATTAGTCCTGTAGATTTATTTCGAGAATGATTTGACCACAAAGCATTTTTTATCCTTATTTTTCAAGCTTTGTTAAAAACAAAAAGGGAATTGAAGCGCACTTTTATCTCTTTTTCAAGCTTCGATAACAGCGAAAAAGGAACCCCCGGAGTCTTCTTTCAGCTCTTTTCAGACTCCGATAATGTGAAAAGATTATCGAGCACTTGTCTTTTCGAGCTCGTAAAAGTAAATGAATTGATATCTAATCAGTATAAGTTTAACCCTTTTTCGGACTGAGATAGATTATTTACGAAAAATAAATACCTTGGCCAAACATAACTATAGAGGTTCTCTCAGATATTATTTTACACTTTTTTGGATCTGAGCGACAACTTTACAAAAAAGTACTTATGGAGTTTTCTTTTCATCCTCTTTTTCAAATTCTCTAAATATGAAAAAGGATCGAGTTATCACTATCGTTAAGCTCGTTAAAACATAAAATAACGACGGCCTTGTCGATTATGGCACGACTCGAGTTTCATTCATCACTAGACTCATTAAATTATTAAATAGTGATACATTGTTTGCCCAAAGGGTTGAATTATATATCAAGAAAATGTTATCCTTCTCAATATTGTTAAAAAATACAGAGGTACTGGTCACCAAATGGCCAGGGAAAATTTGGTAAAGTGAACAGAACTTTTTACGATAGCAGGTCGCTCTTGAACATGACACTTCACTCCATCACCGTGATTGTTTGGGTTGGGTAATCTTCTGGACGGTTCATTCATACCTATGGTTCACATACCTTCACTTCAGTTTTGGGTCAATGTTGCAAACTTATCTTAGTGTCACCGATATGTTCAAGAGAATTGATCCAGTGAATACTCATCCTTCTGCAGTACTCATAAACCTTCATTCTCATGAGATTCATCCTTGAACATTGCTATATCAAGTCATCCTTTGTCTCTGAAATCAGTAACTCTCGTTTCGCAATAAAGTGGCTTCCTGTCGACGGAAAATCATCATCCAGGAATTTCACCCAAAAACATCATATTCCAGTACCAGGAGGCTTGTTACAGCATAAACAAGATCCTCGCTTCTAGATTTTTGACCGAAATTTTTTGTTTGGTGTTCGAAATCAAATCATATATTCACGCCTTATGAAATTTACTGCAGTACCTTGAGGGCCATTGACATCAATTGTGGTTCTCTCGCATTTGTTAACAGCTCACATCATTAGCCAGTAATCAAACGATATCTTCCCATGTTCAACTACAAATCTTATATTCGCATGGCTAGACTTGTACCTGAATGATCGAGTGAACGAGATAAGAAAACCCCGGATCTAGTTTCAGCCATCTGGGATGCGATTTCAAGATTGTTGTACATATCATCTATACGGTGACCTTACATACATATCGGCATCCGTACATGGGCCTATATCTATAAGCATGTCTGTATTGGGAAACATTCCAATGTAGACGACTTTTTGCACTATGTACATGTTATTAGATAGTTTATGTGCTGAGCATGGGAATTCCTTCCCTTATCAATTTATGATCAAGAGGATATATCATGATGTAATGTATTGAAATATTGATGTAGGTTGCCACTCCGCTTCAGCTCCAGCCCATCACAGTGTAAAGCATCTCATTCAAAAAATATTGTTATTATTATTCTGACTTCATGCTTTAGGGGGAAATATGTTATAGGTCAATTTGGGCACCATTCCCAAAGACCTGGTTTAACTCGACATCATCCCCAGAACCAATGAATAGGGTCTATCATCCCCTATCATTTCAGTTGCTATATGCCCTAAGCCAAAGAACAAAGACAAATCATCCCTGACTTCCATTGCAAGGTTTCCAAGATTTGAAGTATATATTATAACACCTATGAGCTCACCAATGCACTGTCTCAAGGGGCTATGTGCATTTCATATGCAGGTACCTCCATTCAAAGGTGCTATGTAAAGCACTTCTAGACACTCAAGGTTGTATTGGTCAATTGGGAGCGAAATTCTCATTGTTCCGGAATCTCCACTTGGCCAGTGCCTTCTAGAAGAGTGCATATGTGTCAAACTTCGAATCCATGTGTCCATTTGATACTTATAAGCTTGGGAACATGTCTTGCCTATTATTAGAAATTCATTGATTATGAAACTACCTTCAGCTCATCGATAAATTGAACACAGATCCTAGTGCTTGAGGAGGAAGAATTTGAGTAGAGAAATGATGGTGGAATTTCAATTGAGGAATTGATTTGAGTGATATGTTGTTGGAGAGATGTTCATTGTGATGTGGTTGGGATGATGTTGGGGATGGTAACATCAAATCAATCACTGGTTGTAATCTCCCCTTCTATCCATTAATAAATATTGTTGTTTACTTTCCCACATATGTATTTGTATAAGCTTCTATCTTCCATGTTATGAATTATTATCTGATGTATATGGTTCATGTTTCATTGATTTAACTAAATAACTTGAATAGGCATCTTTATATTGCTATATCTTTGTTGTTTAGTGTTCATTCTTGAAAGAAATATTTTGGCGATCTAGCTTGGATTTGAAGCTACAGCAAGAGCGACAGAAGGAGAATTGGAAGCACTTGGACTCCAAGTAAGTTTCTTGATCTTATCTGTGTGTCTATTTACTGTTAGGAAAAGTATCTGCAAAGTCTTGAACTTGTTGTTCTAAATTCAATGCACCACATTTAGGGAAGAATGTTTTAACCATAATTCATAATTCCGCAAAACATTATGATTTAGCCATTATCAATGTAAAGTTCAATTTGCGGGCGAACGATTTGTGATTGCTTCCTATTGGTCACCAGGTTGTAGGGCCTAAGAACCATAGCTCCGCCTATATGAATTTTTTCAGGGGGAAATTACAATTTTGTTTAAACTGATCAATGTTGATTGCACAAGTATGTATGTTTATAAATATTCTGATGCATGTTCTACGATCAGTCCCACTTCTCTACCACGTCACCTCTGCTCTCATCGCACATCGTACTTCACCATTTTCAACATTTAACTCCCGCATTTCATAATAAAACTTCTGATGCGCGATCTACAATCGGTCCTATTGATTCGCCACGTCATCACTCCTCTCGCTTACCATTCATTCTACTCCATGTCTCCCCTATCAATTGAACCTTTTTCGAATGATTTATTTGTAATTTCTCATAAAATGAACCACCGCCATTATATCCAAAAGTTTCATTTTTTCTACCATTATAAATGGTTTTCAACCAAAAAATGGAAAGGAACAGTGGGACAGTGGCAGAGTTTCTCTCAAACAGTTTTCTACCACTACTCTCAATACCAACACATTTTTTAGCAGGCATCGGCCAACATTCAAGGAACAGCTCCACACTATTTTCATTGTTATTTTGCACATTTAATAGGAGACAGCCACATGTCATTCTCATTGTTTTTATGCCTTTTTTTGAAGAGTGGTTGCACTAAAACAGAAGAGTGGTCTTTGAATAGGCTACCACCTTACACAATCATTTCGAAGTGACAGAATTCATGATGCCTTCATGGTGTTTATCTTGTTTTTAATATATCACTTTGTATAAGGGATAAGCCTTATTTCTTTCACGAGGTGTTAATGACTTTTGAAACAGATTTACCTTTTTCTGTGGAAGATGAGAGTATCATATTTTGTATATATATGCCAAAATGATATGAAGTCAGGGTTGGCTGATGGTTATATAATTTTGACTTATATGAGCTGTAATATTTTTTGTGAATGAAATGGAATAATACTACTGAGGAATTATTACCAATTTTGTGTGTGTATTATCTACTTTACTTGTGTTTCCATATCTCCTTTCTTCCAGTTCCAGTTTGCAAATCATCATACAGTTATGTGTTTTTATTATTCTCTTAATCTTGTTATGTGTTTTATCGATTTTTGTTTGTCTCATACAGTGAGAATTCCTGATAAAATATATATTATAACAGTGGAAGAGCATCACTCATGATAGTTAATATTCATGATATTTCACTAAAAATCTTGTCAAAATATCAATAGCTTTCTCTCAACGGAATATTGTCAAACTTCTACTTTTGTGAATTTCTACTAAATCAGTAGATTTATGTTGTTTTACAGACCTACTAATTCTTCTCTCATCTTGTAGTTTCTTATCCTCATAGACTACAAAATTTCACCCTGCTACCACATCAAATTACAATACCCTCATTAGTACAACTGTGGATTTGACCGAAATCTCTCTTCAGTAAATCAAAATTTATACCATTTTCCAATCCTATAAAAGAAGACATTAAAATTTTCCTTTGAGTTTAAGATGTGTATGGTCAGGCATTTGCTGCAATCCAAGTGTTGATCCCAGCGCCAACATCTTTTGGTGCGTCTGCCGAGAGCCGAAGGCCTTGTAATGAAGTATTCTCCTGAGTCTATTGTTATGAATTGTTGATAATCAGTTCTTGATGGTGAACAAGAATTGGGGACCTGAAAAAGACTGCGAATTTTTTCACCTCGTGACTCCACGAAGAGGAAGAGGGGTTTCAAGACCTCCTTCTACAAGGAGGAATCATAAATCTCCAATTGTGACTCCAGTTGCTAACCCAGAGTAAATCATCAAAGATGCTAAAGATAAACAGAGATCAGTTGAAGCCACATCTCGTTCAGTGAAGAAGGTACACAAAAAGTACATTCCAAAGAAAAACGTACCTCTATCTACTTTAGAATCTAAAGAGGTTTTAGTTTCAAAATATTCTGTTGAAAAATATCAAGTTGAAGCTACTCCTCTAGAAAATAAAGTCGATGTTGTTAACCTAGTCTCAACTGAAGGTTTCTCTTACTCGTCACCTAGTAAATCTGAAATAAGTACTATTCTAGTTAAAGAAGGAGAAACTGAATTTCTAAGTGTTGAAAAGAAGTCAGAAGAATTTGTGCTGACTAAAGGGGAATTATAACAAGTATTGGCTATTGCACCCTTTCTTGATAGGGATATTTTGACTGAAGAAGACTTCAAGACTATTTTAAATTTCCTTCAGACTCATCCTGAATACCAGTCTATTGTCACCCCTCGGCAATAATATTTTCCTTTCTCTCCAAATCTAGTTGTTGGAGTGTATTCTTCTCATTCACTTGAAAATGTTGTACCCGAAGGTCTTACCTTTAGTTTATCTGATTTCCTTGCTCAGAAAAATAAGGCTGAATTAACTCCATCCTCTCAAGAGACAACTTTAGATTCTGAATCTTCTCCTGAAGGAGAAGTCAAGACATCCTCTATTCATATTTTTGAAAATCCACTCTTCTCAGTAACAAAGCCTAAAAAATCATCTCAAGGCCCTCAATTTTCTGTTATCCTAAATCAGAATCAGAATTCTCCACTTGTAATTCCTATTTCCCAAATAGCTACATAAACTATACATCAGCAAAATATGGCTCAACCTGCCCTTACAAGGATGCAACAGATAGTGGTTGCAAGATATGTACCACTTATTCTCCCTCAACACTTACATCCACTTCCTCAAGGATATTACTTGAAATATCTTCCAAAATACACTGAGGAGGGAGAAGGATTTTCTACTAAGGAACATTTAGTGGCTTTCTATAGTTATGCTGACAATCAAAATATTGAACATGAATATTTCTGGTCAAGACTTTTTGTTCATAGTTTGGATGGTGAGGCTCTAAAATGGTTTATAAGTTTGGCTCTTAATTCAATTACAGGAATTTTTGAATTAGATGAGATATTTGTGAAGCATTGGGGTGATAGGAAAGACTATGTTTATTATCTTACAGAATTTGGAACTCTAAAGAAAAAGGCAGATGATTCTTTAGCTGATTTTACTAAGAGGTTTAATAACATTTATCATAAAATTCCTGGAGAGATTAAACCCACTAAAACCACAACTATGATAAATTTTGAAAATGCTTTAGATTTTGAGTTTGCCTTATGGTTGAGGGCTAAAAAATCATAGACACTGACAACTATGCAAAAGGCTGCAATTGGAGTGTAGTCTAATCTCATGGCTTCTAATAAATTAAAAATGAAGGAAGAAAAGGCAGCAAAAGACAAAAAGAAGATGAAAGAAGAAAATCCTTATTCTTCTAAATCTCTTTCAACAGAAGAAAATATCGATCAAATGTCCAATTTGATCAAGGAACTTGCCTCTAAGATGTCAAAATTAGAGGTAGAAAATAAGCGAGCTGCTAAATCCAATCAAAACAAAGCTAATAGAAATCAGGCTCCCTTCAGGAGGCCTTTTCAGCCTCAACAAATCTTACAATGCCCAAGGAGGAATACTGATGATCAAAATGTTCAGCCTCCTTTGAATAATTTTTCTGAAGAAGAACAACAAGGAAATGAGGAAGAAAATGAAGAAATGAACCATGTGGGAGAAACTTCACAGTCAACATGTTTGACATTGTAGGAATATGAAGATAGATCAAGAATTTGTTTGTTTTTGATGATATGAATGCTCAAATTTATGCAAGGAATGATAAAAAACAAAAAAAAGTTCAAAACAGAAATTACTCTTTGAGGTCAAAAGGTCTTATTCAGTAGCCTAAAAAAAAATCAGATTCAGATAAACAAGCTATATGCACGGAATGATAAAAAACAAAAAAAAGTTCAAAACAAAAATTACCCTTTGAGGTCAAAAGGTCCTATTCAGTAGCCTCAACAAAAATCAGATTCAGATAAACAAGCTACTAAATAGAAGGCCAAGGTAAATGAGGTTCCTCCACCTTAAAATTCTGATCCAATTGTCAAAATTACAAACAAACAAAAAAGGAATTAGTTCCAATTTATTTTAGTTTCAAATCTGAATTGAATAAAATCAAAATTCCAGTTCCACTCTTGGAATTATTAAAAAATCCATCTTATAAAGAGTCTTTCAAGAGTATATTGCAGCCTCCTCTCACTCCTGATTCAGTCAACCTTGAGAATGCGCATCCCACCATTTATCTAGGTTTTCATGTCTAAGACCAAAATGATGATAACTCACCTCCTTTCTACCTGTCACTCAATATACATGACAAAGTGCTGCATAATTTTTTGTAAGACTCTGGAGCTTCCCACAATCTCATGCCAAAGAAAGTGATGGATGAATTGGGATTAGAGATCACCAAGAAATACCATGACCTTTAGACCTTTGACTCCAAAAAAGTCAAGTGTCTAGGAGTGATTAAGGATTCGATTGTTTCCCTTACCCATCTACCTATGAAGATCTTAGTGACGGACATTGTGGTTGTTGACATTCCTTCTATATTTGGGATTCTACTTTCCAGATCTTGGTCTAATAAATTGGGAGGTACCCTTCAGATGGACATGTCATATGATACCATCCCAGTATTTGGAGGGGAATTCAGAAGGTTGTATAGGGAAACTCAAATGGCCTATATCATTAGTGATCAGGACAATCCATCAAACCATCCCATATATGCTGAAGAAAACGAATTGGGGTCATCAATCAATTTTGCACCTTACTGCTGATGAAAATGATTTCAAGTCTGAATTAAGTGAAAAAAAAAACACTTTCAAAGTGAAAATGAGCAGCATTTAGAAGGAGGACAAATCTGGAAATTGTACTTTGACGAAGCTTCTTCAAGAGAAGGATAGGGAGCTGGTGTACTCCTCATTTCTACTACTCAGAAGAAGGTGACCATATCCTACAAGCTACAATTTGCTACCACTAACAACACTACTAAGTATGAAGCACTTTTGCTAGGTATGAAGGCAGTGAAAGATTTGGGATTAGAGCAGCTAATTTCCTTTGGTGATTCAGAGTTGGTGATTAAGTAGGTGAGAAATAATTACCAAGTGAAAAACTTCAAATTGAAGAATTATAGGAATGAATTTTGGGATTTGATTGAACATTACTTTTCAACAATTAATATCAATTTTGTCACTAGAGAAGAAAATCAAATTTTTGATTCACTAGCTATTGCTACTAGTAATTTCAAAGTTCCTCTAGATGTCAAGGCAGTCTATGATGTTAAAATAAAAAGAAGACCTTAAATTCATGATAATATCAAGCACTGGAAAGTATTTGAGTATAACAGGGAGATTCAGAAATTTTTGGAGTCTGTAGAATATTTTGCAAACATAAAAATTGATGATGAGCAGTAAATTGTTGAAAACCAAAATAGCAGCCATTTTAAGAAAACTATGGCTGGGAAAAACATTATAGATCTGAAAACTAACTTTATTCCTAAGGGTTTGGCTCCTTTAGAAAGATTGTTTGATAATAATGATTTTTTTCTCAAGCCTGAAACAAGGTTGATGGAGAGAGTATAATAGAGTGTAATATTGGTATATAAGATCAGCCAAGATTAGTCAAAGTGTCCAAATTCCTTCCTCTAGAAAAAAGAACAAAATATATCAAACTGTTGAAGGAATTTGCTAATATTTTTGCATGGTCTTATAGTGAGTTGAAAACTTATGACAAGAGCATAATGGAGCACAAGATCCATTTGAAAATAGATGAAAAGCCTGTAGCAAAAAAAATCAGACACATCAATCCCATGCTTCTTCCAATCATTGAGAAAGAAATCAAAAAATTATGGGAAGCAAAGATTATTCTTCCTTTGAGATTTTCCAACTGGGTAGCTAATATAGTCCCAATCCGGAAAAAGAATGGAGAAATAAGGATTTGTGTTGATTTTCGCAACCTGAACTGGTGCTCCTTGAAAGATAACTATCCACTGAACAAGATGGATTATATCTTGCAGAAGGTTGTAGGATCCAAAACACTGTCAATGATTGATGGATTTTTAGGCTATAATTAGATTTCAGTTGATAGGCAAGACAGAGAAAAGGCAGCATTTACCACACCTTGGGGCACATTCATGTACAAAAAAATTCCATTTGGTTTGATGAACGCAGGTGCAACATTTCAAAGGGAAATGGATATTTCCTTTACAGGAGAAAAGGACAGATTTGTGGTCATCTATTTGGATGACATCACAGTATATTCAAAATCTAATGAAGACCACTTGAAACATTTGAAGCAAGTTTTTGACAAATGCAGAAATTTTGGTTTGTCCTTAAACCCCAAAAAGTCATCTTTTGTTGTCTGAGAAGGTAAGTTATTGGGACATATTGTAATAGAAAATGGCATTTGTATTGATCCAGGTAGAGTAGAAGCTATTCAAAAGATTGGTTTGCCAAGAAATAAGAAGGAATTGCAGTCATTTTTAGGGAAAATCAATTATCTGAGGCCTTTTGTTCCTAACTTTGCATAACTGATCAAACATATAAATGTTTTTCTGAAAAAATATGTAGAATTTAAGTGACGAGATGAAGCAAAGAATTATTTTTCAGCAATTAAGTTTGCATTTACTGAAGCACCAGTTTTGATTAGTCCTGATTTTGAAAAGGATTTTTTGATTTTTTCATATGCTTCAGAAGAAACAATTGCATTTGTCTAACTACAGAAGGACAAGGAGGGTTTGGAGCAGTCAATTTCATTTATTAGTCGTGCTTTAAGGGATGTTGAATTAAAGTACATCTTGACTAAAAAAACAAGCATATGCACTAGTTAAGGCTTTGAATTCTTTTCAAGTTTATGTGTTGCATTCAAAAATAATTCCTCTTGTGCCCGATATCACCATTAAAGATGTGTTTCTACAACTAGATACAGATGGAAGCAGAGGACGATGGCTGACCAAACTCTTAGAATTTGATGTTAAAATCAAACCAACTAAATTGATAAGGGGTCAGGGCTTGGCTCGCTTGATGGTTGAATCCAACTGCAAGGCTTTAAACTTGAATGTAGAGGCAGTTAAAAAAGAAGATGGAGAATGTATTATTAATTATCCTGAAATATTCAATTCATATTGGTACAAGGATATATTTTATTTCTTGTTAAATTTCAATTGTCCACCTGAAATGGAGAAGTCTAAAATAAGAGCTTTTAAACTGAGAGCTATGAATTATTGCATTTTGGAAGACCATATTTACTAGAAAGATCATGTTGGAGTCTTGTTAAGATGTGTAGATGAAGCAAAATCCCAGGAGATTATGACAGAGATACATGCAGGAGTCTGCGGAGGGAATTTATATTGGAGAACCAGTGCAAACAAAATCTTAAGAGTTGGCTATTATTTTCCAATTCTTTTCTCTGATGTCTTCGCCAAAGTCATGAGTTATGTTGAATATCAGAAATTTTTTGGTAAACAAAAATTTCTACCATTACCTCTAATTCCTATTTCAGCAGATGTTCCTTTCCAGTAGTGGGAGCTAGACTTCATCGGTGAAAGTCATCAACCTTCATCAGGATAGCATAGATGGATTCTTACAACTAAAAAATATTTCACTAAATGTATTGAAGTTGTACCAACCAGAAATGCTACTGATATGGTAATTATTAGATTTCTGTTGGAAAATATTATGTCCGAAGATTTCGTTGTCCACAGAAATTAGTAGCTGCTAATGCAATGGCCTTTAAGTCCACCAAGATGTACAACTTTTGTTAGCAATATGGGATTGAATTGACTCATTCCACACCTTATTACTCTCAAGGTAATGGTTTGTCTGAGTCATCCAATAAAATTTTAGTAAGGATTATTAAGAAAATGCTGACTGAAATAAGAGGAATTGGGACACTCAGCTGATACATGCTCTGTGTGCAGATAGAGTAAGTGGTAAAAAATCAATTAGAATGTCTCCATTTCAACTTGTATATGGTACAGAAGTTGTAATGCCTTTGCAATTAGCCCTTCCTATGATGAATTTCCTACAACATGAAGTTGATCATGAAAACGCAATCCAAAGGATAATGCTACAGTTGATAGAGCCACAACAAATGATGCAGGGGCATTAGATACTAGCCAGCAATGTAGGAGTTTTGTCCACATGTTGTGGCTAGGAGGGTTTGAAAACATTCAAATTGTTACAGCTAGGTGTCAATACCTTAGCTGATTGTATTATTATTTCAGTTAAGTTGTAGAAGTCGAATAGTTAGTCCATCTGTCATGTTTTAGTTTCGAATAATTGTAATTAGGCTCTTGAGTTAACATAACGGTCCTCACAGAGGAACCGAAAGGACATGTGTTGATTGTATAAATTGTATTCTTCGGATGTAGAAAAAGGAGAGAGAGGGAGATTACGAGAGATCCCCGTAATAAAACTCTGTGTGTTAACAATTGTTTCCAGTTAAATGATTTTAATGTTCGTTTTCCATTGAATTGTCTTGAATTATTATTAATGAATAAATTGTTTGATTGAGAAATGATTGTACACTGGTTCGAGGTTGTTACACTGAAAACTGTCACCTTGACATTCTGCTGACTGTATGAGCTCATTATTACTCATACTTCCTCCTTTTGCAAGTCCAATATACCAGCTCCTCATATCAAGCTTCAAAATCAGAAGAAAATCCCTAAAATCCCCTAAGAATTGGTATCCCACTTTCTCTATGCATTCCCTGCAGTCCCGCACCTAAATCTCAGCCTGCATGCGGAACCATACCGCACGTTCTTTGTGTAATAGGTGCGGACCTCTGTAAAACATAAAAAGGCGAGAAAATGAAGATAAAAAGTGAATTCCAGGTGAATTCTAGAAGATTCTAGACGGGAATTTTCGGAATGGATACGCTTTGAAGCTGGTTCATGCATCCCTCTCTTAATGGAGCTAACCCCTTGATGTAAGAAGCTTATCCCTTTGAAGGAGGATTCTATCCCTTCATATTTGGAACTAGAAACCTCCTCTCTTTCACTATAAAAAGAGGCCTTGGGTAGCCTCAAAGGGAGTTCAAGCTTATGAGATTTGAAGTTAAATGTTGTTGAGATTTAGACTTGAGTAACTAAGACTTTCTGTGAGGTTAAATCACTCATCTCCATTTGTCTTAGTTCAAAGAGTGCAATGCTTGTCAGAGTAAAGGAGATTCCTGCTTCGGACCCCGGGAGGACCTGCACAACATCAAGGCACAGGTTGTAAAGGTTTTCTATCTTTAAAGTTAATACAAATATACTCGTTTCTCTCATTAAACTGTCAATTTTTGGTTTATTTCATAAATTCCTTGATCATTATGATAAGTATGATTTATGATAATGTCTATACAGGTGCTGCTTAATCTTTTTCCTTGTTTGTGATTGCAGATATACGAAGGACGTTCTTTCAGTGCACGGGAAGGACTTCAACAAAATCAAGTAAGCAAGCAAAGCGTTGGACATAAGGTAGGCCTTCCACCCGTATAGTGTTTTTATAAATTGCATATGCTTAGAGAGAGATTAGTATAATTGGCTGTTTGTTGCTAGTTACCTTTTGTACTAGAGAGATCGGTCTTGTCCGCAAGACGGATTAATCTACACAACAAAATGGCGACTCCACTGGGGAAGAAATTGTTTGTTCTTGGTTCTCTTTGATTTTTGACTTGAGAAAAGGTTTCTTTTTCTGGTTTTTGATTGATTCACATCTGTCTGGGTGTTTTAAATTTTTTCTGTTTTTGAAAATTTAGAAGTGTTTTGAATTTTTCTATCATTTTTGCTAGGACCGCACTCTGCATAACTGTTACAGTGCGGGCAGTTTCGCACGTTCTTTATAGAATACAGTGCGGGACCGCACCTGTAAACACTGCTTACATGCGGACCCTGTAAAATTTTGAAAAATTTCTAGGTTTCTTTTTCTGGTTAATTTTTAGATCTTTGGTTTCTGCCCAGACTGGTTATTGTGTCTATCAAGAATTCATTGTTTATGAACTCCAACAGTGTTAGTGTTTTGAATGATTTTCTAGGAGATTTTGCTGATTGGATTATTTTTCCTGTTTGGTCTTTGTAGTGATTCAAATTTTTTGACAATTTGCAGTATCTCAGATCACATAAGATCTCTTTTTGTCTCTTGAATCCGACCTCATTGTGAAAACATCCTAGATTGAGAAATTAAGCCTTTTTTATTTCTTTGCAAATCTTCGAAAAGAACTTGCTTTAAAGTTTTGAATTTCATTTATTCTTTGAGTGTTTTGAAAAAACATATTTTGAGTGTTTTTTGATCTGTTTGATAGATTCTTAGTTTGCTGAACAACTAAGAGAAACATTCATAAAAAAAAACTCTAAAAAGCTTTTACTCAATTTAGATTAGTTCTTAAGATTAGTCTTCATAGTTTTGAATAGTTTTAATTTTTGTAGATTTCTTTCGAAAGAGAATTGTTTTGTAGCTTCTTGTTTGGAAAAGAAAATAGTTTTTCTTGTGAGCTTTGATAGTTTAACGAAAAGACAAAATATTTTCTTTCACTTAGTTTTCATGTTTGAAGAAGAAATTTGAAAGTTGCATTCTCTAACTCTTCTTTAGATAGAAAATTCATTGAAAGAAAAAAGAATTGAATATCATCATAGGTGCATTTTAGTGTTTTTGGAAGTCGAGTCTTCACATCATACAAAGTTTCATTTCCGCGCCCATTGACTTAAGAAACAGCTCTTAAAAGTAACACTTAAATAAAATTCATCTAGTAATCTTTTTATTTCTAGGGCTCTCATCACCAACATAGCTTAGGCTAGTATCTTGGAGTAGGGAGTAATTAACTCTCCAAGATAGATAAAACAAACAAGTAGATATATCTTGCGGTAGGAAGAATTCCAGTTGTTACATGTATGCTCTGGGAAGCTCCTCTTAAAGGAGTTAAGCACGAGATCATATCTGAACCAGTGGGGTAATCAATCCTTCCTCATTGGGAATGATAGAAGATATACACGTATTAAAAACGGTAAACCTCGGATAGACCATTGTCGAGGAACCAGGGGTCACTTGTCGGTAAACCTTGGATTCTGTTCAAGGAGCCTTCAAGGGGATTGAGCTTTGTTACTCTGCCCTTGCGTGTGTGTCGGATCGTAGACTGTTCCCCCAGGTATATTTGTTTCAGTTGGTAACCTTAGAGGCCATAATATTTAGGATTCTTTCCTAAGGTGACGGTGGAGGGAAGATCCCACTGTACCTAGAACAGACGTCGACTAGACTCACTTGGACTCTCTGGGGGTTCTCTTCACTCGAGATGGTTATGTGAAGAAACTTGTGCCAGTCTGTTTCATTAAGCAGGTTGTCGGGGTAACTGTTCCAACCGCTCTTTTCGTGTTAAAATTCTACTAAGTTGGATTTCATCACCAACTAGTGATTTTAGTACGGAAAGTTACTTGTTTGTGTGTGGTTTGAACTCTTAGATTTTTTAAGCGTGTGATTCAATTGTTTGTTTCTTAGAGACTTTAGGTGTTTTCATTGAAATTTTTCTTTGTTTGCGTGTGATTAGATAATTTTTCATCGTGGCGGAATTGCCGAGACAATCCCGGAGAATACAAGGGAAACCCCCTGAATTTACACGAGGTCATCTTGAAGGGCTTCGAGCTCTGGTACCACACAGTAGCCGTAGACTTAGATCAACAGAAGCTGAAAGCTCTGCTATTGTGATACATCCTGATCATCAAATTCCTACAACAGAATATATTCAAGAACCGATTTCAGTTTCTGAAGTCACTGAAAATATTTCTCCTACTAGAGAATTATCTGACGAACCTGAAATCTCTGAGCCTGAAACTGAATCTTCTGTGTTAGAAACATCTTCAGGATTTATCTCACCAACTTCTAGCGATCCAGGTTCACCAAGGGTTAGAAATATCATTACTGAAAATCTTCCTTCTGGACTAATTTCTATAGAAGAACTTACTAATCCAGACAAAGACATATCTCTTCCCAACTCCCCTCAATCGTTAAATCTTAGGGAGCGTGAATCCATTTTCTACAGCCCTATTCGAACTAATCCCTGGTATCTTTCTTTAACTGATTTTTTAGAGAATCCGGGTCTTGCTTTTTATCCACCTCGAGTTCCATTTCATCCTACACCCAGAGGTTACTATCCATCATCTATTATGGCTGGAGAGTCGTCCATGTTTTCGCAAATGCCTGAATATTTTTTACATGGTGGTCCTTCTGTTCCTGCGGGATATCAGTCTTTGTCTGGTACTTTCTCAGGAGCAACTCCTCAACCTATCGAAAATGTGTTATCATCTGGTCTTGGTGAACTTAAAATTGAAACGTCGAACGTAGAACAAGTTTATATGATGTCTGGTAACATTCCTAATCCTCAAGCTCAAGGCAGTCAGTTTCCTTCTGGGGGTCAACCTCAGGGAACTCAGTTACCGTCTGGGGGGCAACCTCAGGGTAGTCAATTACCGCCTGGGGGGCAACCCCAAGGTAGTCAGTTACCACCCGGGGCTCAACCTCAAGGTAGCTTTTTCCCAGGACAAACTTTGGATCAATATTATTTTGGGGGGCAACCCCAAGGACAGTACATACCTCAAGGTTACCAACCTCAAGGACAGTACATTCCTCAAGGTCAACCCCAAACTCAATATGCTCCTCAGGGTCCTCAACAACCCCAACTTCAGTACGTGCCTCAAGGTTATCAACCTCAAGGGCAGTACCCAATACAAGGATACCAACAGCCTTCTGGTCAACCATCTATTCAGGGAGCCGGAACTTTACCTTATTATCAACCCTACGTTCAACCAGGTTTTGGTCCTTACGTTCAACCTTCTACGGGACAGTACCCCGGAATGATGGTGTGGGATCCGTCCCAATATCAACAGCCTTTGCAGCCTAATGTGCAGATACCTTATCAACCTGGTCAGCCAATGGTTTCTGGTTCAATTCAGCAGCCTGGTCAGCCAGCTATTCAAACTCCTGCACCTAGTTCAGTTCAGCAAGCTGGGCCTAGTACACCTCAAACTCCGCCCCAAACTGCTGCAACTGCTGCAACGTCTGTTCAACCTGTTACACCTATTTCTGGAGTGTCTGTAGCCCCGAGTTCGGCTATCCCTGTATCCGGGCAAATCCCTCAAGTCTCTGTACCTCAGTCAGTATCCTCAGTTCAGACTACAGTGCAGATGCCTGCAGGGCAAGCCGGTACAAGTACAGTTGTTACGAGTCAACCTCAATTTACTTATCAACCATATCAAGGACAGCCGCAATACGGTCCCTATGTTCAGAATCCAAGCTATCAGCCATACCCTGGTTATACTTATCAACAACCTCAGTATGGTCCGATTCATCTTGGTTATCCAGGAGGTTATACAATACCCAATGCTAATCCGATTCCTAGTTATCCTGGGTATCCGCCTCCTGGATCTGCTTTGGCTTCTCAAGGTTTTCGTGACCCTAACCGTCAGTTACCGTTCATCGCAACTTTGGGCTTACCAGATTTGACGCGCCTTACTAATGATCCTATTTTCTATTATCAGAACTGGCCGTCAATGCCTCATAAGTTGCCCAGTGACATACCAAAATTTGAAGGTAAGTCAGGAGAGGATCCATCAAATCATGTGATGACTTATCACCTGTGGTGTGCATCTAATTCTATTATTGATGATTCGATTCGCTTACGTCTTTTCCAAAGGACACTCATAGGTCTTGCAGCCAAATGGTACATTGAGTTGCCACGAGGCTCGTTTCATAATTTCATTCAGTTAGCAACGTCTTTCTTAACTCATTTCCAGTTGCCTGTCAGATACGACAATGGCACAGAATTATTAACTTCACTAAAACAATCTACGTCCACGTATATTTCTGATCATATTCATGAGTGGCGACGTAGACGACGTTTGGTGAAGGTTTATATTCCGGATCAAATTTGGCAGAATGGTTTGTAAAATCATTACTGCCCAAGATCACTGAAGATGTAGCTAAGGCTGGTGTTGTTACTGAAGAGCAAGTAATTGTTCAGGCTCAGTACCTAGACCTCGTCTATACGCAGTCAGGTACTTTACATGAAAAAATTCCCGATTTACCCAAACAAGGTCAGATAGCTGCTCCTCCTTCAGGGTCTCATGCCGCTGACGGTATGATTGGTACAGTTAGTTCTAAAAGTAAGAAGAAATCCTCAAAGAATTCTTCTCCAATCATAACTTTACCTGATTCCCCGAAGGGAGAATCCTCTCAAGAAGTTTCTGCCGATATTCATGTCGTTGAAACATCTACGGCAAAATCAAAATCCGGTGGTAAAAAGAAGGGGAGGAATAAAAACAAGAAAAATTTGAAAGAGAAAACAGATAGAGAAGAATCCAATGATGAGAAACGTAAACCTCGCTATCCTTGCTTCATTTGTGAACAAGATCACTTCACGAAAGAATGCCCATATCGAGAAGAGGTTACGAAACTCATTAAAGGATCGCAACAACCTGCTGTCTTGAAGGATCCTTTTCTAGTTCAAGATAGTAAGATGATTGGTTCTTCCTCGACCACTTTAGAAGAGCCTATTATGATGATGTCTCATGTAAGGGTTGCGACGCGATCGCAAGATTACGGTTCTAAAAATCCCGTTGATGGCAGAGAAGGAGAGTCTTCCAATGCCAACGCATCAAATACAACTCCTCCTGTTTCCGGTCCGCTACAGATCGAGAAACAAAATCCAGACTTGATAATCAAACCGCCTGCTAAAGGTGTTCTTCGTAAATCAGCTTTCAATCCACATGCGAGAGCTGCTCATAATTACAACATTGTTGAAGATTTAGTTGTTTCTCCTTCAGCAATGTCGGCTTTGGAAGTGCTGCAGTCGTGTCCAGCACAGCGTAAATTGTTATTGTCTGCCATAGGAGCTGTTGATGTTAATGATTCTAACCTTATAATCTTCGATTTAGAAACTAGTACACCACGTCTTCCTCATCAAATGGCTTTCCAGATTCCAGTGTTAGTCAAAAACAGGCCTATTTTTCGGACTGTGATTGATGAGGGAGCTTCAACGTGTATTATGTCGCTTCAGTGTTGGAAATATCTTGGTTCTCCTACACTTAACCAATCTCCGGCGATTCTAAAAGCTTTTGATGGTCGAGGTTTTCAACCTTATGGTATTTTGCAGGATTTACCCATAGGGGTTGAAGGGAAAATTGTTAATCTAGATGTGGAGGTGGTTGATGCCCCTCTAAATTACAACCTTCTACTGGGTCGTAGTTGGTCTTATGCTATGACTGCTGTTGTCTCTTCGGTCTTTCGACTTATAAAATTTCCATATCAAGGAAGGATCGTGAAAATAGATCAGTTAACTTATTTTTCGTCAGACCCAGCCTCTACAGAAACAATCCAGCATGTTGGTAAAACGACTATCCCTTATAAGGATGTTGGAGTAGGTTTGGTTAAATATTCTGGTTTGCTAGGAACTTTTTCCTTTCCTCCTCCTAACGTATCGTCTTCTACTGCAACTATTCATATGATTTCGTCAGACACAGTTATGTCTGATGATCCTTGGATTCTACCTTCAGAATCCGAGATCGACTCATTTGATGGCGCGATGCCTTTGAGTCCATTTGAAATTACGTACCAGACTGTACAGTCTTTTTCCAACCCCTTTTCAACCGAAATCGATCCAATGAATGGGATCCAAGAGGAATCGCTTTCTATTTCTAGTTCAGACGCAACGACATTTCCTGAAATTGTTCATACAGATGAGCAAATTCGTGAGTTTTTGTCTATTGATGATTTACCATGGGAAGATCTCCATCATAGGTCTTCATTCTTACCTGAATTAGATCATTTTGAAAATGATTTCGCTTCAATTTTTACTGCTGAATATGCCAAGGAACCTCAGAATCCATTGAAAAATCTTGATTCTGAGTTAAATTTGGAAAATATATCTAGAACGGTTCCAATTGACATTTCAGTAAAACCAGGAATAATTGAAAAAATTCATATAGGTGCTTGTTGTTCAGACGAAGAAATTCAGACTTATAAAGCCCTATTTCAAGAATTTCGTGACGTGTTTGCCTGGTCTTACGAAGAAATGCCAGGAATTGATCCATCGATCGTAGTAAATGAAATTAAGACTTACCCGGATGCTAAACCTGTTCGCCAACGATTACGTCAAATACATCCTAGAAAAGCTGCTGCTATAAAAAATGAAGTTGAAAAATTACTTCGCGCAGGATTTATTTATCCAATTCCCTTAACGGATTGGGTATCGAATATTGTTCCTGTGACTAAAAAACAAGGAACAATAAGAGTATGTATCGATTATAGGGATATTAATCGAGTGTGTCCAAAAGACAATTATCCAACTCCCTATATCGATCAGATAATCGATGCTTGTGCTGCTAGTGAATTGTTTTCCTTTATGGATGGCTTTTCAGGCTACAATCAAATAAACATACTCCCTGCAGATCAACCTAAAACAGCTTTCATTTGTCCGTGGGGAACGTTTGCCTATTGTAAACTACCTTTTGGACTTAAGAACGCTGGAGCAACTTTTCAACGGGCTATGTCTTATGCGTTTCATGACATTAAGCACATTGCTCAACCATATCTTGATGATTTACCTGCTCATTCATTACGTAGGGCCGATCATCCCACTCATTTACGAGCAATTTTTATGAGATGTCGGCATTATCGGATAAGGTTGAATCCACATAAATGTGTTTTCTGCGTAGAATCGGGTCGTTTACTGGGATTTGTTGTCTCGAAATCAGGCATTCGTGTTGATCCTTCGAAGGTTGAAGCTATTGTTAAATTGCCTCCTCCTTCGACATTGCGCCAACTCCAGAGTTTGCAGGGGAAAGCAAACTTTTTACGTAGATTTATTCAGAACTATGCCGAGCTTGCAAAGGGTTTTACCCGGTTGTTGAAACAGGACATTCCGTTCTTTTGGGACGAGGTCGCTGATCGATCTTTTGATGCACTTAAACATGCGTTGACCCATGCACCGTTATTGCATCCTCCCAACTACAACCAAGATTACATCTTGTATCTCGCTGCTTCTCATTCCACCATTGGAATGGTACTAATTCAGGAAGATGAATCTCACAACGAACATGTGATTTATTATCTTAGTCGAAATTTGAATCCGACTGAAATCAAATATACACATGTGGAGAAATTGGCCTTGGCAGCTGTTCAAGCTGTCCAACGTTTTCGACATTACATATTGTTACGTAAAACCACAGTAATTTCTTATTGCAACCCTATGATGTATATTTTGACCAGACAATTGCTAGGGGGCAAGTATTCTAAATGGATAGTTATCCTACAAGAATTTGACTTGGAATTTGAAAAATCCAAGGCAAAGAAGTCTTTGGTTTTTACGGAACTAATGTGTGATTTTCCCTCTACTGATATTGAAACAGTGGCAGAAGAGTCCATTGTGGACGAATCTTTGTTTCTTATCAGTACGCTTGATCCATGGTATGGGGATATTATTGTATATCTCCAAACCCAATCTTTTCGGCCTGAAATTTCACGAACTCGGCGACGGAAAATACGCTTCCAATCCCAACAATATAATATCATTGGTGATACTCTTTATCGACGAGGAGAGGATTCTGTTTTCCGACGTTGTTTAACTCATGAAGAAGCTGAAAAGGTACTCAATGACTGTCATTCTGGAGCATGTGGCGGTCATATGTCTGGGTATGCCACTGCCCAAAAGATATTGCGTGCAGGTTATTTCTGGCCAACATTATTTAAAGATTGCATTTATGCGGTTCGGAAATGCCACAACTGTCAAATTTTTGATAGGAAAATGCGCGCGCCACCCGCCCCTCTTCACCCTATAATTGTTGTTGGTCCATTTGCAAAATGGGGTATCGATTTTATCACATGTAACCCTCACTCGGCCGGGGGGCATGCCTATATTATTCTCGCTGTAGATTATTTTACGAAATGGGCCGAGGCGATGCCTACATAGTCAGCTGACGGCAAGACTGCTGCAACATTCGTGTTCAATCACATAATTGCTAGGTTTGGTGTTCCTCAAGCTATTATTACAGATCATGGAAGTCATTTTCGAAACATCATGATGACTGAACTAACAGAACAACTTGGCCTACGCCACGATAGTTCCACTCCGTACTATCCACAAGAAAATGGCCTGGTTGAAGCTATTAATAAAGTTTTAGTCACCATGATTAAGCGAATCATTGGAATTCACAAGACGAATTGGCATTCCATGTTATTTTCAGCACTTTGGGCATATCGAACCTCAGTCAAAACATCAACGGGTTTCACTCCTTTTCAACTAGTTTACGGTTTAGAAGCTGTGCTACCAATTGAATGCGAAATACCGTCATTAAAATTAGCCATAGAATTACTTACAGCTACGTCTGAAGAGGAAAAACGTTTCTTGTACTTGGCCCAATTAGATGAGAATCGGCGAAGTGCTGCAATAGCAAACGAGGCTCATGTTAAAAGGATAAAAGCTCAGTATGATAGAAATGTGACCCCTCGAAATTTTTCGGAAGGAGACCTAGTTTTACTTTATGATCAAGCTAATGACAAGCTAGGAGCTGGAAAGTTCGTGCCCATGTGGCATGGTCCTTACATTGTGAAACGAAAGTTAGCAAAAGGGGCCTATGAGTTAGTAGATTTTGACGGTGTCCCTTTGGATAAACCCAGAAATGGGCTTTATCTAAAGCGATATTACGCTTAAACAAGGTGTGGAGATTTTTGTTAGTTTAGATTTCTTTACTGTTGGTGTGTTTTAGATTAGAAAAGTGTGCCTAGTTTAGAAGTGTGTTTTTGTCACTATGACTGCTTATCTGAGTTTTACTCTTGATATTGCAGATGTCTACATCTCTTCAAACCTACATTGGTTTTGCTGATGGTGCTTATCGTAGTACACGGAACATTTCTTCCGCAGCTTGGGTTATCTATTCACCCTCTGACGAGTTAGTATCCATGCATGGGGTAAGCCTTGGTCAAACAACAAATAACATTGCCGAGTATAGTGCGGTGATTGAGTTATTATCTGAGTCCATATCATTTGGAATTCGGAGTTTGATTGTAAGGTTGGATTCTGAACTTGTTGTATTACAGCTTAACAGGGTTTATACCATTAGAAATCCGGTGTTATTACGGTTATTTTTTAGAGTTCGTCTCTTGGAACGTGAGTTTGATTACATTGAATATCAGCATATTCCAATACATTTAAATACATTAGCAGATTCAATTGCTTCTAGTATGATAAATAGACATTTGCAATAATTAAAAGCAGTAAAACAAACAACATTCATTCATGTACACAGATAGCCGTCAAAATAGTGATATATATATCATAGGAGTGTGTTCAAAAAATATACATCGTCTTCGATCATAGGTTGGAAACACCTTATGATCGGCAAAAATGATAACACAAAAGTACAAAAATGAGTCTACATGATCATCTCATCATTGATGATGATCTCGATAGGAAACAACTGCTCGGGCCACCCTACATAGGAACCTCCTGAAAGGTCCTGGGACTCCAATCACATATCTTTGTAGCCTGAGAGGGATGTCATCTATGCTCGTCTCTGGTATATCTAGAGTCAAGTGTTCTAGATGATGTTCCAAATCAGTCAAAATTTCTACTGATTGGCCTACTGGGGCTGGTGCGGGCGCAACTGGTTGTCTCCTCTCGAAAGGTTGGAGATGAGCTGGTCGTTGTGGACCCACATCTGTATTTGAAAAACTTTTGGTTATTAGTTTTCTAAGACGATAAAAAACTAAAAAATTAGAACTTAGCAAACGTTGAAAAATGTTTTACCTGAATCATCCCATTGTTCCCCTGCAGGGAGAGACATCTCCCTGTCGCCACGGAAATCCATCCCGGCATACGGAAAATCTTCTATCATGAAAACTTGGCGATCCAGCCAACGAAAATATGAAGCAGGGAATCGTACAATCTCAGTGCCCTCGATAGCATGACGAGCCATCAGCGCGGACCAGCGAACCATTCTTGGTTCTCGAGGTCGACCGGCATCAAATGAAATACTCTGTGGAGCTAACTGAGGAATCCTCTCCAAAGCAAAAGAAACGACAATGGAACCATATCCAAAGTTTTTTAGTTTCCCGGTTTTTGCTCTGGTAAGTTGGCCTTTTATATTGGCCAACACAGCTTCGCACCAGTTGAAGATGGTGCCGCGAAAACAGTCCACAGCAATGCGCATTTGGGAACCAGTAGCTACATGAAGCGCGACGCTCCCACATAGTTTGGTAACAGTGAATGCTATAACTTTCAGTTCAGGACGGATGATATGTTTTATGTCAATCCGTTTGTCCCGAGGATCTGCCTGATCATTGCAAAATTCGAGTTGAAGACTAGCGACAGTCTGGCCACCTGGCCTAGTCCCAAACAAAGATAAATGTTCGCCCCTCTTGGACAAACCAGTCAAAAAGTATATATCCTCCAGCTCAATTTCGAGCCGGTGGCCACCAATGAAGGAACACTGGTCCTCCACATGCCATCTGTCTACCAACCATGTTAAGAGTTCCACTTGTGCCCTCATGCCAGAGATGGCCCAGAATTTGTATAAGCAGCATGCTTTTAATGCCCTTTGTGTGGGCAAATGGAGTATTACAGCTTCATCCACTTCCTCATGTTCCCTTTCTCGCCAAATAAGCATCTTGTTACTCCTGCAACACAAAATAAGGCATATTAGAATGATTTCATTTGAAAATTTTTGGCAGAAATTTGGGAAAACCATGCTTTAAATTTAACCGTGCGAGTACCGCACCCGCTCTTTGTAAACAGAGCGTAGCTCCGCACGCGAGATGTGTGCCGGGTGCGGTACCCTCGATTTTTTCCCGTTCAGAAAAAATCGAGGTCCGCAGGCTATCTGTGTCCCGCCTGCGGACCCCGCGGGCGCATTTTTCAACCAATTTTTGCCCTAAAAAATCAAACTAAAGCCTAAAAACGAATTTTAAACGGATGAAAAACAAGATAAGGAGGTCGTGGATTACCTGGGGCTGACGATTTTCGATTCCAACGGTTGAATTTTCCAGAATCTTCACGGGAACTTTTTTATCCAAAAGCTTTTTACTTTTCACTCTGCAACTGAACGGTAAAAATGAAATAGAAAAAGTCCTTTTTATAAGTTTTTTTGAATGAATGAATTGTAAATTTATTTATTTTTCACTTTAAAAGGGATATTTTTGAAAGCATTTTTATTTATCTTAAACAGGTATGTGTAATGTTTTGAGTTTTTGTGCAGAAACAGGATTTTTCAGGTGAAATGATCATTTTTCAACAAAGAGCATACTTTTATCACTTTTTCGGACTCTTTCAAAAAAAATTACGAAAAAGCGAAACCTTGGAGTCCTCTTTAAGCCCTTTTCAGACTCTCTAAATATGAAAAGATTGCCGAGTACTTGACTATTCGAACTCGTTAAAGTAAATGAACAGTCGTCCCTTCAGTATAAGTTTACCCCTTTTACGGACTGAAATGGACTATTTACGAAAAAAGGTATACGTTGACTAAATACGGTCAATAGAGTTCTCTCCCGCATTATTTTATCCTTTTTCGGGCTTGAGAGACTAAATTTACGAAAAAGAACACCCATGGAGTTTTCTTAAGTTTTTCTTCTGACTCCCTAAAACTGAAAAACACCGAGTTTCTCCTATATTGGACTCGTTAAAACTTAACAGTAAAGGACCTGTTTAATTTTCAACAGGAACGAACCGCTCCTTCTTAGGGTTCGAATTTTAAACTAAGTTGGACTCATCCGAAGGGTGAGCTTATAACCAAGCAAATGTTATCCTCCTCAAGCTTGTCAAAAATAAAGAGGTACTTGCCAGAAATGGTGGGGAAAAAGAGAGAAAAATGAGCATGTTTGTTGTATTTTAAAATTGTCCGAAAACTCAGTCGACCACTCTTGGACACGACACTTATATTCACCTGGGTTGGGAAATCCTTTGCCTAACAGTTAATCAAACCACATTGAAAATTTTCAGCCGGTTTCTGGGTATTAGCTTTAGGTCAATTGTCACCAAGCTATCCGTAGTGTCGTTATGTGTCCAAGAGAACAGTTCAAATAAAACCATTCATCTGCAAAATATCTTTCATCCATCATTGACCATCCCTGAGTCAGTCCTTGCCAACATATTTTCAAAACTTGATCTATGATTTCGTGTTGTGGGCTTGCCTACGACAGATCGCTTTCTATCGACATCGGCACATTATCTAGGAAGTTGATCCAGAAATCGTCAGTACCTTGAAATCTGCATGCCTCAATGGCAGGTTTCTCGCTTTCGACGACAGGTTACATTAATGACCTTCGATCGAATGACTCCGTGACATGTTCGACTTCAACTCATTCATTCACATTTCATGGACTGTACTGAGTACTTTGAGAGCCATTGACATTACTGGTGGTTTCTCTCACACTTGTTAACAGTTCACATCATTGACTGGTAATCAAGTGGTTTCTACCATGTTCGACTTCGATACATTCATTCACATGGATAGAATCGTACTGGTTCGAGATGCGGAAATCAAGACCCTGGATCTAGTTTCCACCATCCAGGCTACGAGGAATTTTGTTGTCATCTATACAGTAGACTATTGATAAACAGATGGCTGCGTCCATACTGTGTCTACATATATCTGTACTATGATGTATTCAAAATCATTCCTGTATCAGAACGATTTCAGTTAGTTCATAATTAGTTTTTATCTGAGCATGGGAATGCCTACCTCGGTGATGACATATACATGTATATATTTTGCATTGAATGTTTTTACAGGTTCCAACTGGGGTGTCCACAGGATGATCTTTGAAATGATAAAGTACTGCACTCTTCATATATGACAGACTACAGCTTCATCTATTCCAGACTTTGCACTTTAGGGGGCAATTTGTTACACTGAAAACGGTCACCTTGACATTCTGCTGACTGTATGAGCTCATTATTACTCATACTTCCTCCTTTTGCAAGTCCAATATACCAGCTCCTCATATCAAGCTTCAAAATTAGAAGAAAATCCCTAAAATCCCCTAAGAATTGGTATCGCACTTTCTCTATGCATTCCCTGCGGTCCCGCACCTAAATCTCAGCCTGCATGCGGAACCATACCGCACGTTCTTTGTGTAATGGGTGCGGACCTCTGTAAAACATAAAAAGGCGAGAAAATGAAGATAAAAGTGAATTCCAGGTGGGTATGCTTTTGATGACTATTTCAGTGGCTTTTTAATAGAATTTGTGAACCTTTTTGTATCATGAATTTGGAAAGTAATAAGGAACCATAACAAAACATGTGAGAATTGATATGCAAGACTTAGCCACTGATAATGGTTATTTTCTGTACAGGAAAAGGAGAAAACGAGGAATTTCCGTTCCAAAGGAAAGGACAAAGTCGAGATAACTGCTGTCCCTCTGAACGAGAACCGAATGCAAACAAGGCTAAATAGATTACAGCAAATCGGCTCGGAAAAGAAGGAGAAGACACCAGCTCGGCGCCAAAGAAAGGAAAGGATGAAGAATTAACAGTTTGGCGAATCCCTCAGGATCTTCGATCCTGAGGGATCGCTGCTTTATTTATCATGTTACTTGGACATCTCCGCCATCACCTTTATATAAAGGGACAACACTGTTAGCTTGATAGATAGGATACGCTTTTATGTAATTTTCTGTAAAACATCAACTTTGATTATTGAGTCTCGTTGAGAACTGGTTCAATGTATTTTTGACCGATGCATTAATAAAAGCTTGGTGATTATTTCATCTCTGCGTCTGGATTAACTTAAAGCGGTGTATCCTTGGAGGCTAAGGGCCCGGCCCCGAAGGACACTTGCTTCTGTACCATTACGACTTGACTTTTGTGTGGTTTGTTTATCATTGTTATTTGGTAATTTGATATGCTTTATAAGTTCATATTACATGCTTTGTTAAAGATTGAATCATTGAGGTTTTTTACAGATAGAATCGTGTGTTGACTCCGCATCAAGTTATTAATCCTTTCAAGAGTTAATTGCATGTTCTTACTGTTTTGTTACAGAGCTGTTATACTAAACGTTCGTGTTGTGCGCGTTTCTGATTTATCAGTACTGTTCCATAATTCATTAATAGTTATTGCTGTTCCATTAGTGTGATTTGTGTGAATTGCTTTTAGAGTGAAAGAATGTTATTTGATTGCAAAGAATGCATTTGAGTTAATAGATTAAGTTTGGTTACAACCTGCGGGACTTAGTTATTCAATTGCTGTTCCATTTTAGACTTGCTGTTCTATTTCAGAATTGTTGTTCAATCCTTTATTTGCTTTGCTATTCCAT